>VWPU01012687.1:0-228172 GCA_013398955.1 Callaeas wilsoni
CCCCCGCCCTCCTCCATGCGGCAGTGAGGACCGACCCATCCGGAGGGCCAGGACCGGCAGCCAGCGATGGGCGACACGGCTCCCCCCCAGGCCGCGGGGCTGGGGGCCGGGCTGCTGGGGGGGGGCCCGGCGGCGCCCCGGGTGCACAGCGCCATCGTGGAGCGGCTGCGGGCCCGCATCGCCGTCTGCCGCCAGCACCACCTCAGCTGCGAGGGGCGCTACGAGCGGGGCCGCGCCGAGAGCTCCGACCGCGAGCGGGAGAGCACCTTGCAGCTCCTCCACCTCGTGCAGCAGGGGCAGGGCGCCCGCAAGGCCGGCAAGCACCCCAAGGCGGCCGCCGCCCCCGCCGCCGCCGCCGCCGCCGGCGCGGCGCCCCCGGACTACCACCAGCACCTCCTCGGCAACGGCGGCATCAACGGGGAGCAGCCGGCGGGGGAGCAGCGCGCCTCGGCGCTCCTGGCGGTGAGTCACAGCGCCCGCTGCCGGCGGGGAGGCGCCGCGCCGAGCCCCCGCTTGCTCCTCGGGGCGCCCGCCCTGCCCGCACCGTCCCGCGGGCCAGCGCCGCGGGCCCGGGGCTGTCCGTGGGCTCGGCCCGCTGCGCCTCAGGGTGCTCCCCGCCGGGCGCTGGACCCCGCGGTGGCATCGAGTGTGTGAGGAGCGGTGGGCAGGCGCTGAGCCGGGGGGCTGAGGGCGTGTGTGTGCTCCTCGACGGGATTTTGGGACTGCTTGGGGTGTTGGTTTGGGTTTGCTTTGGGTTTTTTTTACACCCCGCTGTGGACCTAAAAACGCGTCGCGCGCCTCTGCCATCGCGCCTTGCCGAGGCGGTGACAGCGGCATCCCTGAGGAGGGCACCGGCAGCCGACGCTGTCAGTGCGTCCCCGAGCGAGGGTGAAAAGTAGCGCTAGAGTATCGCCCGCGTTCAGAATTGTCCCCCCTGCCCCGCTCCATCCCGTTTGCCAGGGCTTCAGGCACCTATTTTCGCTCAGCTAGCGGCCGTGCCCCTGGAACTCGGACAGTGCCTGCGCCCGGGGCAGCGGGAACGGCCCGCAGCGAAGCGCCCGCGCCTGCGGGGCAGCTCCGAGCGCCGGCCTCGCCAGCGATGCTCAGGTTGTTATTGTCACCCGGAGTGTTTCGCGGAGCAGAGTTACGAGAGTTTTCCAGGCGCTGCCGCTCTGTAAATGATACGCTGACCTTTTTCAACTGGAAATTGCTCTGAACATGTCAAGGAGGCGAAGCCTTGTCTCCTGTTACTTTATTACGAGCAGTCAGTGCACCACGCTTTTGAAGGCGTATGCTGCGCTGCGCTGCCTCCCAACTCTTAATTCTCGGCACACATGCTAAACATTGAGAGGACTGACTGCATCCTGATAGGCCCGCGGCTGCTATTCGAACAGCTGAAAATAGATCGCTCCCTCTGCTCCAGACATCAAACTTATCTTTCTTAGTGCCTGACGTATGCTAAAACGGGACCTTTGTGGTCGTTTCTCCCTCTTACCCGTGCGGTGCGTGGATCGACGTTTGGGGCTGCGTTACTCAGCATCGTTCGTGAGGTTGATGATGTAAGCGTTAAATGCGATAACATTGTGTCCGAGGGGAGTTTAGGCGCTTCCACCTGACTCAGTGTTCAGATTAAATCTCCCCACATTCCTTGTCACAATCAAGAAAGCCATTATCTTATTTTTCCAGTGTGTATTAATGTAATGCTTTGCACTTGCCTTATGGGGGGGAAAAAAAAAAAAAGGCTTTTGCCTAATAGTGTACATCCCAGAAAAATTCACTTTCTGAAATCAGGCAACAGGCCTGTGTGGGGTTTTTTGTTTTTTTTTGTTTGTTTGTTTTCAATTTTAATTTTTTCCTAGTTGTTACTATTATTATGAAATAGCTGGAGACAGCTGTTTGGAAATGCTAAATGAAGCAACTCCCAAGAAAATACTGAAAGATTTTCATCTTTGAAGTGCAGAGAGGTTGTCCTTGTTTCTGAAATACCACTAATGGCTATTAACTTGCTGCTTGCTGGAGATGCTGTATACGGCCCTCGCTCTATGTTGTGTGTTGCATTACCTCCCAGAAAACTCCACACACACATTTTCTTGAGAAGCAAAAGGTCTGGCAAAGTCCCCATCATTTTTGCATGCTAGCCTTCGGTAATCCTGCTGACAAGGTGTGTGACTTCAGTGAGCATGACGTTTGGGGCCCTGAACCATATTTTGACACCGAGGAAATGCTGGCTCATGAAACGGCATTGTTGTAATGGTGTCACTGCACATCCTCCCACTCTGTGCTTGACACAGACATTCCTCATTTGCTGCTCTGGTAGGACTGCCTGATTAAGAAACAGAGAAAGGCGTTGGTTCAAAGTCACGTCTCTGTGTCATGGAGATACACCTTCTCCTTACCCAGAGCTCCTTAGAACGTTGTTGCAGATATTAACAAGGAAAAGCAAAACACACATTGTCTGAGTGGGATGAATTCAAGCGGCTGAGAGTAATATACCAGGCAGTACAGCTTTGTGTTCCTGTTCCTGAAAATTCAGAGGGCAGGGATGGACCAGGAAAGATCAGAGTCTTGCTTTTCCTCCAGCCATAGCTGGAAAAGGAATTATCTCTGCCAGTTATTCCAAGGGTACTTGAAAAGGAAGGACGAGGTAGACTAAGCCTGTTGTCCTGTGCATTATAAATGGATGGGAACAGAACAATCTCTAAGAATTCATCCTCTGTGGAGTGATTCTCAAGAGGAAATCCAGTGGAAGCCTTACATGCACTATTCCTCTAACTCCAGATTTATTCCTTACAGCAGATGTGAGGTGCACAGGGTCCTGGAACAAGGGGCATCTCTGAGTTTCTGTTGTGGCAGGTACAACTCTGGCACAGGGAAGCACAAGACAGGAGCATGGGTGCGAGTTTCACACTGAGCATGTGAGACTGGACATATACCCGACTCCAAGGGGAATGTAAAGCTTCACGTGCCTTGCTGTAGGTCCACCAGTTAAAAAAAACCCCACAGCTCCACACAGATAAGTGCAAAGGCAGTCATAACTCTTGGTGGGGAGTTCTGGCTACCAGGTCGCTCTTTGTCTGCAAAACCCAGCTGGGTTATTTCCTCTGCTTTGCAGGTCCCACCGCTCTTGTTACACGTGCGCCTGGCGTGTTTAGTGGCATTGGATGGGTCATTTACACAGTTGGACTCAAAAGTAAATATTTGACACTTGGTAACATTTGAAACAATGTTTCCTTGACTGTATCAAAGAGCTTGAAGTTATTATCTGACATTGTTGATACTATTATTTGATAATTATCTTTTCCCAGTGGACAGTTTAAAACTGGCAGAAAAGAGAGTTTTTAGAGGAGTTTGGTTTGGCCTTAATTTAACAGTGTTACTTTGATTTTTGAGAAAGTATCTTTGGCAACAGCATTTTCTAATTGGAGACTGGGGATCAGATTTTTTTAGCTGGACCAATGGATGTGGGTGTGTGTGAATGAGAAATTTATTCTTCAGGACACAGCTAGGGAAGCTTTTGTACTTTCTACCTTCCTGCATTTCCCAAGAGCTGACATTTGTTTATTTATATGGTGTTGTTACTTTTCATGGTGCAGAGTGGAACAGATAAAATATTCTGTTTTTCTTTTATACATACATCTATATGTATGTATATGCCCTCCAGCACTTAGCTGTTTATACTATTTATGTTATATATAAACAGTTTGTTCTGGAGGGCATTCCTCAGTGGCTTAAGCCCTGAACTGGTAATACCAAAGTTCTTGCACTGCAGTTTCAAGTCTCCGGCAGCCAATTCATTCCATCGTCCTTCTGACACAGGCTGAGCACTGCTCATTTTGCTCTGTGAGAGCTGGGAACTCTGTCTCATGAGCATTAGTGCATTATTCTGATCAGGTTCTTTCATTGCAGCCATCACCCCAGTGGCTCTGAGTGTGTTAAGCAATGTTTGTCATCAGTCACAGGTGACTTGTTCTACTTTCACCCATGTCATAGTTGTGCTGAATTTATCATTATAAGAATTTATTTAAAATAATAATCTAATACATTAATATTTTCTGTACTTGGAAAAGTGACTGTGAAAGTGATCTGCTCCCCAGATGTAGTCTGCAAGCAGGTGAAAAAAGAAAAGGGAAAACAAGCCCATAAAAGTGATGTATCCAAGGAAGAGGGGAATGTGTTAATTCCTCCTCCTCCCCTAAATTCTCATCAACAGCTGTACAAATCTAGAAGAGTCAATGGTTTTGTACCAGTTCCCAGAGGACCTCAGTGGAAAACAGGGTTGCCTGACTGGTACCAAGAGCCAAGATTGACTTGTAAAACCTCAATTTAGGCAGTTATTTTATGTGGCGATCCTAAATTAATTTCCTTAGGACTTTTTTTTATGATCCACACTGTGTTTGCTGAGATTTGGGCTCCTCTGTGCTAAAGATCCTTGAGTATTTTAAAAGGAACAATTGTGCTCTGGTATCTTTGCCCAAGTTGATACTTACCCCATCTCCCAAGATCTTTGTTTTGTTTGCTGGTTAGCTGCCAGGGTACCCTGCAGAAATACCTGCATTTTTTGATTGTGGATGTACATAGCATTTGGAAACGCTCTGAAGCAAGCAGGATAAGGTGACCAGCTATGGGGTGAAGCGACATTATGGTGTGGTAAGGACAGGTGGATTAAAGGACAAACCATTCTGCAAAGCTAGAGTGCAATCTTTTGACTAACACAAGGCTTGGTGCCAAAGCAATGGAAATGTTCTGTTTGTGAGGTGAAGGACTGCTGTCTGCTCCCTGGGCTTCTGCAGGAGCAAAGCTGTGTTCTGATAATGACAATTTATGTAGCTGAGTCAGGTAAAATGAGTAAATCACGTTGTCTGTGTGGGTAGAAAACATTGATCTGCTGTTATGGGCCCTCTGGCCTGCTGTGAGCCATTTAGTTAGGATGGGCATGGGTGCCATTTTAAAATTTTTGTTCCCCTTAACCGTGAGAACATTTTCCAGACCGAAATCAAGAAGCCTCCCTGGAAGTTGCATAGAAGCTGTATTTAAAAAGATTTCAACAAGTGAATTTGTTAAATTTATGCTAGTATGTAGGAGCCTTTTCAGGTCTAGTTCTCCCATCAAATCAGTTGCCCCCTCTAAAGCTTTTTTAGCTTTGAATACGTTTAATGAAAGTCCTCTCCATTCTGAAACTGTTTAACAGACTGTTTCTACAACCAAAGTTTCTGTAGGCAGCAAGCAGAGGAACAATGTCTCTGCCTGGACTTAATGTGCTCTCCAAGGCCAACCCGTGGGCTTGTTAATGTCCGTGGCTGTTATGGCATGTCCTCTGAGAGAGTTCTTGCATCCTCTGCAGTACTCAAATTGAGTCCCTTGTCTGTAGGACCACAACAAAGGAAAGTGATATTCAGCTTCTGTTTGTTCTGCTTTGAAAAGTGTGACTCCAGCAAAAATATGAGCTGTTCTGTGGGGAAATCTGAACCTTAGAGCGGTACGTCTGAGTCAGAGAAGCTGTTTTGCCAAAACTTTGACTCTCATCACTATTAGTACTTCTCCCCTCACAAAGAACACTCCCTACAAAAGGAGTATATGGGGTTCAGTTAGGTTGCAGTGACCAAAAAAGCCCCAGCAGATACGTTAGTCAGTTAGCAGCTTAAGAAAGGCCACAGTGCCTCTCTTCCTCTTCCTAACTGCTGTCAACAGTCCCTTCCACCAAGATATTGTCTTCGGAGGCCAGTTGTTGTCTGCCTTTCTTATTAAGTCTGCTGCCTTATGAAACTGAAACTTCACCCGTCTCATGACTGGAAAAGAATTGCTCCATCCAGGTCCCTTTGACAACTTTGGGAAGGGTGGTATCTCTGCTGCTTCATTTATATTGCATTCCCTATGTGGTGTAGGAGGAGCTGGAAGCTGGCAAGCTGCTCCAGCTAACAAAGCACTGGCATAGAGGTGCCAGCTCTGCCAGAAAGTGTCTCTGTGGTCTCGCAAATGTCTCCTGCTGTGCCACTATTTCCCTTCTATGCTTTAGCTTTTCCGGTAGCGCAGTCTCACTAGCACATGGGACCTTGGGTTCTGCTGAAGGCTCCACTCTACATGACAATGACCTGACACCATCACATCCTGGAATTCAAGCAGGTGATTAAAGCAACCACTATGTAACACCTTAGAGGGCACACAATCAGCTGCGTGGTGCCTAGAAGAGCTTTGGCCACCTGGCTGCTCTGAAGAGAAGAACAAGGCCTTTACTCTTTGACCTCTCTCCAATGTCCGCATGTCAGCATTCCCTTGTATGAATTCCCAGTGGTGGTACTCCCAGCAGGAGTAGGATGAGGCTGGTGGGATTCTTGACAGGTCTGTGTTTTCCACAAATCTTAATCGGCATCTGTAAACCTAAAAAGGGTCTTACCTGTATCGTGCTGCTCCAGTTTGGAGCAGTTTTGAGCAATGAAAGAGGCAGTGGTCTTGGCTGCAGAAAAGATGGAGTTGGTGCTGAGTGAGATTTGGATCAAATTTTCAACTTAACAGTAGTAAGATACAGATTTTTTTTCTGTGCTTTTTTTCTTTTAAATAAAAGTATAAACTATTTATGCCCTAGATTCCCACTGGAAAGCTTCCTATAGCCACTTGAGAGCCAATTTGTGAATTTATTATACCTTGTCAGGTTCTTCCAAAGTATTTTTAGATGCAGGTAATCAGTCCCTAATTTTACTGTCTTGCCAACACCAATACCTAAACCAAAGTACCTGCAACTGTCAAGCAACGGTTTTTAGGTGAGCATGCTGTAAACAAAAATCTAAGTGTTTCCACTCTGACTCTAGCATCTATTCAACAGATTACTCCTGTTACTTCAATTCCATAAGCCTCAGTTTCCTCTGTGAAAGACACTATTTTTCATTTCTGTAAAGCGAGTTGTGATGGTGAGTTTTATGGCTCAGAAGCCAAATTCATTATTGATGGAGCCGAAGAAAGGAGTTTTGAATGTTTGCTTTGACAAAGCCTTTGAGGTGCATTCAAATCACCTTTTCAGCCTTCAACCCACAGATCTGAGTTTTGGAAATACAAACCCAAATGAGTCTTTTACATAATCACATGACTTCCAGACCTGGGTTTTCATGGCACCACATTGCCAATATTCACAATAAAAGTGCAAGATGTAGCAGTGATCCTTCTTTTTAGGAGAGAAAAGCATTTTTTGACTTTCCCTTCATAATCAAGAATGTGTATGCTTTATATTTTCTTGTTTTAGTTGCTCTTGATTCTGCATCAATATGTGCTCAAATTAATCTCCCAGTTAAGTCATCTGTGTCCAAGCTTCATGTACTTGATGCTTCAGCAAACTGGGAGCAAAGTGGGACTGGAACTGAGAGCGTATACACAAGTCATCAGCTCTCAGTGAGGCTGCAGCTGCTCCCCAGTAAAAGCCAGTGGGAGCTACCTTGCCCTGCATTTGTTGCCTCCCATCTGGTAGTAATGGAGGATGGTTCACGCTTATGGCTCAGGGTGAGAAAAACACTGAGAAATATTGCTTAATTTAATAATTTACACAAAATTCCAATGCACTTACTGAAAAGTTATAATTTATTTTAGTTTTAATTCGGAAACACCTCACACCTGTGGTTTCACCTATAGGTGCTAGCATTTCCCTGAAGAAATTCCTTTTATTCAGAAATGGCTCCTGTAGCTATTTTTATCTGTGTCACTCAGTTATAATTCTGATGTGCTTGCAAACCCAGCTGAATCAAGGTGGAGAGAAATTAGTAGCAATTAGGAATCGATGTGAAAGTGCTTCTGACAAGTGAGGATGTAGATCTTGCAAACCCATTTACCTGCTGCCCGAGCCTGAAGCTGGCTGAAAGACTTGGTGAGATCCTGGACTCACAGATGAAACCCCAAGAGGGTTCATTGTGGCCATTCTGTTTCGAAACAAAACATGCTATTGTGCAAGAGTCATCCCGGTGGTACCCTGGCTTTATTGTAGATCTCTGCAGCCACCTTTCTAGTGTAGGTGTTATACAAACACCCAGTGAGAACCGTGCTCTTCTCTGCATAGCTCAGTGCCTCAAGAGACAAGATAGACAAAGAATGGAAGGAGGAACAGAAGCACAAAAAGGTCAAGTGTCTTGCCCAAGGCCAAATAGCAGGTCAGTGGCAGAGCTGGGAACGGAGCCCAGATTTCCTGACTCCTAGTCCAGCACTCTATTAATCATCTCTTTGCTTTGTGTTCTGTGGCCTGTTACTGATCATAGGAAATGTGAGGATGACTTTCCGACAGCTTCAGAATTGCTTCTTAGTTTTGGAAACTATTGATCATCAGCACATTATTGAGATAAAGAGGTCATGTGCTGGACTCTTGTACATGTATATGCACTAGAGGATTCAGAACTAAGTGTTCTAGGTATCGATTTCAATCCAGGACGCTGAAAAGCCATCTTTCATAATCCCAAATATTTCTTCTAAGTCAAAATTTTAAAGTCTTTTTTTTCCCCTACATTATCTACAAAGTGGTTTGTTTTTATAGCATTACCCATCACAGTTGAACTCCTATATTGGTGCTTGCCCTATACATTATTTCTTCCTTGAAAATGAGTTACAGCAGTTATTTAGTTAGCAGGGCTTTTCTTCTCAATGGAATTTACCCATGAAACAGTCAGAAAACCAGTAAGTCAACAGTCCTGAGACACTAGTGATCCTTACTTATTTTCATTCCTCACTGTAGGATGTATTCAGTTTCCAAAGTCTTTCAATGGATTATCTTGATCACAAAGTTAATTACACCTGTGAGGTTTTTTTTCTTCTCAAAAATTCTGACTTGAGGCAAAACTCTAGCTACTGTGGTAATGACTTACTGAGAGTCTCTTGTAAACAATAGTATAATCACTTTCTTATAGTCATGGCAACAGTGTTTAAGCAATGAGCTTACTGAACATAATGTGCACTGTCTCCACTGAATAGTTATTGCAGCACTGAAGTGTATGCTGCTCATTTTCAGAAGACTTGGAGACATAAATTATTCAGCAAAACAACACTGCTCCAGAAAGCATCTTTGAAATCATTGCATTCTGTACTAGCCAAAGCAGGACGTTCATTGGTGCTGACAGGGCTGTGTTTAGTTACTGCATAACAGCGGAGTCTTTGGTCCACGCTTGCTCCCACGGAGTTAAAGGATGTCTGTCTCACACCACTTGAGGACTGTGCTACCTGTTGGCAGGTTCATGCTTCCCCTGGTAATGTTTGCTGCTGTGGAGGGCAGAATGGCTCAGGAGGATGCATCCTGCACATATCCATGGCGTGAGAGGTGGTGACTAGCTGCAGAAGGAAGAATTTGGTTTAACAAATAGGGGGTTTATTCCAGCAGGGCTAATCCTTTCCTTGACCCAGAGGATCACGTGGATTCCTACTCAGTAGGTTGGGGAGGCACCTTGGGGAGTGGGCGACTTCACAGGAAGCTTCAGAGTTGAACCCCAAGACAAGAAGCTGTCCCTGATTTTTCTGTTTATTTTAGTTTTTATCTCTCTTATTCAAATATCTAGACCTGAAGGAAAGACCTTGTTGGCAACAGTTGTTGTTCTGGGATGAGTCATTCCACCAGATTTTAGAAATACCACCTCAGTGACAGTTGGCAAAAATGCTGCATGGGCTGTTCAGTTTATGTTTTTCACTTTGGAAAATCAGACCATTTATTTAGGGTTCTGTTGCTTTAGAAACCATCTCCAGACACTCCAAGTTCCTCCCTTCCCCTTCCCCTCCCTTCCCTTCCCTCTCCTCCCCTCTTTTTCTCTCCCCCTCCCTCTTTTTCTCTCCCCCTCCCTCTTTTTCTCTCCCCCTCCCTCTTTTTCTCTCCCCCTCCCTCTTTTTCTCTCCCCCTCCCTCTTTTTCTCTCCCCCTCCCTCTTTTTCTCTCCCCCTCCCTCTTTTTCTCTCCCCCTCCCTCTTTTTCTCTCCCCCTCCCTCTTTTTCTCTCCCCCTCCCTCTTTTTCTCTCCCCCTCCCTCTTTTTCTCTCCCCCTCCCTCTTTTTCTCTCCCCCTCCCTCTTTTTTTCTTTTTTCCCCCTTTGCTCACTGTTATGGTATCTCAACATCTGCGCTTTTCAGTCTTGATTATGATCTGATTTGCCCCTTCTGAAACCGCCTATGGGAAATACTGTGGACGTGGCACTGTGGAACATCAGCCTAATGTAGGATCAGGCTTTTTATTTCTGATCATTATGCTAGTTTATAGTCAATTATTTTGTTTTCCAAAGAAATGCATTCTCTCTGCTTCTCTGAAAGCTTTTGGTTCAACATCCTTCCAAGCTAGATAGACTTGGTGTTCAACACGCGGCCGCTTACCTCCGTGGCTCAGTTCCCGGAAACACTTATGCGTGTGCTTAATTGTGCACACATGGGTAATCGCACTGAAATCAAGATGTGTCGAATTAAGCAAGTCAAGAAATATTTGCAGGGTTTGGTCTTTGTTCAACAAACAGGCCTCGGCCTGGCTGAAGTCCACGACATGCTACAAAAACAATCCAAGTTCAGAAGTAAGTAGTGTATTAATTATCAATTGACTTATTTCCTTAAACCAGTTAATTCTGTACTTTTAAAAACTACTTTCTATTTTTCCTGCAAATCCAATTGTCCTTCCTTTCACACTCATTTTTCCTCCTCACTGCTCAACTCCCAGCAGACCTGAGCTGTCAGCCACATGATCCCCTTTTATAATGCTTTGAGTTCTGATGTTTCTTTTTTCCTACCAACTTTGTGTATTACCATACTGGTTCCTAGGACATATTTTGGCCAGCTTTTAGGGAGAGAGAGAGTGTCACAGTGTTTCAGAGCTTCATTTCCAAGTGCAGTATTAAATATAATCCTTATAATTATAGCACTGCCACTTGGACCACTGTAGTTCAGGCTATGTCAATACATCGTCAAAAGCTCTCTTTTTCAGGAGCTGGAACTCAGTCATGTTGATTGAATTGAAATTTGATGGCCAGCAGCTGCAAACACACTCTGGCCCCATCCCTCCGCCTCCCCATCTCCCTGCTTTTTTTTCCCCCTTTACCACAAAATCTTCTTGCTTTCCATCAGTCATAGATTAGAGAACAGAGCTAATGGCTGATTCCAGGCTCAGTTATTCTGAGCCATCCCTTTGGGTAGGTCTAGACTGTCCTCCGAGGGGTGGCCTGAGGCAACCTGAAGGCACAATCTACTGTCTGTGTGTGGATGGTGAATCTGGGAGCACAGCCCCAGGTGCAGTTGTGAAGGCCATCCTCGGACTAGGCATGACCATCCTTCATGCAGGAGCTCCTAGGACGCCATCAGTGTCACTTTCAGCAGCTGAGAAAGCTGTAGATGTGCCTGGGCTGATTTCTGTGAGGCTCCTGTGTAAGCGGGCCTGGGAGCACCACAGTCCTCTCCCCTCTTGTCCCCTTGGTCAATCCCATACAGACCTCACTATTCATCTAAGCAAGGGCATTGGGATGAGGGCAATTGCCAGCAGCAGTTTAGACTGCAAGTTTAACACACAACTTTTTTAGCCCCAGGGGACTGGCGGGAAAAAAATGGCTTTGAACTGGGAGAAAAAATAACTGTATCCAGTAGCTGTATAGCATGATCCTGTCATTTTTGGTACTTAGAAACCAAAACAAACCCCCAGCATTCATAACACAAGATATCCAGGTTTTAAAAGGTGCCACTTGGAAATACACAGTAACTACTTTTCATAAGGCCCTTTAGTCCATGTGTTTACAGGTGGACCAGAATAGCTCTGCAGAAGTTAATCCAGTCCCTTGAGTAAACACTATGTACTTCTAAAACTTTTTATATAAACAAACTATATGTAAGGCCTTTGACATACATTTGTACCACACACAATACATCTGAGGGACCCTTCTAGAGCCAGGATGGCTGGTGAGGTTGATAACCCCCTTGCTAGTGTACTGGATGTGTGTTCATTCTGTCATGCCTCTGAAGGATAACAGCCGTTGGATGACCGGTGTGCCAAAAGGGCTATTTACTGCAACAGTTTATTATGTGGTTCTTGCAAGCCCTCTCCTAGGACGTACTGTCTGTGCTTGGGTCTCCCAGGCTGCCATCAAAGCACAGGCTCTTTGACACAGGTCAAAAGGACTCCTCACCCCAGATTTGCATTGCCACTTTTGGCCACTGAAGTCACACTCAACCCCTTCCCCTGGTAAAGTTCTTCTCTGCTGTCCTCCTCCTCCACTCCCTAAAGCTATAAGCCATGTCTCCTGCTCCACATTCACCCCCTCTCACCTAGGTTATTGCCCTCCCATATCTCCTTTCATGCTTCTGACACTGCTGCTTCATAATGTTGTTTTTCTAGTTTGAAAAGGCCAGAGGGCCAGGCTAAGAGAGACATGCTGAACACATGTTTTCCACATGTTCTCCTCATCTTCCCTCATACTGCTTCAATAGCTGTCTTTAGCTTTTTGCTTAAACGGGAAATCTAATGACTGTGAGCATCCTCTTCTCTTAGTAGTTTTATAAAGGATGAGCTCAAAGGTCCTGTGTCATTGTCATAAGAAACTTAGAGCAAAAACTTCTGTGAGTTGACAAGGCACTCGTGGGTTCTTTGGCCCCTGACCACAGGCCACGAGCACTCATGACTGGGCATATAGTTGTGAATGCTTAGGCTTCAGTTCAGAAAAATACTAAAAGAATGTGTGTGACGTTAAACATATGATTAAATACTTCTTTGTTTGAGTGCTGCTTCCTTGAAGTGGACTCCATTCTGGAGGAGGCATCTTTATTGGTCTGATTCAGAAAATACTTAGGAATATACCAAAGTCTTAAGAATAGTAGTTCATCCACTATCTTGTATTTTTAATGACTCTTAAATAAGGCTGAATGGTGCAGGCAAGGCAGAAAATGTGGAGGCTCTCTTGGTCACCTTTTACATTTTCACTCACTCTGGAATCTGAGTGCCTCTGAACTCTAAATACGTTTTGGTAGTGCTGCTGCCTACTTGCTACTTGAATGTTCAATAACATAAGTGTATTGTGTACCCAGGTGCAGATTATTTAAAGCAACTGCCATTAAATGAGGAGCAATTATGTCTTAGAAAGGAAATCTTCATACAGAGTTAACATTATTTCTATGACTGTGTTTGACAGAGAGTTGGACCCTTGGATGCTTGGATTCCTCTCCTGCATCCCAATGACCAAGCTGGGAACAGCTAGGAGTCCAAATCTTTTTGACTTAAAACATGTAGACATCAAATCTTCTCTGTACTGAACCAAAACCAAGGAGAACTGGACATCTAATTGTATTTTTGAATCTCAGCCTAAAATCTCTGGAGACCTTTGGAATATTTATCCCTAGGAGATTTTGCTTGAGTCAAGAATACAGACTGGAGCCATGGCTGAAAAAAAAAACCGCTGACATGTGACATCAGTACATCAGTCAATGAGTCATCCATCAGTGCCAGAGGACAAAGTATTCTTTGTATTTACCTAAGAAGTAGTTACCTATTTACTTTCTGAAATTATACTTGTAGTACTAACTTGACATTTTGGCTTGCTGTACAGTGAAACCACTATTTTAAATGCCTGGTATAAAGACAGGCCTTCTTGTTTCTTGAACAGTTAGAAATTCTAGAGAACAAATGTAAAAGGCCTGTTTCCTTCCTTGCTTGTATGTGTGGTCTAGCGAAAATCCTGAATTGTGCTAGTAAGAGACAGTCCAGTCTCTTTTCTTGCCAGTGATGTAAGTGCTGGGCCTTCAGAGAAGGCGGAGTTATCATTGCCTTCTGATCTGTCACTGTTTCTGCTTTCCCTTTGCTTTGGGTTTTCATTCTATACATATATTACTGAAAATGTATTTTAAAAAATTAAAGGCAATAATTTATTGAAAAGGGCTTTACCTGTAAAGGATTCTAGGCATACCACACACAGGCAGGTCCCAGCTGGGAAATCCAGTATTAAGTCTGAAACTCTGTCTCTCAGGCTCACTGTTTCTCACGGTCCTTGCAGGGTGGTGGGATGCCTGGACTTTCCAGCACACATGGTAACCATTGATCTCAGTGTGGTGTTAAGAGGCCAGTGCTAGGAGCTGAAGGCAGAAGAAGAGCTGAAGGGCAAAGGAAGAGAGTGAAATTTTGCTGTCAGTGCTGAAGTGTCTAGCTCTGTACAATTCTATGACATGTAAGCAAAGGAAGCTTGAAAAAATTACCCTGGGACTAGGAAAGCAAATTGATGCAGAGCAAGATAGCCATTCTTTCAAGGAGTACTAAAAATTTTTTTTGTCATTTTCCAAGGAAAAAACCCCACTGATCCAATTTGACTGACTCCACTGTAGCAGTGCAACAGGAGCCAGTGGCCAAATCTCCTGTTTTATTAAACTTTTTTTATTAAGTTTTTTTAAGTATTACAAAACAATTTCACATCTAAAACTTGCGCTTTTCCGTCTCTTGATATGCTTTGTCCACTCAGAACAGGTTTTCTCCCTCAGCACTTAATCCCTCTTTAGCCATCACCTTTCCTGCCTTACAGATCACTCTGTGTATGCACTTTGAAGGTTATGTGGGCACCAGCTTAGTGTGAGTGCTTTGTAGGGGAGGCCAGAGCCATTGCCTCTCACAGGGGCAATGAGCTACATGTTAGGATGTGGCTTCTGAAATAGTCTGTGAAGGTACGATATTACAGGAGCAATGGATTTGAAAGCAAAACAAAGCTGCTTACAGACAGAGACATTTAAGTCCTGCATGAACAACTCTGCTAGTCTCTTGTAGCCATGTTTTATCTAATTGAATCTAATCTAATCTAACACATTAGTATCTTTACTGCATTTCTTATCCTTTTATCAAGGAATGACAGGAAGGAGATTGAGGCAGAGGGCCATGAGACATAATGTTAAGCAAAGGTTAAAAGAGCTCTACAAGCTCTTTTATTAGGTAATGAGCATTGCAAACGGCAGACCTTCTCCTTGTCCTTCTCCCATCCCACTGACTTTGAGGAGGTGGCAGAGACTTGGTGTGGGTGACTGAGACACTACAGCACAGAAATGGATTGTTCAAAGGTTTTCTGTGATTTCAAAAGCAAGGCCATGTATACCTCTGATCACCACTCAGAAACATTGTTAATGAGACCATTTTTCTGAAGAGGTCCTGTAGTTTCTACATCATCAGATTTCATCTGGTTTCCTTGATGGGAATGAGCTACAGCTACTGTCAGTGTTTATTTTCAGTTAGTTTTACTGGTGGCACTGCTCAGTAATGCATGGTTTGGATGGTCCGGTTAATCAACCCTCCTCCTCGCTGCTTCCCCCTTTCATTTTTTGGTCTGCTCTTGCATCACAGAAATATTTCCTGCAATTCCCTTTACGTAACAGTTACTGAGGCAAAGGACTGTCTAGTTATGCTGCAGCAGAAACTCAGAATCCCAAAATGGGTAAGGTTAAAAGGGATCACAGTGGGTCATCTGATCCAACCTCCCTGCTCAAGCAGGATTATCTTAGACACAGGGTTGTCTGTCCTATGGCACAGGATTGCATCCAGATCGTTCTTGAATATATCCAGTGAGAGACTCCACAACCTCTCTGGACAACCTGTTCCAGTGAGGAACTCAAGTGATAAGAAAGATGCACCCTTCACACAAGTAATTCCCAAACCAAGCAGGGCAGGGAGGCACCCAGAGGTGCTTGTGAGGGCCCATTAAGGCCCTTAGGCTCTTTCAGACAGAGGACTATATTTCTAGGACCCAGCATGAGAAATAAAGAGTGACCCTACATGAACCAATATACAATGCTTCCTGCCTCTTAGACAGCTTAGGGATGTGGTGGTGCCAAGTCTTTCTGCAGTAGCCAGGATGGGCTGCTTAGCAGGACACAGTGAGTGCCTTTCCCTCTCACAGCAGGCAGAAGAATGTCTGCTTATTCATGTAAACAGTCCTGAAAAAGAGAAAGCAAAATTAGAGTTTGGTTCCTGTTGGAACACTTGCAGCTTGCACTGGTGGTGGTGCCTTCTGGTGTGTCTAAAGGCTGTCAGCCAGCAGAAGATAGCACACTGATGTGGTGGGGGGTGCAGGCACGCAAACCAGAGCAACTGGTACCCGAGGCTGCTGTGGCTAATGGCAAGGGACACTTCTGACTGGGCAGGGATGAACCGTCATGTAGGATGGTGATATGAAGGGCTTCACATTTGCTTTCCCAGTGTGGGCGAAGTGATTCCTTGGCTTGCAAGGAACACTAGGCAGATGGTTGAGAGCTTTGACCCTGTATGTCTGTGAAGGGAATGACTACCTGGTGTTGCAGATTGAGAAGGTCAGATCTACTGACAGAGAATAGCTTTGCATGCAGAAAGGCACTTGAGCGGCTAGGTATAAAGCAGAAATTGAACATGTAGACCCTTGGCTAGGGCAGGACCATTCAGTTTTATACTCAATCTCATTACTTTCTTCTGATTAACACCAGTGAGACAAAGAAGACAATCTGTACCGATAGCAACAAGGCTGTAATTTCACCTCTGGTTAATAAGCCATTTGATCTTTGCTTTACTGGTCTCGCTGGAAACCAATCTGACCTGCTCCAGCTGAGGCTGCCCCATGGGGTCACATCCTGACACACATCTGCAGCCATCACCAGTGGCACATGAGGGAGTGACAGCGGGAACATCACGTTCATCCTAAGGCTCCCCAGCCTATTGAAAGGAATCTTATCACAGCTGAGGCAGACTAATGCAAATCTCTAGATTGCTTCTCTGGATCTGTAGGTTCTGAGACGGCTGTGGCAGTGCATCACAGAGTTCCAGGAGGACGCTGTGTTGTGTTGTTGTGTAGGAGCCACTGGGGTTGTGCTAGCGAGCCTGTTCATACAGAGGACAAGTGTTCATGTTGCCACTGAAGAAAAAAGGACTGGCTCCAAGCCTAAAGTGGAATGCTATGTTCTTAAGATATGAGAAAATCAAATTGAAAATCATTTTCATAGAAGAACTCAGTTTGGGTTGACTGGCTTTGTTCAGTTCATCAGTACATAATCACAGGGTAAGCTCTTTTTTTGTGTCCTAGTTCATGTTAACACACAGAGACTTGCATGCTAACCACTGTTTTAACCACCACCAAATTCTAGAGGTCAGGGACCTCTAGAATTAAACTTATGAGCTATCATAGCGTGGGCTGACGAACCAACTCTTTTAGGGTAGTAGCTGAGAGACTCATTTCCTCTGCGGATGAGCCACAGAAATGGATGCATAACACACACTGACCAGCGGGTTACATTTTGGCTTGTACTGTGCAGATGTAACCCAGCAGCCAGGGTGAAGCAATCCTAAAATGGCATGGAACATACTGTCATTAGGACCTCATCATGCTGTGGGTATCAAGTGAAGTACTTCTCTTGCCAGTGAGAGTTCAGCTCAGTGTTAGGGTATCAAGATTTGTGTTAATTGCAACAAATCATGCCTGCGCCGTCTGTATGTCTATCGTGTAGAAAACTCACCCTCTTTCATAAGATATCACACTAAAATGTCTTTAATGTAAGTTTGAACAAATTATTCTGGCTGGGGGTATGGTTCAGAGTCGTTCTGCACCAACTTGGACTGAAACATATGTAACTGAAGTGCTGTTAGTCCACCAGAATCCTTGTTTGTACCATTCACCCCAAAGGAAGGATTGTCCAGGTTGTACTGGAGCAAGACAAACTGCAGAGCTCTGTACAAGGGACTGTGGCCCCACAGTGCCTCAGTCACAGGTGTGTCAGTGAAGAAAGACTAATAGTGGCAGGATTTTGCGGTGGGGACTGACACTCTCAGGTCACTTGTCCTGCGGCAGAGGTTCACATCTTCACACAGGCTTACTCCAAGGCCAGGCATACTGAAAGCACAGGACTACCTCAGCCTACATTTAAGCTTGAATACTGGGAGTATTATTTCCATTTTGAACATTTTCCAAATAAATAATTTTTTCAAATGTTATGAAAATAGTTAAATAATTTTGTAAAGCCTGGAGAACATTCTTTTACATCAGGATTTGAATTGGAAATGGCTGTTTGGGGGCCAATTTACTTTAAAAATTACTTTGTCCACAAGGAGCTAGTCGGCCTATGGTATTTCCAGCCTACAAAGCTTTTTTTACTTTAACGAGGGCCTTAAAGCTAAACAAGAAAAATCTTAGTCCAAAGAAATTCCAATATTGCTTGTGCCAGGAAAACTATATCCATTCTTGAGTATACACTGCTGAGGTTTAGTGGCAGAGAACTGCCCATATGCTTATCCATGCTGTCACACCCTCAAATTATCCAAAAACAGGGTAGCTTTTCTTGCACAGAGCAGGTTCTTACTATGTCTACAGGGGAGTATAAAGTCTGTGGACATACCTGTCAATCTTTTATAAACTACAGATCCTCTAAAAGTTTTCCAATACATATGAAGGTTCATTTAGAACTAATTTAAGCCTGGTGGCAATTGACTTGCTTTTCTTACTTACCTTTCAGAGACCCTTCAGAAGCAGTCCTCAGACCCTCACGGGTCTGCAGACCACAGCTTGAAAACCACTAGCTCTTAGTTTAAATAAGATACTTTGGGGCCATTTGGGCCTAATTTTCTATAGCCTTGCAGCTTGTGAGGTCTTATATACTATGCAAAGTGTGAGTAAAATGCTACCAGATGAGGATGGTGGTGTTCAGTCCTGGTGTTGGCTTTTATTTGGACAGGTGTGAAGGATGCCAGTGCAAAGCAGTGGCAGATCAGGGCCCCAGCACTGTAACTGCTGCCCCCTCCATGAAGATCTTGAGCAGCACTGCCCACAGCAGAGCTGGGGAACAATCCTATTTGCAGAACCATCATAATGCTGTTATTCCCTGAAAGCCAGGCACTGGCCCGGGACATCAATAACCATGGCAAGGATCAGGCCATTAGACACCTTGGAGTGACAGGTGGATCTCTCAGGCTAAGGGGCTCTGCTCAGGGTTAGACTCTTGCTTTGTAGTGCTGTTTGCACCCCCGTTCAGGCTCAGTGTGCTTACTATTTTTGGTGTTTCATGTCTTGAACATGAAACAACAATCTTTTCATTTAAGCAAAGTACGGTGAGAAGTGTTAAGTGTTTCAGTGCCTTTTCTTTCCTTTGATCTCACGTAAAGCTCCATGCAGAGGGTTACATGGTCTCCATCACTGTCTCCGTTCATTCCCGATAATTAGCACAGGTTCATGGGCTGGGTGCAATGCTATCCTTCCCTGCGCTAAGAGGGGAGAAGTAGAAGGGGTTGGAGTGGTTGTTTGCTGTGTTGATGACTGTGGTGTTGCCATGGAAAAGCTGGAGACTTCAGGGGAGTTTGTGTTTTGTTGGGCAGGGAGCCAGCCTGCTCTGACTTATTACAACTGTGTGAGTGAGTGAGCCATGCAGAACTTTATCCCTCTGTAGCAATTCCAAGGCAGAGAGAAAAAGAAAAGGACAGGACTGCTTTAATAAGGAGGAGTGCAGTGCACTTTGCTAAGGCTGATTGCATGAAATACAGAGATGCAGAAAAAATCCTTTGCTATTTTCCACTTTTTTTTCTTTTTTTTTTGGCAGAATGTGTCCACTCTCTTTTAAGGACTGAATTCAGAGCAGTGCAAATAAAAAAATCTCAAGTAATCCTCCTGGAAGCAAACAGAGCCATTTAATTGGCTGTATCTGTACAGAAAGGAGCATTTGGAGTTCTGCTGAGTCTGAGTCCATTAAAGTCTTTGATCTGTTCCAGAAACAAAAGTGGAAGCAGACTATACTGTTTTCATTATCTATTCTGAATGAAGTGCAAAAAGTAAATACATAGTGTAAACAGGGAAAAAAAATAATCAAGGCCTAGATCCAGCAAAAAGCTATCTTCATACTGAGCTTCCCGTACTCTGAGTAGTGCCATTATTCCCTGGAGGTGGAATTAATAGCGATGCATGCTTTCTACAAATCACTTTCTATGGGCAGATCTCAAAGCAATTTACAAAAGCAGCCAGTTCAATTACTCCCACATTAGAGAATGAATAACTGGGGCCACAGGACTCATCCAGGAGACTAGACCCTGCCTGAATCCCTGGTTAGCCACTGCCTTCTCACCACGCCCCCTCTTGAGTGTACAGAAATTAGGTGTGGGATGTCAGGGTTATTCCGAAGCATTAAAACACCACTGCATAGTATAATTTGTTGTAACAGACTATTCCCTACAACCCTGGCTACCATATCATGTTCTTGTGTTGTATTTCATTGACATAGAGGCAACTGCCTCTTCCTGAAATGTATTTGAGAAGGTGGGAAATAACAGGATTTTGGTAATTTTCTGATTTTGTTTTTGAATTAGAATTTCCTACCTGATTGTTCAGTGGTATAATAGATGGATCTAGGTGTCCTATTTTAATATACACTTCTCAGGGAAAGGTGTTCTAAATGTTCATCATAAATTGTCATCTAGCAAAGCTCTGATTTCTAAAACAACAGAAGAAAGCAAAATTACTTCCTATAGGAGTTGGCCAAGGAATACACAGGGAAATCTTGACTCTGCATGAGTCAGTGACAGTCTTCTGGAGCTTGCAGCCCTCCTGTGATCATGCTCAGGAGGTGAATCCTGCAAAACCTCTGACCATGTGAGACTCCTATGAACTGCAGCCAACAGCATCACCACCTGTCTACTTCCAAAGGTAAAAAACTGCCTGGGTACCATCACAGTCTCGGATGTTAGGCTGGCTTGCAGTGTTCTGTGATTGAGCTGGGAGCTCCAGCTGACAAGCTGGGGACAGATCTTGCCAACATGAGAGGTGACAGAAACTTCTTTTGGTTTCACTGTTGTCTAGGTAAGGTCTAAAGGTGAGGTATTACCACAGGATCTACCCACGGTTTGTCAGTGAAGCCATTGCCTCTTTTCTGTATCTCATTGCATTTAACAGGATTTGTCTTTGGAGATGATTGTCTGGTTACTTGGTGGCTGTGATATCTCAAGAAGTTACAACACAAAGTAGATTAACTTTGTGTTCCAAATACAGCAGGACAAATTAACTAGTGTAAATAATATGGCTTGATGAAGCTGTGGCAGCTTATACCAGCAGAGGACTTACCCAGGGAGATGAAGGGTTGCTGCTTTAAAGCTAAATGTCTGCTCAAAAGAATTGCTTTTATCCTGCCATTTTTTTTTCTTACTTATTTTTGTGACATTACTGGTTCAGTACGGAAATTTCTGTCCTCCCCACAGAGTTGTAGTAGCTGCATGTTCAGGGACACTCCAGATTAATGAGATCTGCAACATCTTTAATCTTTCCTCACAGCATGCTGTGCTTGGGATGCAGTGTGTGAGAAAGACCAAAAGTGAGGGATGCGAGAAATGTAGTCACACAGGAAACTGAAACTGCACTGTCATTCATTCCTGTAGTACAAAAAACCCTTTCTGTAACCTCAGTTTCCTGATTCTCGGGTGGCTGGGGCCAGATTTGCCACTGGTGCAAACTGGTGCGGCTCTACTGACATCAGCTGACAGCACACCGGTTTACTCCAGGAGAGAATTTGTTCCAAGTCTTTTCAGCAGCAAAACCAAGAGGACAACAGATGCGGATGAATCTGAAAGCAGAGAGGTCTTATGAAATGAAGGGATTGTTTTTAATAGTTGATGAGCACGAACACTGGGCTACTTAATGACACTTGGACCCAGTTCTACCACTGTTTTTCCAAAGGAAAAGCTACTGCTGAGTGCACAGCAAAAGTATCCACAAAGTTGTTTATCATTCGGGGAGTCATCCTTAAACTGAACCATGCCTTGAAAATGCATGTTATTTTGTATGCTGCTCCATCTGAGGAACTACTGAAGTTTCCTTCTCTAAGGATCCTAATGTTTCTCAGCTTTTTCTCCACTTGCCAGAGAGGAGCTGGCTGGTATAAACTGCAGCAGCAATTTTCTGGGGTCATGCATGCTGTGGTGTCAGAGAAATCTGGGAAGTCAGCTTCCGGAGTTCCTGTTTTATTTTCCTCCCATGAGGCAAAAATGGTCTTAATTGTTTTGAGCGAGACCAAGCTAAGGATATATCCTACAGCAGATCTTGCTGTGTTAGTTTATAACATTTTCAGGCCCCCAGATATGGGTGTCAATGGTGCTTATGTTCTTCTACAAGTATCAGGGAAGTTAAACTGGCAGAACTGGGGTGAGGTGGGAAGAAAAGGGAAGGAAACCTCTGTACATGCCTTCCTTTGGCCCCAGGGGATTTGTTCTGTTTGCATTGAGCTTGTCTGAGCTTCTGGGCAGTGGGCAGAGAGGAAGTTGGAGTGAAGCTGTAAACTCACCTCAAACCTAACTGCATCCTCATCCTGATGCCTTTATTTTAGGCAGCGGTGTACAAAGCTTCCCTGTACAGTGAAGTACCCTCTGCTTGGCTTAGTGGTGTCTTCTCTCTAAAGTCATAACTTCTACCAGCTAGCAGCATTTCAGGCTGGCCAAAGGAGAACGAAAGGCCATGGTTAGGCAGAGACTAATTAGAGAGACTAATCAAAGGTGCTTGCAATTGTGTGGACAGCCTGTGGTGGAAAAGAGGGATGAGGAGATAGCTATGTCCCCCAGCCTCCCACTAACAGAGCCTTGCTGCTTCACGTGGCTACTACAAACCTATGCAAGGGCTGTGAATTCCTATGGTGTTTCTTTACCTCTGTCTCAGGCAGGGACAAGCTCTGCGGAGGCAGAATAGCTCATGCTGCACATCAACACAGCTGCAAGAGGGCACCTTCCTTCTCCTACGCATCTCATCAAGCTGACCAAGGCAGATTTTCGGCCTACTTGATAATACCTAAATTACTCTAATGGGGAGGAGATAGCAAAGATAAGATCCACTTGTGAAGTGGATATTCTGACGTTTGTGGATGCCTGGGAACTTTCTTGTGCTGCTTCTTAGTGGTTGACCCATATGTAAACCGAATCTCTTTTGATCCTGCCAAATTCTTCACTCAGGGTATTGCAGAGACTGCTGAATTCAGGGATAGCAACAGCAGTCCTGCATTTCTTTATGCCATTTTAAAATAGGCCATCAACCGAAAAGCATAATCTTAAATTTAATCTAGAAAGGATTTTGAGCTGTGCTGAAAGCTCAGCTCAGATGGGATAGCTCACGGGTCGTTTACCCGAAATGGGTTACTTTTTGTTAAGGGCTGGGTGCAGCAGCTGGCTGATGGGGAAGGGGCAAGAGATGCTGTGTAGGACTGCAGCCACATGCCACATAGTGCAAGTGTGCATGGCACACACAGCTGTACGTGAGTGGGAGGGGAGAGGGGAAAGAGAAAAGATGAGACCACTACAGCGCCCTGGGCTTCCTTGGCAAAATTGTAGAGGACTTAAAGGAGTGATAGACTAGGTGGAAGCAGCATTAAAAATAATTGCATTCTCCTGCTTTGTTTATAACGTGTCCCTTGTTCATAACTCTATCTGTGACTCAAGTGCCCTGCAGAAGTCTGGACATGTGACAGCTAATAAATTCATTTATTGCGAGGGCTGTTTGTTTCAAATTCAGAACTGAAAGTTCATCTGCAGGTGCAGCAGAGCTGTGCAGGGAAGCGAACGCAGATTTACAGCTGTTGTGGCTTACTCCACTCTGCTACAACAAATCATTTTGTTCAGGAAAGAGGCTCTGCTGTTGGCCAACCAAGACGTGGTCAGAAATTTGAAACGCTGCTTTGTTAGTTTAAATGAAAACATTGCTGGACATGTTAGGGTGGGAATTTTTTTTAGCATTTAGTGAAATCTGTCATAAATCAAAGACTGATTGAAACTGAACAGAATTTGCCTTGTTTTCCACTATCATTTGCAATCTTCTTCCTTTGGCATTGTGAGGATGAATCAAGATCAGGATTTTAAAGTGTGCAGCTCCAAAGGCCAGTTATTACTTCCTCCTGTGATCCTGTTTGATTTTCTGAAAATGAGTCAGTCATTTTCTGTTAGAATTTAGTGCAGGCTGAGCCTTTTCTCTGAGCTCCACTCTGCAAGACAAAAAAACATATTGCTTCACAGTCAAAGCAAGTCTGCACAATAGAAGACTTCCTTACTACTGGGTTCTGCCAAGTCTGCTCTTAGCCCTGCAAGGAGTCATGTTACTCCTCAGCAAGGTCATACAGGCCTAAAATAATCACTGATGTTTATCTTTCCCAGAGGATATTAAGCTCCCCCAAACACCACCACAAGAACATCTATTTAAAAAAAGAGAAAAGGATTAAAAATAGTTTGCACCTCAGCTATCAGTAGGAAAGCATTATGGCTTTGCCTTTTCCCATTAATATTTTGTGATCTCACATCTGAAGTGCTGAATTACACCAACAGTGGGGGAGGAACAGCTTTGCTGTTTTTCACTGATGTTATAGCTCTCTATTTACTTAGAAGCAGGCTGTGTACTTTTCTCATCATTTTGTTGCTGTACCTTGGCTGTGTGCTGTTTCACGCTACTTTTGCCATAGGTAGAATTGGAGGATGGCTTAGTTAGGGCAGTGCTGAGGCTATGTCACAGCCTGGATACTTGCCTGAAGGTGCACTAGCCGAATGCTTCATGGATCTAGATCTTTGCAACAGCCTTGAAAAGGAGAAAAGTCATGTCAGCCTGTTTCTGCAGACAGAGAAGGAGGGGGCTTGGGAGGAGTGTGAACTGGCAGCTGAACTCTGCTCTCTGCCCTGCGCCGGTGGCTGTCACACCAGAGCTCCATCACCTCCCCGCTGCCTTGTGTGCTCCCAGGAGGTCTGGAGCAGCTCCAGATGAGCAGAAAGGCTACAGGATGAGCTGGTGATGAAGAAAGGAAGGGTGAGCAGGCCATGCCTTGAGTCAGACTTCAAGAGAAGGAGCAGAGACTGCTGGATACACAGGATCTAAGCCCATATCACTGAGGCTCCCAAATCACAGGGATCTTACCCCAGTCAAGGGTGTCCGGCGCTGCTGTTAGTGATTTGCAGTGCAGGAAAGCAAATATACAAATGCTTTGCAGGCCATATTCCCCTGCCTTTCATGCCTGCAACTCTGAACACTCATTTACTTCAGTCTTCCCTTCAACACTGTGCAGTTGGCACATCCTCTCATGCCTACCTCCCCAAATTCACAAGCCTCCTCTGGCTGGCTGGGGAGCGAGAGACATTTCCTCGCCACAGTTGTGTTTGTGGGAAGATGTGTGCTCAGGGGGATGCAAAAAGCTTCAGGCAAGTTCTTTGTGTTTTGACAGACTTTGCTGAAGGATTTTGCTCTGACTTGAGCCAGACATGGTACTGGCAGATGCTGTGCAAGGTTCCCACGCAGCACTGGCAGTGCCTCTCAGATCTGACCCGCGACCACTGCCCCTCCCTGACCCCCCCTCCCTCTCCCCTCTCAGCCCAGGCCAGCATTTATCTTCAGCGGAGAGAGCTCTCCCTGCCAGATTGCGTGGTGGTTCTCTGATGTGAACAGATGGGACTAGGGGGGCAGGCTACATCTGTTCCCTGAATTCTTCCACCTTCGCAATTGTTTGCAAATGGGTGAGAGCTCTGGGAGGCTGGGAAACTATGGGTTTGGGCTCAAAATGTTCTTTTCCTGTAACGTGCTCAAAAGTGAACCTGTGCTGTGTAATTAAGTTTGACACTGACGAGGAAAACACCTGCTGGTGCAAGCAGCTTGCCTCCTTTACCCGCAGAAGCACAGATTCTTTGCAGGACTAGTGCTAATGCTTTCTTCAGTCCAGTTTGGAAAGGCCCAAGTAAAGAAACATGCCTCGGGATACCATTCCACAGCTTCACAGCATCAGGGTGTCTTTTTTTGAGATTCAGCATGGATTTAATTCCTGTTTCAATTTCTCATTATGTTTATGTAACTGATTTTCAGAAGGCCTCAGTTCTCATTTCTTTGCAAGTACTAGTAACAAACAGATGTAAATAGCAAAAAAGGCTGAATCCTTTGTGGAAAATGGGCCCTAAACTCTTACCTTTCAGATTTTTGCATCCTTTAAGCATTTTCAGGTTGTTTTCATCCATGTTTACTTCTCCTGCTTATTTCTTGCCAGATTCTCCATACAGTGCATGAGTTTTCCTCATAAATCATGCTGTCTTGCCTCCTGGACACAATCGCTTCTGTCCATCCTGTTCTTGCCAGGGAATGAACCGCCCCCATCTCTCTCACCTTGTCTTCTGTCCAACACAGCATCACCTTATGGGCCACCCAAAGCCTTTCGGGCTGGAGCCACACATGCTGAGCCCTAGGAAACCCACCGACACCAACTGTGGGCAGGGCAGCCCTGTTGGCTGGCTGTCAGCTGAGAATGCCCTCCCAGACACCTGACATCAGGGGGACTCAAGCACTTGACCACTATTGTGTGTCCATGCTCAGTCTCCTTGTGCCTGCCTCCTCTCGGCACAACAATGCCAGGACACGGAAGCCTGTTTTCCGTGTGTTGGGCTTACACACCTGCAGACTCCTGCCCTCTGGTCTGTGCTGTAGGACTGATTTCTCAGGAGGACAGAGGTACCTACTTCTTGTAAAAAGAAGTGTGCATGAGAGCTTGGATACCACTGAGGCTCTGGTTGTGCGTGTTTATGGCACTCATCTGCTCTTCCTCTGTACTCTCATCTGCACTTGGACTCCACCTTGCTGAATGTGTGTGAGCCAAGTATTTTCCACAGGCAACAAGTTGCCATTTTTGTGCCCGAATTAAACGTCAGCTTCTTACACTTTAACTGCAGGTTTCTTTCCATTTGCAATATTCTGCTGTTTTCATTGTTTCTTGATGTTTCTCCAGTTCTGCTAGCAGTTGGTGATTTCATTCCTGACCTGTTTATTTCTTCGTTTGGATTATTTGTAAGTACTGAAAAAATTCCACTTTAATACACTGATTCATGCGTTGCCTCACAGGGCAGAACTCATTACATTTACATGTGAATTAGCCTTTGGTTATGAACCTTCAGCCAGTTTTCAAACCACATCACAGTGGCCCTATTCTGGCATACTGAATTATTTCTCTTTTAAGATTTTATCCATTGGTAATAGTGTGTGTTTTAAAATAAAAGGAAACACTAATTTTAAATCTATGCTGCCTATTATTTGGGTTTCCTTTTCCCTCTGGATGTTTAGCAAATTATTACGTCTTGATAGCGTTTTCATTATTTTACTGTGAAGAGAGGCTAGATATAAAAGATTACAATTACTACAATCACTCGAGGATCAAAAAGCACTACTCTGCTTGCTTTTCTTTGGTCTTTTACTTCCTTCCCACTGAGCAGGGCAGTCGGCACTGCGGTCAAGTCCAGTGTTAGGGGATTCAGAACAACTGCCTTTCATTCAAAGGCTTAGTGTTCCTGGTTTAACGTTCTCCGCAAGTATCGTGTTAGCTCCCTCTCTCAGGAAAACAGGAGTATCCGTATTTTGATTTTCCTGGTGATACAGATTCCAGTTTTGGCCCCATGAGAATAATTACTTACTCTTCACATCACAGTCGACCATTATGTTTGTTCCTAGACCTGAGGGGGACTGAGGTGCAGAGGAAGGCAAAGTTGTATTCTTGAGTCAAATGGGTTCACTAAGTTCCAAGTGCATCTTCAAAAACACTATTCCTAGTGAGTATCAACAACCTTTCACTGAGCTCAGTGCTGTTACATGTGGGCTTCCAAGCAGGGGTTCAGAGATGCAGTGAGGCAGGAGTCCAGAGCGAGGAATGAATTATTTATTAAATTTACAATGCCATTTATGTATTCTAGTTCCATAAAGCAATTGAACGGTGTTCACACTTCTCCTAGGGTGATTGGTCAAAGTCTCAGACACCCACTTAGAAATGTTTTTCCTAATATAATGTACACAAGGTCAGAAGATACCAGATATGAATGCTATTTACAAAAACCCTATCTATTGTTTACATAGCTTACACAGCAAAGGAAAAGTTCTCACAGAATGAATGCAAGAAGAGAAAATTTCCCTGCTAACAGCATTTCAGCATCCACAGTTACATGTGACCAGACTGGACAGGAGTCACTTTTGGGAAGTGTAGTGAGAAATGTCCTCCCAGGTACGACACACGTTGTTTATTTCTGTAGAGAACTCCTATAAAACTTTACAAAATGCCCAGGACAGCAACAGAGGCTAACAGAGGCTGTGTTCTTGTCTTTTCATTAGGAAACAAACTATGGACCCATAACTCACACAGCTGTGGCCAAATTCTCACTGGTGTTAGTCAAATCTAGCTAAAAACTGGCTGGTGACAGTGGTTTTCATGTTGTCCAAAGAGTTCAGTAAGAAACATACGATGCTATAAATTACATTTTAGGCATAGTGTTGGTTTTTTGGGCACAGAAACAATCTGTATCTGAGCTGGATGCAAAACATGCTTTGTTGGTGGTTACAGGCTTGGTTCCCCGGGGTTAGGGAGGGACTGTAGGGTTTGAACGGTGATCTGGGAAATGGTCATCCCTTCTTGTTTCTTAATAAGGCAGATGCCTATGCTATCATAAAACCTTGCAGGAGCTTTGGCTTTAATAAAGAAATCTTATTTTACATGCATCTATTGAGCTCTCCAGTGCCCTCCTCCAAAACAAATCTTAAACAAACCTATTGCAGAGCTGATCTTCCTGGATCCTGTTGTGTCCGTGGAGTAAAATAAGAGCACCTTGGGGAGTATTTGATCTATGAACATCCAAAATAAGTCAGAAAAATTATACCTTAAAAAATGCTTACCCTTTTCCATTGAATAAAACCAAAAATGTTTAGAGTGAAAGACTCCTTCATAGAGCTCTACAAGTAGGTGAAATATGGCCTGCCTGTTGGTGTTTGCCACAGGAGGAGAAAGACCATTTAAGATAGAGGTGAAAGCTTTCAGAGTACTTCTATAATATAAGTCGAACAGGCCCTGGAGGTAGCCCTTGAGGGCTCATGTGTAAGACCTGCTATCAAAGCTTCTGAGCTCTCCCCTGCCCGTGCTTGCCCTGTAGCTCAGCACGCATGGCCAGACAAGCTCTGTGCCAGCTGAAGGGTCAGGAGGCGGTTATGGGGCACGGCACAGAGCTCTTGGCACTACAAAGAGTGGTGCCAAGATCTGAGACTGTGTGGAAGCACAGCCTGGAGCTGCCAGTCTGAACTGCTGTTGGCCATAGGAAGAGGAGGCCGCTGTAGGGACTGATCTGCCTGGTACAAGGGTACATATCTGCCTTTTTCTTTGGCCACATGGCATGTCTTGTACTTGGGATTTATCCCAGTGCCTTGGTCTCGGGACTTGAATGCCCTCATGTCGCAGTAACACTTCTGTAAGGACACTGAAGATTTCACTAATAGAGGTCTCCAGTGCAGCTCTTGCTGTAGATAACAATGCTAGTCAGCAGTGATGGTTTGATAAAAAGAATTTGATCCCTATCAAATTTAATGCACAGAGCAGAAATTGAAGAAAAGGTATTTTTTGATATGCAAAAGCAGAGTTTGTTTAGAGTCTTTTGAACATCTCAGTGTTTTTTCCTTCCTTGCCAGGCTTTTAATGGTAGGAGAAAAGTATCACACTAGCAGCATTGCCAGCTTTATGATTTTGTCATGAGACAGTGTATTCTATTTTGCTTAAAACCCCAGCTCCTAGAAACAATGGATTATGTGAGAATCTCTCAGCTCTGCTTTGTAAAGCAAAGAAAATTTCTAGTGCTTTTTTTGTCAGAAAAATGATTGAAACATGACCCCAATTATATACTAAGAAATCCAAAACCATGTTTGGAATTGATTACACTTTTTATGTGCATGGTTTGAAGTCAATTGTGTGATTTTTCTTTTGGAGGGAGACATCTGACTCATGATTTCTGAATGCTTGAGGAGTGGTGCTAATACATTGGGGATACCACTGGTGTTTCCAAATCTGTTGAATGATTTCTGACACAAAATGCTTTAGCTCCTTAAAGCAAAGAAATGGTTTTATTTGGTAAGACGTATAGGACAGATCTTGCTTAAAAAATATATGGAACACGCTTTTGTTTTGTTTTTGCTGAGCAGTAGAAACATTGAGCAGATCCCATGCAAATCCCTAAAGATGAATCATAATGCCTTTTGGTATGCACAGAGAGTATCTCAGTTCACCACAAGATAGACTTGACCAAAAGGTCCAGTCCTCTGTATATTCAGTTCCTTTAGGGATACTGAGCTTGTGGGACTTTGGTACTTCCTAAAAAGCCCCCTCTGCCCTTTTCAGAGTTAGAGCACCTCATAAAGATTGTGTAAATGCGCCTTTTGGGCAGCATAATTCACTGTCATGGTTAGGCAGCAGTGCTGCCTGGGGAAGCAGCTAGGGTGTGAATTGCCACGATGAGATGCACTGGCTCACATGTTCATAGCTTAGTTCTAACCGAGGCTGTGAGCCAAGCCTTACCCCTCGGACCCCTGCCTCTAAACCTCTGTAGCCAGCCCAGAGGAGCCTCTGTGAGCACACAGTTTGTGTGGGACCTGGGCAGCGTGGAGCACATTGTAGTGGGTCAGGCGTTAGAAAGTAAAAGCTGGTGCCTTGGGGGGCAATAGTAACTATTGTTTGTTAGGGCATCACTTTTCATTTTCTGGGTTTAAACAGAAGCAGATGATAGCAATAGCAGATATGGATAATCAACCTGCTCCCTCTGGGAGCCCTGTAACACACAGTGTCAGCACCTGGTAGATGATGCCATTCACTGTGATGCCAGTGTTTGTCCACAACACATGGTAGGTCTGGCATTGCTGCCATCCATGCAAGCACTGCTAAAATATCTTCTGTCTTTTACTTATTGTTAGCATATTTTTACTTGAGCAAACCGCCTTCAGAATTACCTGTAAAACAGGATTAAGGAGCATTTTTCTTGCTGAGGGCTCCACAGGCCTTTCCGATTTTTTTGATGAACCATGCATTTGCAAAAACAACATCCTGCATGCTTGCCAGTAATAAGGTGAAAAATCACACACAGGCTTTAGCTGTTCCAAAGGCCTAATGTTCTTTCTCCCAATGTAATTGAAAGACACTGCCTGAGTCGGTGAGCCAAACTGTGTCCCTGATTACTTATTTTGATGAGGTTGTGTAGAAGGTCCCATAATTAAATGAAACTGCCAAGACTGGTGCTTGGTATAAAATTCATTGCACTGTTGGAATGATTATATCTAGGGGGAGTTTGAACTATGTTTTCCAGTCTCACTCCCTTCTTCATGTACTTTTTTGTTACTCCTTTTTAGCTTTGTTGTTTTAGATCAAAATTATCAGAAGTTAATAAGAGACACAAAATAGGAGCAAGATTGCATAATCCAAGATTGTGAGATTTGGGATGTTTAAATTTTGCTGTGTTGCTGACAGCTGAGGTGCTGGTTGCCTAGCACACGGCAAAAGCAGATCTGCTGAGATCTGCAGGAAATGAGTGCCTGAAGACGGTATGAGATGGATGAGGGTCCCAGCATGGTGTGAGGTACCTTTTCCTCCTCCACAGGAGGATCAGAAGAGAGGTGTGAGAGGGGCTGAGGCAAGAAGCCCTTGCCCTCACTTGATGTAGTAGGCCCGCAGATGTCACCTTTTAGGGCCAGATTAACACTGAAACAATAGATGCGGGGGAAGCATCCCGTTGAAACACATCTAGTTGTTCTGTGGACTGTGAACAAGTGAGTCCTGGCTGCCTTGAGTGGATTCACTGATGTCTATTATGGAGTAAATCATCTTGCACCTTTGCCTCAGTGACATCATGAATACACTTCTGTTTTCTCTGTCTATTGTCAATAGTCATGCAGTTACCTAAAATATTTTCAAATTCTTTTATATGTTCTTTTATATCTCAGTGTTTGGTAAAATTTGCCAGCAAATATAAGAATTAGTGGTTAAGGCCAGGCAATGCAAGTATTTTTGACTAACCTGATCTCCTTTTATGATAAGGAGACCCACTTAGTCGATGAGGGAAAGGCTGTGGATGTTACCTAACTGGACTTAGTAAAGCCTTTGACACCATTTCCCGCAATATTCTCCTGGAGAAGCTGGCTGCTCATACTTGGATGGGTGCAGTGTCCACTGGGTGAAAAACTGGATGGATAGCTGGGCCCTGAGAGTGGTGCTAAATGGAGTGGTGAACTGGAGTGAACTCCAGTTGATGGCTGGTCACAAATGGTGTTCCCCAGGGCTTAGTGTTGGGACCAATTTTAATATCTTTATCCATAATCTGGGAGAGGGGATCGAGTTCAGCCTCGGTCAGTTTGCAGACAATACCAATTTGGGCAGAAGTGTCAGTCTGCTGGAGGGTAGATGGGCTCTGCAGAGGGATTGGATGGGCTGGAGCAGTGAGCCAAGGCCAATTGTATGAGGTTCAGTGATGCCAGATGCTGGGTCCTGCGCTTGGGTCACAACACCCTCAGGCAGCGCTGGAGGCTGGGGTCAGGGGCTAGAAAACTGCCAAGTGGAAGGGGACCCGGGGGTGCTGGTCTATAGCAGCTGAACATGAGCCAGGGTATGCTCAGGTGGCCAAGAAGGCCAATGGCACCCTGGCCAGTGTCAGCAATAGTGTGGCCAGGAGGACCAGGGCAGGGATTGTCTCCCTGTGCCCAGCACCGGTGAGGCCACACCGCGAATCCTGTGCCCATTTCTGGGCCCCTCACTGCAAGAAAGACATTGAGGGGCTGGAGCATGTCCAGAGAAGGGCAACGGAGCTGGGCAAGGGTCTGGAGCACAAGTCTGATGAGGACCATCTTAGAGAGCTGGAGTTGTTTAGAAACAGAAAAAGAGGCTCAGGGGGAACCTTATTGCTCTCTACAATTACCTGAAAGAAGGGTGTAACTGGGTGGGTTTCGGTCTCCTCACCCAAAGAACAAGGATGAAGGACAAGAAGAAACTGCCTCAAATTGCACCAGGGAAGGCTTAGACCATACATTAGGAAACATTTCTTCCCTGAAAGGACCATCAAGCATTGGAACAGGCTGCCCCAGGGAAGTGGTAGAGTCATCATCCTTGGAGGTATTTAAAAGACGTAGATGTGGCACTTAATGACATGGTTTAAGTGGTGAACTTGGCAATGTAGGTTAATGGTAGGCTTGATAATCTTAGAAGTTTTTTCCAACCTAAACAATTCTGTGATTCTATGATTCACATACAAGTACACACAGAACCACATGTACTTCTTTTCCTTAGAAAACCAAGCAAGAAAAAACCCACCCTAGTAAGAGAGGAGGCCAAGGAAAACTACAATGCCCTGTGTTAGGGAGAGCTTGTGGTGGGTCTTTCTGGTTCCAGGGTCCATGAAGGCCTCATCCTAACTTCCTCCACACAATATAATGCCTCAGAGGACCAGCAGTGACTCAGCTCCTTTACCACTCACTGTGGGTACTACCTGTGGTGAATCCTCCCCATCCCTGCGCTTTTTAAAATTATATTTTTCTTCCTTAGTATTTGGTATAATGGAGTACAGCAGGCACTTTGGTATAATGTCCATTTTGAAAGATGCCCAAGACCTCTTGAACATGACATTCCCTCAATGGGAATCACTAATACAGTTTTCATTCATTTAATAACCCAAAGTCACATTTTTACCTGATATATCTTGAATAGTTCTTTAGCAAGCATGCTGCTTCCACATTATTGCTGATGGCTGATATTGGTAGTATAACTTCTTTCATTTCAGTACCCAAGAAGGAAATTTTACATGTATTTAGGAGTGCAGTTAACCTTTTTGTAGGTATCAATGCAAAGCCTCTTCTTCGGCTGCGGAATCTGAGCCAATATTTAAGAAGACGAGCTACTGTAAAGGACTTAGTGCAGCAAAAACGATGGTCCTCAGTTTGCAAGTGAGTGCCAGCACTAATGAAAAAACCATGCTATTTGTCTTCACTGATTTCTGTCTTGAGAAAGACAAAAAATGTTGAATAGAGATCCTGCAATAGGAGCGGGTAGGTAGAGTAGATTGGCATCCCATCTAAAGCAGAACATCCCTTCTAGTTAACAAAGTTTTTAGTATATATTTAAGTCAGTTTTAAAGATTTTGCTGCTTAAGAATGGTTTTTGCTGAATCAGAGACTGGATCCTTTAAGAGTGCTGTCTTTTGTGCAAGGGGCATATTCAAAACTGTAAATGAGAAAACTCTTTCTCTTGCTACTGGTTCTTGTCCTATTCTGACAATTTTTGCTAATTAACTGACAATTAGCAGCCCTAGAGTTTATTGTTTATCATTTTGCCTTATTTTCCCCTTTGTTAAACAAATGATCCAAAGTTAAGCTTTATGGATCACACCTCTTTGTTTGCCATTGTTGACGGATCGTTTTCCACTCAGAATGGAAATGATTAAACCATATAAGAAAGGATCGTGCTTGCCGCTTATTCTCTGGCATCATATATGGAAAAATATTGCAGCTGGTTGAATTGTCTAGTTGAAATTAGCCTTTAAAGGAAAACAAAACAGAAGGGAATTGTGCAAGTGGGTTCATTAGGGCTTTATCATAACAAGGAGTGAGTGGTGAAGAGGGAGAAAAGATGACGGAGTTCATGTTCCTGCAGATTAATTTATCAGTCTTTATGGGCACATGAAAAGAAAATTATGGCTACCTATAAAGGTCTAATTAGAGCATCTAGTGTAAATTCTCTGCAGCTAATCTGGTACAGTTCATAAAAAGCTAACAATAAAAACATAATGATGTGTTGCATTAAATGGGCAATCTTCAGCAAATGGGGCTAAATTAAAAAAGGTCTATTGGAAAAGTAGGCTCTTTATAGGCCTTAAATTGAGGATAACTCATTAAATACACAGCGTGTTTTGCTGTTTAGTCCAATAGTGACTAATGTACCCTGGATGTGTACTCCTGGGAATGTTTCTGGTCTTGGGAGCAAGTCAGAACTTCTGGTAAAATCCTTGTTAAGTCTCACCTTGAGCACTTAGGGAATACTTGAATTTTTTAATGCTTCTTCACAGTTCTGACCTTCATTATATAGCCCAGTCCTGCTGGTAAGCATTTCTTGCTGTAAGCAATCAAAACTGAAACAACGCCTCTGACCCAGCCTTCATATCCATGCCTGAAATGTGGACATTTGAGAACTTGGCAAAGGCGTGAGTTGAAAATCTCATGTAAAACCTCAGTTCTGTCTGAAAGGAGTAATTCATAATTTCTGTAATTTGAGAGTGCTGAGAGTGCACTCTGAAAACTCATCTCTAGAAAGCCTCCAAATGTTAAGGCAGTGAGAATAGAAAGGCAAATGAATTTATTCAAAATTGTGTCAAAAGGAGAATTTTCCTCAAGGATTGCTTTGACTATGCCATTGTCTTTCTGCCTCATGACTGATCTCCCCTTCTCAACCGCTCCAGACATAAGCTACTTGTCTTTGCTTTGTGTACTCTCTGGTCAGTCCCTATGTGCTCTGGTTCTGCTGCCACTAATTGATTTTTGTGAATTTTTGAGAAAGTCTTTCTGTACATTTGAGGAGGAATTTTTCAAATGAACCAAGCCAAGCAAATTTTCTCTCTTTATCTTCAAGGTCTCTGTAAAACTGTCATGAACAGATCCTTAAATACAGTTCAACAACCGCAAAAGGAGCCAAGAGAGCTTTCCATTTTTCTGGCCATGGTGGTCTCCTTGTCTGGTAATTTCCTCTGCTGTCCTTGTAGACAGTCCACCTTCAACAGAGAGGAACAATTTTTGGGAGGCTGCTGCTTTGCCATCATCTTTCTCATATGATACCATAACATAAAAAATTATAAAAAGTACATAAAGGAAGGCAAGAGTTACGAGGGCTGGCGATGTTTGCAGGATGAGTAAGAACTGTGAATTCTAAGGTCTTATCAAAATACTCTGCAGAGAGTGGAGCTCTAGTGATCACTTCCTAGAAGTGCCTTTCAGACAAGCAGCTCTGTTCCCATGTCCCTGAGCAACAGAGAAAGAAAATAAAAAAACTGCAGAGGCCAAGCAGACCATATAGGTGGTAGTTTCCTCCCCAAACCTTTCACTGCATGCACAAATATAGCAATCAGATGGCGATGTGGTATAAAAATCTATGTGAGCATACTTATGGGGGAAAAAAGAGAAAGTAGCAGGGTTTTGTGTGTAAATTGTCCTTTTCTATGTAAAAGAAACAGACTTAGCAATTATGTTCACCTCCACATCTTTGGAGGCCATTTTAGCAGAGGTCTCTGCTTCCCTGGTATGACTGCCAACTTTGAGAATTTTTAGGTTGTGGATGATTGGTCTAATTGGTTGTAAAATAAACTATTTCAAAGAACTGGCACTCCTCACATCTGCAACTCTTGGCCTAGTGTGTTTGTGATGTATTTGCTGGTAGAGAAAAATGTTGCTGGACCGTGTGTGCACTGGAAAACTGCAAATTGTTTTGCCTTTCTTTTGTTTCTGTTTATCTTGGTTTGCAAATATTAAGCAGACATAGTTCTCAGTATGGACAAATGTGCTGCAAAATGCCACTTAGCTGAGGAGATCATAGCTGTTTTTCAATTATTAAAAGCACATGCAGAAGAATAAACTCACAGCTAATTTCAGAATGAAGGTTTGCAGCAGATGCATAACCCCAGTGAGGAAAGGTTTAGGTAACAGAAATGCTGATGTGTTTTAATTTATGTAGCAAAATCCCCAGAGAAAAGGAGGGTTGTACTTTGGCACAATTACCACATACAAGTTATACCTGCATGTCTGAGAGAGTGAGTGTTAAATGTCACATAGCCCAGTTCTTCCAGTTACACTGGTGACAAGCATTGGAGTTTCTTGTGTGTTTGGGTTGGTCTGAAGAGAAATGTCTCTAAAGGTCACAGATGAGCACAAGCTCTGGGCTCTTTGGTAAAAAGAGGCTTTCCTCTTTCTCTCTGCATGCTCCTGAAAGGGGTGGGGTTTTTGTTGTTTGCTGTTTGGCTTTTTTCGTTGTTTGGTTGGTTGGGTTTTTTTGTAAAGCCCCATGAAATGCAAGCAATTCTGAGAACAAGGTACATCCACCAAAACAAAGTTCTAGAAGAGAGGCAGCTATAAGGGAGCAAGGAAGGATGAGGAAAGACGTGGCTGCATCCCTACAATTTCTATTCAACAGCCATCCTGTGAAAAGGGAATGGGATAAACCTTGATAAACCATCTGACTCAAACCCTGCATATCCAGGAGCCCTTACCAAGGAGTTATAGCTTAAGACAAAATTTTAGCCATCAGTTGGGATGATGTTCAGTTCACAGCTTTATGGGTTAGAGTGATACACCCTGCTCCCTCTGCTCCATGTGAAAATCCTGGCCTCAAGCCCAGGAGAGTCTCACAGGTTCCACTGTCTAATGAGAGCCCATGCGACACTTACCCATTCTACTCCCAAGTCCTGAAGGGTAGAAGATGGCCAGGCTGTTCTTCCCACCGCAAGGAATAGCTGGACCACACACTTGGATGGAAAACCTGCCCCGTCTGTACATGCAGGCACTCCACGGTTTGCTCATCAGCAGGCACTGGGAGTCTGAGGGCAGGGAGTTTGGGTTGTTTTGTTGTTTTGGGAATCAAAATATGCAAGTGACCTCCTTCAGCTGCATGTCACAGAGGACATGTTAGGGTTGGCTTCATGGTGCAGCAATATCTATAAATTTTCTTTCTTTTGTCAGTTTGTGTCGCAACCTTCATGTTGTTTGAGTGTTCAGGAGAGACCACTGGTGTCTACTAGAGCCATTTGTAAGCTTTTTTTTAACCTCTATCCTACCAAAAGTAAAGCAGTTTAAGTATGGCCAAATAGCCAAAACCTCTGACACCATGCAATGGACAAAGTAAATATTTCTGTACTTTATGAAATCAAGGGAGTCTCAGATCCTTTGTAGCTGACTACGTAGTGATATTCCCTTTGTGTGCCTTCTGCTTGCTTGTAAATGTCTCATCTTCAGGAAATATTTCCAATACAGATCTGAAGGCTTACTGTGGGGGAAAAATCCTTCCTTTTGCTTGTATGACTTTGTGTTCTCTTGTTATACGGTGGAGGGGGAGGATGAACAGTCGTCTGCGAGCTGCCCTTGCAGGATAGCATCCCTTCGTTGAGACCAGACCTCCTCCTTGCTCAGGACTGAGCACATTTGCTCCAGACAGACCTGCGCCAGACTTGCCTTCTACTTGGTCTTCAGCCTTTCCAGAAAGGCTTACAAAGCCTCGTTGGTTCAGGGCTACAGCACCCTCAGGGGAGCTACACAACCATCATCTCATGGCCTAGAAAAAAAGATTATTTAGATGTATTGTTCTAGAAATGTTTTGAGTCCCAGCCAGGCATTTAGGGCCAAATGCTGCTCAGAAGTTTATACAGGCATAACTGCAAGTATGCAAGTTAGTATTTCTCTCAGCAAGTACAAATCTCTTCCCTCTTTACCCGTTTTGAATGCCAATTGTTCCAGAGATCTGTGGAGGCTTGAAGATCAATTTTGACATTAAAATAATCAGAATCAATAACAAGTAGATAATAAAATGGTCATCTTAAGGCTTTCTGCAACAGGTATTACCAAAGCATCTTCTAGGTGTGTGGAGAATAAGAGGTCCCTGACATGTGGACTGGTGTTTTTGTTCAGCCCAATGAGAATTTATAGCAAACATCATGCCTGTTTCTGGGCTGTGACAAGGTAGAGTTGACTTCCTACAGCTCCTTGTACGGTCTGCAGAAAAAGTAAGGTAGCAGAAGGCCAGTTGTGGTTTGTGCCTTACTTAAATGTCCCAATGACTTGTGGGCAGCTTTAAACTTTCTTCACTCATATCCTTGGACAATCCAAACACCACCTGGCCAAATCCTTACCACTCTGCAGGTAGGTTTCTTAGCTCAGACATGATGCCCATAGGTACCATAGGAGCAGATTACGTGTTGATTTTGCCAAGAGCCAGGCAATGCAAGTAGCAAACAACATGAGCCCCTTTTTTGATCTTAGGTACCAGAGTAGTAGGGTGATACGTTAGATACTTAGAGGCAGTGGTTTGACTATAGTCCAGAACATTTATGAAAAATTAGTAGCCTTTTTAATGGGAACGCCATGTAAAAACACCCAAAGCTGCTTGCATTCCCCAGAGGAACCACTGGAAGCTCTAGACTATGCTATTCCACTTCCAGAAGTGAACAGGATTTGGTCAGCACAGTCCCCACCAGACAGTGGTGTTCCCAAAGCCACCTTGTCCTCACACAGTGCTGCCTCCCAGCTGCGTTTGTATGGGATGCTCCTTTGCTTCCCCTTACCGTTCTGAATCGTCTTCACCAAAGACCTTTCTTTCACAGACCAAAGTTATTCCAGTAAAGCTGGGTTTTATTGTCTCACTTGCAGATTTTGTGGACAATTATTCACAGGGAAAATATTTATCTTGTTTTTCCCAATCTCATTTCAACACCTGCCAAATCGCCTCACCCTTTCCAACTCCTTCTAATGCCCATGAAGATCCCATTGTATCATTTTGGTCCGTTTCGTAAGCTAAAGAATGTATTGGATTGGGCAGGTCTGGATTTACTGCCAACTATGACAGCTAATTCGAATGTCTGCTAGTATCTCTGGGACAATATAATGTTCTAATCTTAACCAAAATGGCATCAGACTTCTGGCATGGCTCCGTCATAGTTAGTGTCATTATTAGGAAAAAGATTTACACCATAATGAAAAACTTAATTTGTTTTTTGCAGTGAATTCATACATTTATGATGGCTAGTTTTAATAATACTATTTCTCTGTTAAACCAGCAGCCCTGAAAGAGTGAGCAAGTAGAAATCGCAAGTTTGTTCAAAAATATTTGACCCCATCATGTCTGTAGGGAAAAAAATATTGTGAACATTTAGTCAATGTGTAATATAGCTTCAGAAATGCGGTAGTGAATGATTGTTGGATACTTTTCATTATTTTCTTTCTTAAATCTCCTGGATTGTTTGGGTTGTTTAAGTCGGTCTTATGATTTTGTGGTCCAACACTTGCATTTTAAACTCTGGATATTTACAGTAATATATGTAACAAATTTTATGGCTTATTTTAAAACAAGTTTTATAAACTATGGATCTTAGGCTGGCTGCCAGATATTAGGAATATATGGGTCTTCTTGATAAAAACTTGCTGTCACTGAAAAAGATTTATGGTTGCAACAAGATATGAACTGATAAGGGTTTAAATCCAGCCTCTGCAATAAAAGAATTTATGTGCAGTTTCCTCCTCTTTAATCAGTGATTAGAGTAGGAATGTGATGCATTTGAGCCAGTTGGTGCAAACTGTGCTTGTGGGAGTTACTTATTTGACATGACTAGGACTAGTTATGACCTTCACCTAAAGATTTCAGCTGATTCCCCTGGGAATTGAATGAGGCCCTATGGTCTAATCTGTCCCCTCGGTTGGGCTGCTACTGTTTCCCACGTGCCTGGCTGTAATGGCTAGGGATGCTGAACCTCTTGTTACCCACTGACTTGACATGAGTTTCCAGCACTCTGAGAAGTCAGGCCCCACAGGGATTTGGTACATGAAAGCACCCTAAACTAGGGCATACTTTGATTATCCTAAGGGCACAAAGCAGTTTGGGTCATTGCCTGTGGTGCTCTGAAGTAGCTGCTGTTCCCAGAACAGCTGGTAGGCTGGGAGGGAAAGGAGCTGAGCCAACCAGAGTGGAAAAGCCAAGAGAGCTCTAGAGGGAAGGGTCCAGTTTCCAAGCCCTTGCACTGGGACAGTGGTATGAAAAGTCTGACGCTGCTGCCCAGGGAGGCTGGTCTGAAGGAACGACTGAATGGCATAAATTAAACATGATCCAGCATTATAACACATGGGGTGAATTCACAGGAGAAGCTCAACAAAACAAAAACTGTGAATGGATAGAAGTGAAGCCTTGCCTTATTTACAGAAAACAGGGTTGATGAGAATGTGGAAAACACATGAAGGTGAGATTAAAATCAACCAAAAAAGGGGGAGAAGTGCTGGCCCAGCAGCCTGTCCCTGAGACTATTTGTGCTTTGTGGCTTGAACAAAGCAAGGCAGCCAGGAAGAGAGGAAAAGAAAGTTGCAAGAAGGACATCTCTGGAGGGACGTACATGAGCGAAAGGAGGTAGTGACCTTTCTTCTCAGTTGACTCCCAAACTGTGTTGGTGGGAAGGCAGGGATAGCCATCATTACTCCATATTCTAGATTACAGTTTGGTGTGCAGCTATACGACAACTATGCAAACTAGAGACTTCCCAGGCAGTGTTCTGAAAACCAAATTATCCTTTTACTATCTTTAGTTTTTTTCCCTTCTCTTATACTTGCCTCCTATTACTCTGTATCCTGTTACTGATTCTGCGAGAAAGAAAGACTTTGCATTATTCCCAGCTGGGTAAATCTGGTGGCTCCCTGCTCCTATTGTCCCATCCAGGTGAGCAAGAAGGATTTTGATGGCAAGGAGAGCAAGTGGAAGGGAGAGCTAGAATGGAAAACTGCATCTGGAAGGTGGGAAAGGTCCGGGAAAGCAAAGTCATGTAAAGAGAATATTTTATCTTTAGCACAGTGTGCGTTTGCTCAGAGTATAATGGAAAGGAAATCTCTGAGCAACACCATAAACATATCTTCCAGCCCTGGTTATGCACACACACATAAATGGCTCAAGTTTCACTCCTGTGGATTATTATTGTATCAGCACAACCTTGAACTATATTTATAGTCTTGTAAGCTGCCGAATTGCAACCTGCTTCTTGTTTTTTCCTGGTGGCAGGCAGCATGGCCTAAAGGGGCGATTGCAGCTGAGAGTGCCAGTGGAAGACACTGGAGCCTGGCCACTCACTCTCTGTGTGCCCATGAGCAACTGCCTGCTTCTCTGTACCTCAGTTTCCCCACTGATAATAGCAGGAAGGGTTGTTATCCCCAAGGCAATTGTAAGCACTTTATTAGAGCTTCTTGCACCTTTGCTGTTGAACACCTGGTTGAAACCTAGTGGTTACAGTAGCTGTGCGTGATAGCAGCAGCTTCTTGTGAGAGCCCCTTTTCAGCCCCTGCTGACTGAGATAGAGCTGCAGAGGACTCTGGTGTAAGTGCTCTATGTGCCTGTGTCTCCGTGAAGCCACCAGGGCCCTGTGTTCAATGGGATTTTTTCAGGGCAGACACATAGGCTTAAAAGGCTCCACCATTTACAGAATGACAGATAGAATGCCATATCTGCATACTTGAGGAAAACTAATTTTCTTTCAGAGACAGGCACTAGGAAAGACTAATTACATTAATCTTTTCTAACACAGTTTATACGTAGTTAGGAAAGGCAAGAATGTACTCAAAAGGAGAGCAAAGGTCCTCAGTGCTTGCCAGAGCTGTGGGTACCAACAAACAGGAGTGCAGGTCTGAGGAGGTGGTGGCAGATGCCAGAGCTCACCCCGGAGTGGGAAGCTGTGCTGATGAGGCCAGCTGCAGAGTTCACTGATTCTTATTTGTCCAGTACAGAATTTTCTCACATCTCATGTGACATGACCTTGTTGCCATTGTGCCTGGCCCTCTGGACAGAGTCTTGTTTTGCCAGGGTTCACTTGAAGTCTAAGGCCTAAAAGGTCACAACGTCGCATAGTTATAACTTCCAGCTCCTAGACTGTCCTTTCTATTGCTAGCTCCTCACCCTCATTTCTAGGTTTCCTCTCTCCAAATGTGAAGCCTACAGAAACCCACTCTTCCTATTTCCTGTAACCCACTCTTCCTATTTCCTGTAACAATTTTTATCAGGCTTGTGATGTGCAGTAGTGTCCACTTTGCAGCTTCTATCTGATGGCAACAGAAAAGTGTTCACAAAATTAGTTGATTGTATGTGGTTATATTCCTTTTTTTTTTTAAACAAATAGCTAGATCTTTTTTTCTTTTCATTGCCCTTAAAGCTTCAGTCACATCTCTAACCTTAGTGGCTACTCAGACATAGAGTGGGCTTTCCTTTTTCAGCACATTCCTGTCCTCCACTGTGTAAGCCCATGAGCCAAAAGATTATGTGATCCTGGCAGCCCAGATTTTGTGTTGAAAGTGTGCTTTGTGCTAAGGCTCTTCCCCCTGGAGTCTTCTTTGTGCACTCCTCAAAACGATGAAATCAGGGATCATAACTCATCAGCTAATTAGAGTGATGATAACACCTTATCCTTGGCAGCTCGCCAGCTCGCCTGACTGCAGCAGTGGTCTCACCTTGCAGTTTGGTCTCATTTCAATCTCCAGGCCCTTGAGTGCTGTGATTACTCCAAAGGCATAGGTCTCCCACCGTGGCCCGTTCCAGCCTTGCAGCTGGAATCCTTTGGCCTTCCTCCCTCTCTGAGATCCCAGCATCAAGTTCAGCTCACCTCTGCTCCGTGGCACACTCAGGGATCACAGACAACGAGAGAAGCTGTGAAGCTGCATTGCTGTAAGAGGGAGTGCTTTAGGAGACGCACAGACTGCACAGCCCTTCCTCATCACTGTGGCTCCTCCTAGGTCACATCCTATATCTTACATCTAGGTCTGCATCAAGAGGAGGGAAAAATCAAAGTTGTCCTTTTCAGGAGCAGAGAAGAGCTGGGAAAGATGAGCAGTCACTTTAAACCTAGGAGTCCAATAAAACACTTCCCTTCTCCATTACTACTCTTTAAAAAAAAAAAAGAAAAAAGAAAAAAGAAAAAAAAAAAAGGCACTAATTGAGCCAGTTCCTGATTGTAGTTTTTTGGGGTGGGACAGGAGAGAGGAAAGGCTGAGTCACAATTTCTGAGCACTCAGCTCTTCCGTAATGCTTCATCACCAAGGATCTTAAAGTGGTTTTGACATATGAATGAGTTAAATTTCACCACTTTCTAGTCAGGCCAGGAAAACCTTTGCTGAGTTCATTCACAGATGAAATGGAGCAAGCCTTCAGGTCAGAGTTTTCCAACCTGGATACTTCATGTTGGATACAAAAGCTACAAATAACTTAAAAATGTAGTGGGTTTAAAGTGCATTTATCCATGCTTCTACTATCACAGTAACAAAGAAGTACCTGGATTTATTTTGGATTTAATCAGACTGTGGAATTCAGTAGCCTACTTCCGATCTGGTAACACCAGATACCTCCTCTGCCTCCACCAGAATTATCTATGAAAAGCTGAAGAGGAGGCAGATTCGCTATTTTCTGCTGAAGGGAGGGTTTCTCACTCTACAAAGTAGTAGCATCCTTCCTTCTTCCCTCTCATCTTCCCTCCCTCTGGTTTTCTGTGTCCAGGACCATGGTAAAAGCATTAGAGATATTGGAGCCTTCAGCACCTTCAACTCCAGAGATACCTCCCATCAGGTTTTCACTCCTTCTACTTCTCAGAGCTCTTGCATTGAAGAAGCCAGCCCTGTCCAGTCACCATCTGCACACATATGATAAGAAAATTGCCATGAATCTGCACAACAAAACAATGGCTTGGACACGGTTAAGTCAGGGGAAATCTATATGAAACCAGCCAAAATTAAGTCAGTTACCTTGGAACCATTCTGGGCCATGATCCCTGAGTGAGACTGCAAGGACCTGGAGCACTCCTTGAGCTGCCTGTGTGGCAAGGCTGGGGTGTGCTAACCAGCAGATCTTCACTGAACTGCCAAGGCTGCTCACCTGGGCTGGAGTTCTCCAGAGCACTGCCCCTTTTTATCCACCTCCAGCTTCCTTGCCTGGACCTGCCCCAGCTTGTCCTGGCACAAGCTAAGGTACCCCCATCGAAATCTGTGCTCAGTAGCTTCTGAGTAGTCATGCTGGGGTATACAGGACCAGGCACAAACCTTTGGCAGAGTACAAGACCTCCTGAGATGTCTGTGTTCTCTTCTTTGAGAGTGCCACTTGCAGGCAGTGCTGTGCTGAGGGGACCTTTGTGACAGTAGCATATTACAAGGCACTATGAGTGTCCTCAAGGCTCTGGGCTAAAGTTTGTTTTGCCTCTGTATCTCAACTGTCTGAGCAGAAAGGCTGGCTTTGCTTGTAAATGTGACTTCAGAGAAACATGGCAAAAGACAGAGATACCTTAAGCCAGTAAATGCTTCCAGATGGGGGCATTTCTGGTGAACTTTTTACTTCTGCCTCTAAATGAGACACTGTTAGCTTTTTACAAAGATCGAAAAGATTTGAGCCTTAGGTAGGGTAAAGTCTGGTGGGACTTTTTCTTTCTTTCTTTCTTTCTTTCTTTCTTTCTTTCTTTCTTTCTTTCTTTCTTTCTTTCTTTCTTTCTTTCTTNTTTCTTTCTTTCTTTCTTTCTTTCTTTCTTTCTCTCTTTCTTTCTCTCTTTCTTTCTCTTTCCTTCTCTTTCTCTCTTTCTCTCTTTCTCTATTTTTCTTTCCTTTTTTGCTTTCTGAGTATTTTAAATTTTTCTCCTTTCTCTCTCTCCTTTTTTTTGTGCAAAACAAAGCAGCTAAGAAGAAGGAAATACTGCTGGTTTTAAAAATGCAGCTTAATGTATTCCTAGAAGCTTGTAAATAGAGAAAAAACAGGCAAAAGAGGGAGAGCAAGCAAGTTTTGACAGTAATAGCACTGATCCAGTGGAACATCTTGAAAGGAACTAGCCTTGTCTTAGGAAATTAAAAAGACATGTGTGTAGCTGTTAAAAAGCCTGAGAAAAGTGTCTATGATTCTCAGGCAAGGCAGTCCTGCAGGAGGAAGTTTACAAGAGCTAGGAGTAGTAGTATCCGTGACTTTAATCTGGTCTTGGAAATTATTAGTTCTAAGCATGCTGGAAGGAATTAAGACCAAACAAGGGGTTTCAGTTTAGAATCTGAGTCTTTGATGCTTTAGGAAAGTAATTTGATTGCATCAAATGGGTCCCAGGGATAGGAACCTTAGTCCATAAATATCACCGATCCACATCATTAAAAAAAACTCAATCTGCACTTTTTTTTTTTTTTTTCTTTTTGCAGTGCTAATATTCTTTGGACATAAGAGGCCCACAGCTGAATCAGCACGGAGATTGATTTCTCTTTCTCCCTTTAAAAGAGGGAAAGAAGGTCCCTTTGGGTCAGGGTTAAGGGCTTGGAAGGGGCCTAATGGGAAAGTTCATCTCACAGCTGCCAGCAGTATATAGTACCAGGCCCATGGATAACAACAGGATGTGGGTTTTGAGCACTGTCAGCTCCTTCATGATATATTTCTTTTTAATTTTCTCCTTTTAAAATAATACACCAGCAAAGAACATTCTTTATTATCATAACAAAATCTCTGCTCCAGTGACTCTGAGACGTTCCTAATTGTTTTCAATCTGTCAGGAGCGCTTTCTGTTTGCATTTCTGCAACCACTCAAGAGATTGCTGTAAAGAAAACAAACAAAAAAAATGACCTGGGCTGACTGAGGGGTTGGGTAATGGGTTACAGCACTTTCACCTCGTTCAGCGCTGCTGAGCGGGAACCAAAAGCTGAATTGGTCAGCAATAACTTGAGTATCAGCTTTGCAACAGCCGATTTCGAGCTGTTGTTAGCACTTCAAGTCACCAAACAGGTACCGTGACAGCCAGTGAGTTAAAAATAAACTCTGGTTGTGGTGGAAGGCACAGGGAAAACACCCCATTCACCCAAGTGGAGATGGAAAGTGAAGGAGAAGAGTGCACGTAGCTCTTTGCACTGTCATCCTGTGAATGACAAATAGCAGTGCATTTCCCACAGTGAAAAACACATCTGATCTAACTTTTCATGCTGTTTTCTAAAAAGTGATCTCATCAACGTGCGAGCAGAGTGATTTCTGGGAACGGCCGTATTCTGAGTGGTTGCTGATGATCTTACAAGAGCCAGTGATGCGAGGGAGCCTTATACCACCATACGTGCATCCTCACCAGCACTCCATACTGGTCTTGCTGTGCGATGGAGGGAGGGAAGGGAGCCCAGGGGCTACAGGGAAGGCAGTGCACAGGCAGCTCAGGACCCCCCACAGATATTTGCTGGCAGAGCTGGGACACACAGGCCATGGGAGGAGCGCTGAGGAATTTTCCCAGCGTCGTTCCCTGCGTGTGTGGGTGTTGCCTCCCACTACGGAGGCAGCGTCCTGTTATGAGTCTCGTTATTACAGCACAAATGGCGGGCCCCCAGCCCAGAGGGAGTTTCTGCTGTACCACAGGATGTAGGAGAGAGGTGCTGCCTTGAAGAGCTGCAGAACTAAGATGGAAGAAAGGTGCCCCGTTGAGCAAGTGAGCTGAGAATGGAAGGCAGCATTCATGTTGCCTTCTAGAAATGCTCGTGCATTGTCAATCCTGTCCCTCTTCATTAGTGGTACAGGGACCAGTGGTCTACCTGCAGACAGCTTGGATCTCTTCTTGGACTTGGTGATAGGATGTAATGCTCATGATGACAGGGGCCCATAGCCAGAGAGAAACCTGAATTCAAACCTGGCAGACTTTGAAGGCAACCACAGAAAACAGAGGAGCTGTGGATCAAGTCCATTGAGGTTTATTCAGGATAACCCAGAAAGATGAAGACAGAATTGGTCACTGAGCTCCTCAATCACAGCTCGGTGTTGTAACCACATGTTCCACCAGAACTGTCCTCCAGTGGGTCTCCATGGCCATCAGGGTTCCATATGTCCCTCAGTGCAGAAGTAGCTGAAGAAGAGCCAGGGCTGGTTTTGCATGCGTTAACAAAAAAGCAGAACCACAGGAACTGTCAGTCAGTATGTCTGGAAGGAACTTGTCACCCTGGCATCTGGTATGCCCTGAGCTGCTCTCAACTGCCGGCACTGAGAAGCTCACACCAAAACCTAAGAGCTCTGACCACCCCTGGAGAAAGGTCTGGGTGAAGAGTGGGTCAGTGCAGAGGACCCAGAGCCATGGGCCTGAGTCAGGCTTTTGTTATGAAGGATGGGAAGAAGGGCCTATGTCAGAAAGGACTTAGCCTGCTGGTTTGGAAGTTGTGACTCTTTTGCTCTGCCATAGACTTCCCACATGTGCTTTAAGCACATCCTTCAGCTCTCTTTGGCTGCCTCTGTAAGGTTGCCTTACTCTGTGTCACCAGAGAGCTGTAAAACATGGTCTATTCCAATTTTCAGGGGCTCTCATAGTCACTTATCCAGTAACTTAAAAAACTTCTGCTTAAAGCAAACCATCTTTGGGACCCCTACTTGGTCTCAGTACTTTGGAGGAGCCCACAGTAAGAAAAAGACATGAGGTTCCTGTTCCCCACTGCTGCACAGATGTGGCTGAGATGTGTTTTAGTGGGATATGGTTTCCCACCTGTTTTGCACCAGCATAAAGAGTTCTGCTGAGTACAAGGCAGCACTTGGGTTCATGCTTTTCCACAGGAAATGCTGGACACAGAGATAAGCTTGTCCAAGTTAACACTGGGATAACAGCAAATCTTTAGCAAGTAGGAATGTGAAGCATGGCAGCCACAGTAGCGATGGGGTATGTCAGGGCTCTGTCACATTTTTTATGGAGAAGCAAAATTGCTTTTCCTCTCACCTTCCTGAGAAAGAGGAGGCAGATGGTTAGCTTGACTTCTCAGGAGTGTTGTTGCTACTACTTCTTGTCCTCCCTGTGCCCTTTGGCTGCTTTTGCTCTCTGCAGCAGCATACAGAGATACACAGAGTGGCTGTGGGCAGAGGAGGAGAAAACAAGCTCTAGAACAAAACAGAAAGTATGTTCTCATGCAAACCTCATTAATAATGGAGAGCAAGTGAAGAGAAATGGTACAAAAAAAAAGAGATATTTCTTCTTGGAAAGAGAGGGAACATGCTGCACCACTGCAAAGAGGGAATGTAAAAGGTGAAGCCTTTCAGAGTTTACATCACTTTCCATAAAACAAAATTCAGGCTATTTCACAGTTACTGCAAGATTTAGCCAGGCAGTGGGATGACAAACATCACTTAAAAATAAACAAAGAAATCATTTTATGTTGAGATTTTTACTATCTGATTCTTTTTTTCTTTTTTTTTTTTTTTCCCCCAGCTCAACATCTCAAATTTTCTTTCTTACTGCTGGCTCTCCAGAGAATTCAAATTCATGCTGAAATGATAAGCCCTTTTCTCAGGTAAAGCAAATAAGAGCCATATAGCACTGCTCAGCAAATGCATGTCTCGTGGAGACATACTGCCAGCAGGGACTGTGGCTTAGCAAGTCATTCATTATTCAGGGCCATCAGGCTACTTCCTGGCCCGGTGGTCCAAATAGATGCTTTAAAGATGCAGAACCTGTGACTCTGCCCAAAAGTCTCTGCCATAGTATGACATAAACTCCTCCTAAGATTGTGGTCCATGAGTTCTTTCTCTTTTATGCCAGTCATTAATCTCAGAAATGCATACGAAATTGATTTCCTTTTCATGACATTGTTTTCAAATGACTCTTCTGTTTTCTTCTGCTTGGTTTTTGGCAATCTTAGTGGCTTGGGAGCTACACAAAATAAAATTCAGAGTGTCTCCAAATGTTTCACTGACGAAGTTGTCAGTGCTTGCTTCCCCCTGTGTTTTATTTGGTTTGGATGTAGCAAGGAAACTGCAAAGAATGGGGGCATCAGGGTGGTAAAATTCAAATGCAAGAATATAGTAATCAGAAGAAATTAGATCCTTTTGAGCTTACAGAATTAGAACCAAGAGTAGAATTTGGATGCTAAACCTGGTAGTCATTTCGGATGTTGGGGTTTTTAACTGAAAAGTTCGGAAAGAGCACTCAGAAGAGTCAGTTGCTTTAATATGCACTGCACTTCTGAACAGCAAAGTTCCCAAATAGTAAAACTCTCCCAACAGCTTTCCCCTTGCTTGCAAACAGTGAGCTTACATGCAGGGAGGGGGAAAAATGCAGTCACATTCCTTTCGCACTCCCACTCGCCTCTGAGGTTCTTCCACTTCCTTCCTATGGCTTTTTTTAGAACTGTAGTGTTTTTCTCACGTCCGGCAACAAAGGATGTTTTGTGCTGCTCCTGAGGTTGTTGGTTTCTTTTTTTTCTTTTTTTTTTTTCATTTCAGATACATGTTTGAAAATATCACTCTTGTTTGTGTGGAAGCACAATTTTTTTCTCTCTGGTACTTTACAGATTTGGTCAGTTGCTGAGGATTTGTTTAGCAGGTTAAATTCTCCCACCAGAGTCAACATTTATATTTTCCTGCAACCTTCTTATTTACTTGTGAAAATCACAATGCTGCAACCCTAAAGGTAGAACAATATTGGGGAGTCAGTGATATTGCAGTGATTTCTCTGCCCTGTGAATGAATAAGAAATGGAATCACTCCAGAATTACCATGGTGCAGATGAGAGAAGAGCATGGTGCATAAATTGGTTCAGAAAATGCATAGCTTACAATATCCACAAAAGTCTTGTATTGTTCCCAGTAAAAAATCCAGTGAGGAGACAAGGAGGAGCAGATCAATAATAGAATCACAGTCTCCAGCCTGTAGAGTCGGCTCTCCCATTTTACAATAGTGTAGCAGCATGAAATAAGAGTGGAGATATTCATCCAGGATTAAATCTTTGGGGTTTGTTACATTCTTGTCCCCAATCACTATAGCTGGGTTTTTGTCACAGTGATAAATTGACCGTGGTCACACACGTTGACATTATTCACTATGAGAAGTAAAACTCCAAACATCAGTCATCGCTGTGTCAGGGACCCTGGATATTGGATATTCAGGCATTCAGTGTTTCCAATTTATTATAATTTGTAGGCAACTAGACAAGGTGAGGAGAAAGCCCATAGACAGCCTGGAATTATATCATAAATCTCCAAAAGCCCTAACATAATCTTTAAGACTACCTTCAGTTCCTCAGACAGGGAGCATGAGTGATACAGTAAACCTGATTTTGACCTTTTGCTCAGCAGTGCTGCACAGGTATTACTACACTGTTGGCTTTGGCTTCTGTGGGACTCGGTGCATATGTGTCTTGGAAAGGAAGTGTTCAGTGAAAAAATGTAAGGACTGCTATCTCAATGCCCGCTTCATCTTGATAGTCAGGGTGAAGCAAAGAGAAAATGAGAGGTGGTGAGTCTTCACTGCCTGGTGTGGGAATCACTTCTTGGTTGTGCAGATGGGGCTAGAGAGAGGTACCACACACTGTCACTGCAGACGTCCTTTGTACTGCACATTAACTAAGAAATACCCATACCCCTGTTACTTGCTGGATGTTTTCTCCAGATTCCCAAGAAATACCAATACCAGCTCTCAAAAACAGTCAGCAAAATGCAGGAACCTGCTGGAGCTCTCACAAAGTGAGCCCTGATTAAGAAAACTATTTGATTGCTGCTTTTGTGGCATGTCTGGCTTCCTATGCCTGCTGCCAAGTTTTCCAGAGTGGAAGGAAGAATTTTCCCCTGTTACATTGCCAAAGCCTTGCAATAGCCTTGGAGCCTGCTTTGGTTGGTGTGAGCCATTGGGTGTGTGCTGGGGAATCATAATGCCACACACACAAATCCGAGGAACCTGTGCAGACCATGGATGTCCCTGTGACTTCCTGATAGCTCAGCTATTGCTCTATTCCTTGTCTTCTCCCCTAACACTAGGCTGAATGGAGGGAGAAATGTCAGATCTGAGTGACTTTGGTTGCCACTCCAGTACCACTCTCAATCCGAAAGAGTAGCTCCAGGAATTTGTGCTGTAGTGCCATCAATCCCCACTTTTCTGCTGGATTATTTCTCCCCAGCCTTCCAGAAAGCAACACATACACGAGCCACAGGCATCCCAGCAGCCCAGGGCCGAGACAGACATGTGGAGGCTGCTTCACTCTAAGATGCCAGGCAATGAGCTGGGATGCCCGAGGCATGTTTGCTTGTTTTATGCACCAGTTTGGATAAGGGCAGTGATTCCAACAGAGTCAAACACCCAGAGTGGTAATATCTCAAACAAACACATCTGTTTACCAAAAGTGAGTCTGTCTTCCATTGGGTTTGGCTAACATGAGCTAGCAAACCTGATTTAACCTCAGCCTTTTCCTCGGGGTAGGCATAGCAACTTGCAACTGCTTCTGGAGAGGCATTTTCTCTAAATGGCTGGGCAGGGATATCACTGGTGAAAGGTGGTGTCATATCATTGCCCATGGCAAGACCTGTCTGGCACCACAAAACCTTGCCAGGAGAAGCTAGTTTTGTCACTGCAGTGGGACATGCCATAACATCCCTATGAAAAGTCTTGGCTGGCTTTTCTGTGACCCAAACAGATCCCCAAGCCATCAGCTGATGGTTTCTAACCCAGCAAGCACCGTGGCTTATGCCAGCCCCACACCTCAACAGGAGCAGATGGTACCCCATGGCTGTAGCCAGTGTGCTGCAGTGCAGCAAGGTCAATGCTCTTCCAGACAGAGAAACAGCATTGTCAATGTAGCCTGGGTAAACAGCCTGCTAGTCTATGGTCAACTCACTTTGCAAGTCAAGATATATAAAAAAAAATTAGTAAAGTTCACTATTTTTTTTTTATTTATACAGCAGAAATACCCATATCTACTTGCCCAAGTAACGCTTTCAATAAATGGCAACAGGGAGGGAGGTGCTGTGAAGGCTTTATCTTGCTCCTACACTGTCCTACCCATCCCTGTTGCAGCCTCCAGTCAACCCAGGTCACACTGGCAGCCTGATCTTGTTGTTCTTATTACTTTCAAGTTGCTGGCTTATATTTGTTTGGATCCCATTAGAAAAAATATAAAGCTACAGTTTAAACCACCATCCCTAGAGGCAACTGCAATCCTGCTTCAGTAAAGACAAGCAGGTGTTGCTGTGACACCAGTTGACACCTGTGCTGCTGCTCCACCACTGGGACATTTCCCAGATCAGGATGGTGATGCTTTCATGGCCCTCAAGTATAGTCTGACACACAGAGATGAAATACACTTACTTTGCCTTTTCCAGAAAATGTGATTTATGATCAGGAAGGATCATAGGTGGGCAAGCACTGCAGGACAAAGCTCCAGCAATCTCAGCCAAGGCAGTACCCAGGGCCATGGTGCTCCATCCCAGCCCTAATGCTGCAGGGAAAGGGAGGGTGAAACTGTGTGAGACTTGGCAAATCTTCATGAAGCCGCAGAGGAACTGTACTCTGCGAGAAATGCAGCTGCTAGATCTACTCTACAAATCCCAAGCAACCTGTGGATAAATTTCAGCTGAAAACTGGCTCTTTCTTGCCTGCGATAACTGCGCTTGACAGCCAAACAGAGACCCTTTCATATTTAAAAATAGAAAAAGCAATGAATTGTTGGAGTCAATATAAGCCAGGAGCTGGCACAGTAGCAGAGCAGTGTCTGCAGTGATCTGACTGTAGCAGAGGCCACAGTGGCTTTAGAGCTCATGTGCCCATCAGCCCAGGGGGACACACCGACATTCGGAATGCAAAGCTGCTCAAACACAGGCACCAAACAGAGTCATGCCCTACAGCAGCAGGGTAGGTAGGCAGCAAAAAGGGAAGGCAGCCTCTGAACCCCTCAAAGAGCTTAATGGAGTCAGTGCTACTTTGTCAAACTCAGCCTGGCTCAGATTTGGGCAACTCAAGCTGAAATGCTTGCCTGTCTGGTTTACTGTTCTCCTGTGGCTGTGTGCAGCGAGTGCCAGTGTGTCAGAGGCAAGCCTTGGAGGTTAGTGGGCAAGCCCTGAGAGCCAGAGCCACTGATTTCTCTTTCTCATCGCTGGATAGTCTGGTTCAGTGAGGAATGAAGCATTGTGCACCAAAGCCAGGCTCAATTTTTTCTCAGTGTTTACCTGAGATAGACCATCATGTAAGGTGGTGATGGGGCTTAGGGACTCCTGGCTTTGTTGCCAGGGACTTGATAGCATTTGAACTTCTGTTAACTCCGAGTCCTTTGGACATTGGCAAATTCCCCAGAAGGGAGCTTTCCTTATCCTCCAGGAAAATCCTTTTGTTTTTTTTTACTATAAAGCCCAGTTCTTGACACTTGCTGGCTACAAGCTGTCCTCGTGGATTAGCAACTCAGTGAGGTAATGAAAGTCAGCTGCCTTAGACACTTCATTTTCTGCTGCAAGATACTTGCACATGACTGAAGTCATTGATGTTTGGTGAGCCCAAACCGTGTGGAGAGTTGCAAGGAGAAGCAGGTCCCGAGCTGGAGGAGACTGTGGCTAGGAAACTGAGGTGGTGGTGCTGCGATGCAAGTCAAGGAGGGACCCTTGAAGTGCAGTCTTTGGGCAGCTGCCTGGGCCAAAAGCAAACACTGCACAGGACTTCCACTTTGCTAGCAATAATGAAAGCAGTTCCTGGAATGATTTGCTTGCCCTGACAGCAGCACAGTTTGGTTGAAATATGTACAAATTAAAAAAAATAAAAAAAAAAAAAAAAAAGAGGAATTTGTAAGAGAGGCCCTTCCTTGGACTGGTTGTTCTTACAGCCTCCTTTCCCTGTTCAAATTGGTAATTCCCAGCAAAGCCACGATTCAAGTGCACAGTGACTGCTCTTTTAACATGATCAAAGGAATAATTATATGCAGTGGAATTCTCCAAACACAAAAATCGCATGTGATCAACCCAGCATGAGGAACCGGCTGCGTGTCTGCAGAAAGCTCCCATTTGCTCTGCAGGCATCCAGCCTCAGGTTGCAGCCAGGGACGGTCCTGGCCTGCCACCACAGAGCTCTTCCTCCGCTGCCCTCCACTGTGTAAGCTCACTCCCTGCTTTTGGGCTCCTGAGTGGCAGGGGAATGTGGAGGTCCTTTGGTTTTTTGTGTATTCAGGGGATGAAGGGGATATTTTCCTAAAAATCTACTACTGCTTACTTAGTTTATCCTGGAATGGAAACTTTATTTATAGAAGCAACAGCAGCAACAGGCACCCTGGGCCCTAGCAACAGCAAAGTGAGCTCTACAGGTCCTGATGGGAAATACTGTAAGGTGCTGTGCTTCCGCAGCAGATTTTGCTCATGGTTTCCCACTTTGCACCTGTCCCATCTCTTCTAGGAGCTGCAAATCAGAAATCAGCCTTTTCTTCATCCACTGAACTGTCTTCTCCTCCCCCTCAGCAGTCAGCATAGTGTGCAGTGTCCAGGGAAGGGAGGGCTTTTGGGCACACATGGAGGTGGGACCTCTCCTGGAGTGGAAAAGATTTCTGTGGTGGCCTGAAGTGGGTCAGCACCAGGCCACCAGGGAGTTTGAGCAATACGGGCTGAGCTGAAAGTCATTGAGCCCCTTGAGTCCAACACTCTTCTGCTACATCCCTGGCTGTTGTTCAAGCCCAAAGCTTCCACCTTGCAGGATTATTGCTGAGGCATCCATCCACTCCATTCCAGTCTAGCTGCATCTGCTTTACCCAGACCACACAAGCTCTGTAGGAAATCCCTGGAGAGGCTCGCGCTTCCCCCATTGATAGAGCTCACCTGAAATCCCTGTTGGAGTGCATGCCTGGGAAGCAGCAGTGCAGATGCTGGTCCAGTCTGCATTTGATTGTGCATGTGTGTCCTGTCTCATCCAAACTATTCCTGGCATGGTCTTGTCTCTTTTCAGTGAGGAACTTAGGACGAGCGTCTGATGCCAAGATTACCCATGTAATTGATGCCTGGACGTGGAGTTTTGGAGTGGTCTTAACCTCAAACAAATCATCCACTACAGCTTCCTAAATAGAGTCTCACTTTGTCGATGTACATAGCTGGCCTCATCTATTCATTTTATCTCCTCTTCATTCAGTCAGTCCTTAAACTAGACACCAGGTCAGATGCGTACTGTTAAGATGCTGTTGATTGCTTGGTGGTTACACTGTACCACCTTCATCAGTTTTTCATATCTCTTTCCACATGAGACTGTAGTTTATCTAGATTGTTTTTGTTAATAAGAGACAGATGGGAATTGGGTGTCAAGTTGCGATTCTGAAGCGTAGGAGCTTCACAGCCTTTTTAAAAATGCATGGTATTAAAGATAATTTAAAACAAAATTAGTTTCTGGCATTTAACAATTAGTGAGCCAAAATAGGTGCTTAATAGAGAGGGAGGGAAATTCTTTAGTCTAAATAGTCACCTCTGAACTCCAGGCTGACATACATCTGGTACAAAAAGCCAGACTCTTGTATGCTCCAAATCTCCCATGTTTGCCCTGGCACTGCACAGCTCTCATTCCAGTGGATCGCATTGCCTTTCTCAATCAGATGATACACAGCACAGGAACAATATGGAAGGAGGAACACAGGCATCACTGATATATCTAGGACCTTGTGCATTAGGCAAATCAGATTTTGGAGGCCTTACTTTGCCTGGGTCTGTCAGTAGAACCTTATAAATTAAAAGCAAGAGGCATTTTTTGGAGCACACACAATTGTAAAATGAGCTGCACACACAACTATAAAATGAGGACTTTTACACATGACTGAAGAATAACTATACTGGGTCTGAAATGGGTATGTCAACTCCAGGATCCTAAGTTAGTTCTGGCCAGGAATGGATGCTGGAGGAAAAATATGTGAAAACAGGCAAACATGGCACAGTCCTTTTCCTGATGCAGTTGTAGGGCTGGGAGTTCCTCAGTTGCAGACACTATCTTTCTGTTTAGTAATTCCAGTGGACTTTCTTTCCCTCCACAAGTTTGTTTTAACTTCTGGCCTCAGCAACAGCTGATGGCAATGAGTTAATTTGCACTGGATGGAAACTTGCTTACTTTGGTTTGCTCGAAACCTGATGCCTGCTAATTGCATTTAATGTCCTCTTTTGGAAAACAAGAAGAGGAAGGATGGGAGGCTCCAAACTCACCAGGTGACACTGGTGCCCCGGTAGGCATCGGCAGCTAGCTCACGCTTCACCTCATGCAGTCACTGCATGGCTCAGCCTCCTGCCCTGACACTGTCTGGTGAGCTGTGATCTTCTCACCAGCAGCTTCCAGCAGGCAAAGCCCTGCTTGTTCCAGTTCAGCAGGTGAATGAGCAGAGACCCGGGCTTCCCTCTTGCTCCATTATGTCTTTTATCTTTTCTAGCTTAAAGTCAAGTTTAAGTTTACTGTCTGAGATTTCTTCATAGGCAAGCTTTGCAGTCAGTCAGCTATCCCACACCCCTTGGACGCCAAATAATGCAGAGGGCAGGAAAATGGGATGCTCAAGAAGTCCCTCAGATTGGGTCAACTGGAACAAAAAGATATTGGACATCTGCAGTGGCCAGTTTTCAGATGCCATGCAAGTACCATCACAGAAATCTTAGTGTGGCCATGTGGGGATGTGCAGCAGAAGCTCTGACACCGACTGTCTGCTTCTTTACTTACAGAAAATAATTCATGCTCCAAAGTTCTCTGTCAGCTCCATTTTTTTTTTCTTTCTTAATTTATACCCCTGGAGGAACTCTTTTCTCACTGGCTAGTAGAAACTGCCCTCCTGATTTAAACCCCAAGGCAAGATTAAATATCACAAGTTATGCAGTTCCTTGATATCTCCTTATTTAAACTGTCCTCCTTTGGGAGGGATGTACTTCACCCCCAGGTTTCATACTGTGTCTGAATGATGCTCGTAAACCATAAGAGAGGATTTTTTTTTTCTTTTTATTGGTACAAAAACATCATGAGCTTAATCTGGCAAAGTACTCCCAGTGGACACATCTCACAAAGCTGTACTGGTAGTGGAAAACCTCTTTCCACAAGCAAAACAAATTCTACCAGTAGAAGTGTGGGTTTGTCACTGTAACTGGGATGAGGGGAGAAATGGCTCCGGGCAGGATTGATCTTATCTCCCATGATCTGGAAAAGAGGGTGGATAGTGAGGTGGCAATGTTTGCTATTGATAGTAAGTTATTAAGGATAATAAAAATGAAAGTTGACTGCAAAGACTTGCAGAAGGCACTCACTGTAGTGAGGCAATAAAAAAAGCAGGTAATTTAGATAAACATGGGGTGTTGTGCATGAGAAAAACTCCTAACTGTAGATGCCAATTGTGATAGACTGTGACTTAGCTGTGTCTGTTCAGGAATGAGATCCTGGAGTTGTAATAGCTCTGTGAAAACAGCCTCTTGTTCCTTGATAGCAGTGCAAAACAGATCAAACATTAGGAGTTATTAGGGAAAAAGAGGAAAAACCAGAGCCATACAAATTTGCTAGCTCTGCCTTTCCATCTCAGAAAGGGTGTGTTAGAAATAAAAAAGGCATCAAAGTTGCAAGGATAACCCTTAGTATAGGACAATTTCTCCATGTTTGGGACTCCCTGGTCAGAAAAGGGAGTGAAAGAGTAGTATAGAGGTGCTGACAACCACAAGTGCCCTCCAGCGAGTCTGCTGGAAATTATTTGGGCTGTTTCTTTTCATACAAGACCTATGGGACATCCGGTATGATGACGGTGGTGCTGGGCTTTAGATGAACAGAGGAACAGTTGCAGTTAAACTGTAGAACTCACTCTCACAAGATTCTGTGTTGCTAAAAATTTGCAAGGTAAAAAGCAATTAAACGTATCTCAGGAAGAAAAAAAAAAAAAAAGACAGCCATGAAGTGTAAACACCTCAGCTCTGTCTCAGGAGATCCCTAAACTAGAAACATCTGGCTGTGGATGGAAAATACAAAGGATTTATTCCTATGAGTTTACCTCATTCCCATCCTCTTCCCCATGTACCTTCTGTCAGTCTGAGATGGAGATAGGACATTGAGACAGATTGACCTTTAGGCTGACTCCTGACTGAAATTCTTTGTTTGTCATAACACTAATTTATACCACTTTTATTCAGATATAACGCTGGAATCATGAGATGAGTAGTAAAGAATCAGAGTGAAAGTGAGATTCTCCTGCAAGAAAAGTAATCTATGCTTCAAAAATTATTACATTAAAATAAATTTTTTTTAAAGAAGAATCCAGTGGGAAATTGGAAATTTAAAAAGTAATCATTTGAGCACTGGAAAAGCATCATGCAAGACTCCCTAATAATTTTCTGCTCCTGTCTGTCATCAGCCCATTTCACATACAATCTGAGCTTTCAGTCATGTCTCACATTTTGAAAGTTCAAATGATGCAAAAAACAATGAAAATATGTTGATTGGACCAGCTTGGTTTTTCCAGCTCCTGAGAATGGGGAAGAACACTTCACTTCCCACAGACCACCATCTGTCCCTGCCCTCACCACTGCAGTCACTCAGGGCATTTTTCCTTGGATAGCTTTAGGAAGAGGCACAGGGTTGGCACACAGGGTGAGTGATGTTGCAGGCTGACCCTTGTAGATACTGGTTCTTTCTAATACAGCTGCTTCTTCTCCAACCCAAAACTTTCCAGCCTGATGCCTGCACTGACAGGTTTTCTGTCTGCTATTAAGGTTTGTTAGACAACTCTTAGGCTTCACCACAGATTTAGCTTCATTTTGGTGTTGGGCAATGGATCATCAAGTTTGTAAGTTAACACCCAGGGTGCTTTCAGAAGAGCTGCAGGAAGTAGGTAATTAATTATTAAGAAGCAATTAGCACAGAAAGAGGTTTGCATCAAAGTAGGGATTTAAAACTTATCTGGAAGACTAGTGTTCTTCCCTGTAGATGCCTGTAAAGAAATGTGGAGCTGCTGATAGCACCAAACATGCACATAAACCCCAGCGTGTTGATTGTGGATTTGTGAGACACTTAAGGACACCAGGAGGGGTCTGCGCAGCTGATACCATCACTTGCACAAATAGCTCACTAAAGAGCCATGGCCCAAGCAGTCACTGCAGTGGCTGGAAATGGAAAGTTAAGAAAGGAGTTGCTCTGTATTTCTCTTCTAGCCTGACCCTCTGGCCAGGAGGAGCTGTGGTGCTCGGGTGCTGATGAGAAAGGACTGGTGACACTTTGCACAAGTGTATGCTCCTCCCAGCTGCAGCTTCACATGCACGGGACAGCAAGCGCCTTGGACAAACACCTCTCCCTGGGACACTAGATGGCTGCTTGTCCTGCTCAAGGAGGAAGTAGCTTCCATTTAAGGAACTGGAGAGGTTCTTGGCAGGGATTGCAGCAAAGCGTCCCAAACTCTGGATCCCGTTGGCGGAAAGGCCAGGGGCAGCTTGAGCTCAGGCTTCGGACGTGCCATCTTTTGTCAGCTTGAGATTTTCCAGGATTTCAAAGCAGAAAGAAAGAGAGGGGTATGAGGAAGCTATTAAAGATATATAAAATAAACTTGAAGCGGGAGGCAAACGTGTTTCATTGAGGAGCCATGCACTTTATTCGAGGGAAAGATCGGTAAATGCTTATTTTTTTAACAAAGACTTTTTCTGTCATGAACAAGAGTAGCAGATGTTTAAAAGACGGACAGGAAGCGGCTGTGACAAATGAAAGGATTTTTGATTGAATTCATGAGCTGTGTTTCCTGCCAGTAATTCATTCAGCTGTAGGCTAGATCAAAACATAATATTATGGTTTAATCAGCACGCTTTTTAACACGAAGCCAGGATATACAAGCTCTTGGTGCTACAGGTAAAAAGCCATTAGTACACTTGGCTCAGAAGCTTCTTTTTAAAGCATTATTCATTCTTTTTCTTTTAAGCAAATACTTTGTCTATCAGCAAACACCTGAGAACTCCTAGAGAGACATGTTTTGGAGTATGCACAATCAGGTGTAGAAAGGGTAAAGCACTTTCAGGGCATGGCAGATGAAATAGGCTGCCTGAAAGTACAATCCACTTGCACTGCAATCAGAGAAAACTCAGTTTCCTACCAATTGCAGGGAGCATTAGATGAAGCTGGTGTGTGTGTATGCACGCTGCAAGTGTTAATTCTGATGTTTTCTGCTTCTCTCCCGTCCTCCTAATGAATTCTATTTGTTTACAGCCTCAAGGAAAGCTTGTCACTAGAAATTTCCTTTTGAGTTTTCAGCTCAAGATTTCACAACCACAGAACCATTGCAACACAGTGATAAACAAGCTGAGGGAGGCAACTCTGGAGAATTGAGGCTTCTCTTTTTCACCATTTAGTTAAGTAAATAGTTACCAAATGTGCTGAGAGATAGAGAACTTTATCCCTAGCTGTAATGAGTATTAGCAAAAGTGTATTTTTTTCCTATCCAAAAAATTAGAGTAGGCACAGGAACTGCTTATCCTTACACCACTCCTTGTCAGAAAGGGTCAGATGCTGGGATGTACTTCTGGGATGCAGCACTGGGCTGTAAGAGAGCAGGAAAAATGGAAAAGACAGGTTGCAAAAGTTGCCTAAAGCTTAGGGTCACAAAATGGATTTACATTTCTCAGGGCAAACATGGGACCTGGCTGAAGCCAAGAAATAATAACCAAGATATGCCCCATACCCAGATACCAGCTGCCCTCCATCCCCCTTGGCCAGGCTCTTGGAGGAGGGATGAGGACTCTAAAGCAGCCTCTGCCAGGTTTCCTCCCCTGCAGGGGTGCAGTCAGCATGGCTTGGCTGCTGGGTGGGTCAGGGCCTCATCCTGCACCGAGTGTGTCCTGTGCAAGCTTTAGTCCTTGGCTGATAAGCACAATATCCATAGATCTGCTGTGATTTCCAGGCAGGCTTTCTCTGCCCCATTTCATCCTCTGTAAAGTTCCTACAGGTGACCCTCTCATATCAATGTATTGGGGAAGCCCTGCAGTCATGACATGCAGGGTGCTCTGGGATAATGTGGATAAAGGCTGCTTTCTAAGGGTTGGGAAGAAATTACACAGCACAGATTTTCCTTGCTGGGGAAAAAAAAAAAAGTACTGCTTTGGATCAACCAAAACTTTTTAACAATACTTGTGAAATTTAGCAAGTGGTTTTAGTGACGGCAGAACAGGCATATCTTGACATTTTTGAAATATCTGGTTTGTTTTTTCACTGAGAAACAAAGTTTTGTTTTGCAGTTTGTCTCAGATTTGTAATAATAAAGGACAGTAAAAAAGAAAAATTATTCCAGAGAAACTAAATTCAATTTCAAAATTTCAGTTTAATTTGAATGTATATTTTTCTGTTCAACCGAAGTTGAACAGATCTTTTCACTTCTTTGAGTATTAACAAAAGTGGATTTTTCCACTGCCCAAGGAGTGGAAAGTAATAATTATTATTAATTTATTATAATAATAATAATAATAAAAAGTAATAATTTTTCAAGTATTTCCTTATTTCTGTCTATTTCAAGGTGCAGTATAATTACTGATAGGAGAAAGCAGATCAGATGTGGAGGACCAGATCCCTTACTCATGCAGAGAAGACACAGCATACATTTGAGGATTTACACACTAAACCAATCTAGCTAAAGAATAAAGACAGGGTAACTAAATTACCTTTCCTCTCTTCCAGTAGCACAAAACAGAGGAGCTGCCTCATGTTTCAGTGCACAACCTGATCCCATATCAGAGGAGCTAAAGAAGATATGGTGGGATCTGCTGCCAGCCAGCTGTTTGAAGCCACTCAATTCATAGAAGCGTAAAATGATTTTGGTTGGACGGGACCTTTGAAGGTCATATAGTTCCAAATCGATGGCAAATAGCAGGGACATCTTTCACTTGACCAGGCTGCTCAGAGCCCTGACCAACCTGGCCTTGAATGTTTCCGGGGATGGGGAATCCAGAAGTTCTCTGGGCAACTTGTGCCAGTGTTTCACTACTCTCATCATAAAAAATTTCTTCTTCATAGCTAGAGCTTTGAGAATGGTTTGAGTTTTCCAGTCTCCCAGCAGAGGCACAGCATGCACTAATCCTCTCTGCGGTGTAGCTGGGGAGGAGGGTCCCCAGGTCCTTCTCTGCAATAAAACATCTTCACTGCCAGAATTACACCCAGTAAGTGGTGGCTCCTTGGCAAACAGTACAATCGTTAAATGTCAGCTACTGCTTACAGTTTAATTGCTTTTGAATTTTAGCAAGCAGCTCCTCATTCATAGCAAATTGGCATTTTGTACATTCAGGATTGTGCTATTAGCTGCACAATAGAGAGGCTGGTTTTCTGTAAATATTGAGATTTGGTAATTATAACCCGACAGTTATTAACACTCCATGGCAGATAAATGCTTCAGCTGCTGAATCTGCTGTGGGCAAACCTCCTTCCGGAAGGAACATCTTATCAGTGAGTGGAGGAAGGCTCTAGCTGCCATATTCCATTAACACCATGTTAATGAGCCAAGAGCCCACGCACCACAATGAAAACATACCCTGAAGTGTAGCAGATGGGCTCAGAAGCCAAAGCCACACAATGGGGAAACCTAGAAAATCATAGCTAAATTCAATAGAAAACAAAAGCTGGGCAGCTTGGCCTTCCTTGTAGTAAATACCCTGGAGTAACAGACATTCCTGGATCTTACTGGGTGCAGTTGTAGCCGTGCAGGACCTTCCAATGATTTCAGGATGACTTGGGTCTCAGCTGGTTACAGGCAATATGTCAAAACCCATCTAGAAACCACTGCTGATTGCCTGAGCTCTGCACCCGTGTCTCCAGTGAAATCCTTCAGCGATGCTCACAGAGGACTTGTGATTCAGTCCTCCAGATAACTGTGCTGCTTCACACATCTTGTTGCTAGAGCTGCTTAAAATAAAATAAACAAAAGCAAGTTGACAAATGTGATTGAATCAGTGTGGGGGGAAGCACTAACACGTTAATCATGTAAATGATTAACAACTGTCTATTAATCATATGTGATTGACACTTCCCCACATACTAGTAAAAGTGCTACAGCATCATTTGTAATCTTAATGAAGTCATAGCAGAAAAAGCCCTCACTCTTTGTTGGGAGACAACGGCTGCTCTTTATGGTTTTAAAGAATTTGTTCTTTTACAGACTGGTGTAAGTCTGTTTGCCTCTCCACCAGTGCTACGTCACTGTACCTCACTGCCATTAGGGAGGGCGTTATGTGCATGAAGCACAAAATTAAAATGAAGTAGCTTTCAGTTGTATATCTGAGACAGAGCAAATGCATCCTTGAAGCCCTTTGATGAAGCTGTGTGCAGCTGCTGTTCTTCCAGTGCTGTGGTTCATAGGCAACAGTGCTAGTACCAATACGAGTGTTCTGCATGTCAGCCTGGCAAAATTTCCCCTATTGCTGCTTCCAAATGAAGAATGATCTCAAGTGGAGGAAGCCACTGCCTGTTTTCCAGGAGCTTTGATATGTTCTGGAATTTTTGGACAAAATTGCTTACCTAGAATGTTGTGATACAGTGGTTATTGGGAAAGACTTAGTCAAAAATGTCATTTCCAGTCATCCAGAGGGATGCTATTTGCATCTTACATCCCTGCCCTGGTCTCTGGTGTCAGGTTGCCCAGGGAAGAGGCAACTGAGGCCCTGCAGCTTTTACTGGTTGGTGATCTTCGCAACATGGAGATCCTTGACTCCAAGTGTGCCTGCTCAGAAAAAGAGCAAGAACCAGGGAGCAGTCATACAAAAAGGTCTTATTAAAAACAGGTTAGGGAAGGGGTAAGGACTCCAATGTACACCTGACCCTCCGAAGGGGCTTCTTGCTCAGAGTCGATCTGGAAAATGAGGCACTTGGTAGAGCAGAACTTGGCCATCATGGTGCCAGGTCTGGCGAGATGGGAGCACAGCCTCAAACACACGCTTCCAGTTTCCAGTGGCCAAAACGAGATTTAGTTAAGAATGCAGATGCCTGTATTAAAGTGATCGTTAGCTCTGTGATCTTCCACATCAGATCTGTAGAGAGCAAAAACTTTAGAGCAGCTTCACCGTGCTCTTCTGAGACAGGATTTTCATCAGGGCCATTTTTTCATTAGCAAAAGCTTTCTTTCCCTCCCTCTACTACAAACAAGGCTTGTCACTTGATTTCCATCTATTTTCATTACAGAGGAGAAGTAATTGGTACATCTGGGCATTATTGGAGAAATATCTTGGCTGAAGCCATAATGTGGTAATTATTGACTGAACTGAGCCATGCCAATGCATTGTAAATACATTTGCCTCTGAATGTGTGATATTGTCGTGTGTCCTTTCAGATAGATGGCTTTTTGGGGGAAGAGGGAGGAGAGAGAGGGGCAGTGTGGAAAGCTGACCGTGTCTGACCTATCTTATGCAAGTGCGGTAAGCCTCGAAGATGCAAAACCGCTGCTGTCACAGCAGAAAAACAACAGTGTGACCCACTGTAAAATGGACTGGTGGCTTGTGATCCAAGTGGCTTGTTTTCCTGGGGAATCAATTATCCCGTGCATGACACTTGCCTCTGGTCTTTTGTAACTGCAAGGAGCCACCAAACCAAAATAGCTCATTTTCACTGTTTTGGTGATGCTTTCTGCTAAATAGCAACATGTGACTGCTGGTCCACCACTGAAGCCAGCAATCTAATGCAAAGGGGGACAGCAGGCTCTGGCAGCAGCCTGCACTGCCTGAAGGACGGGGAACCAGAAACCTCCAATGACCCTATCTGTGTTTGTGCTTTCAAAGGGGATCCTAGACACATCTCCACAAACTCCCAGCGCTCCTTCCCAAACATGACCCTTTCAGTGCAGGAGAAAGTGTTGGAAGTCTTGGTGGTGTTTTATACCATTGGTACATGGCACACCACAGAGCCACATAATCACAGAGTAGCTGAGGTCAGCAGGGATCTCTGGAGGTCACCTGATCCAACCCTCCTACTCAAGCAGGGCCACCTGGAGCCAGCTGCCCAGGATAATGTCCAGGGGAATAGACCATGTCCCATTGCACCAAGCTGGTGTCATCTGCTTTGGGCCCTGGGGTTTAGATACAGTTCTGCATAGCCCTGGTGGATGTTAAAGTTCAGAGGGTTTTGCCTTGAGGGAGATACCAGTGTAAGATGCTGCTGCAGAAACTGAGCCAGCCCCATGCAAAACTGGATGGGTAATGAGGTTTGGATCTTTGGCAGTCTCTTGGCATGTCATTGGTACGCTATGGGTTTAGAGAGGTATAGGATTTCAGAATATAGGGAAAGATAAGCCTTCTGGAGTCAGGGATGTTTCTACAGTCACTCTGGCCTCCCACCTCTGTCATTTCCATAGTTCAGTGTACGGCATTTGCAGGGCGATACAACCATGAAGGAGTTTTTCCATAGGGAGGCTCATTCTCTGCACCTCATGGGGTGCTACACCCTGCAGTTTCTCCAAATATAAAAAACTTACGTGCATATTTTGGGGTAGTGACAGCTTGTGTTTATACTCATTCCTGTTTTCATTTCTCACATGAAATTGTCATACCTCTGATCTGCAGTGAGCAAAATATTATCAAAAATATCAAAATAGATGTGTTTAATCTTATCCTGTACTTACAGAAAAATTCAGAATGAGAATGGGTAGAGCCAGCTGTGACCCAGGTGAAAGTGGCATTTGCAGATGGCAGAAGACAGAGAAGAGCAGGGTGGCATTGGTGCTGGACGACTGCAAGCTCCACACCAGTTGACTATTCAGCCAGAGACTGGATAGAATATTTTTATTTCTTTCTCTTTCCTTTTTCTCCGATCAGGGAAAAATCATGTCCTTTTGGGCTAGGCTAAAATGGAGCAATCTGTTCATTTAGCTGCTGAGAAGGGAAATTAACTTCATTCTTATCCGTCTAGCTTATTAGCACAAATATTGCAGCTGCATTATCCTATCCCACATAAAACCCTGTACAGTAGAGCCTTTTAATTGTCTGGCTAATTGTTTGGCCTCAGAGCTGTCTATTTCCGATTGTCTAATTCTCATTAGAATGCCAGCTGACACTGAGTCCTCCAAAGCTGCCTTTAGCTGCTTTTAACCACTTCTGGACTAATTTGGTGGTGTTGAAAGCACTTACAGAAAAGCAACCAACAATAAGAAACACAGTGCAAACGTTTCTCCTCTCTAATGCATTCAACATTTTAAATCCTGCCCATAAAGGAGTTTTGATGCTGGTTTAAATGCGTGTATCCCGACAGAGTCACAGCATTGTTGTTAGCATTCAAAAGTGTGTAAAATACGTGGACTGAAAATCTAGGCACAAATGCTTCAGTCCTTGATCTGAAACACCTTTTGAAACCAATGGGTGTTTTTCACCCTATGAATAAGAAATAAATCAGGATGGTAGGGCGCAGGCCCCCAATAAGAGAAAGGATTGGTCTGTATTTTGGTGCTCTTTGTTAACCCTGTGCTATGCATTTTTGAGTCTCCAAAACCTGAATGAGACAAATTCTTGGGTTCACATTCTGAATTTACTGAATTCATGTTGCAGTACTTCAGCACCCATTTCAGAATCTTAGTCCGTTGCCATAGTTAGAAAATTTTCATGTTGTCTGTTCCTTCAGTTGCCTTCTTTGAACAGCTCTCAGCAATCTAGTTATAGTGACATGAGACTGGCCAAAGCTTCTACCATGTTGCCACGAAACTGAACAAACACAGGCAGATAGGAAAACTCAGTGAGGCAGAACTCCCTCAGAGTCATATTCCCTACCACCTCACTGCCCTGAGAGAAGATGGGGAAAAAAAAGTGTTCTTGACAAGTTTAATGTGAAATTTGCTAACCTAAAACCTAGAGAGGAATTAAAATGTGTTAAGCTACTGAAACAGGAGCCTAGAGGTCTCCTGTGGTTTTACTGACAGATTTAGCACTAGATTTCTTGATCAGAAACATGGGAGAAGAGTAGCAAAGGCGTCAGTGCTTCACTGGTGATGAATTTGCTGGCTTCCTGCAGATGGGGTGCCTCTTGCCTGACTACGGAGCCTTGGCCACTGGGAGCCCCAAGGCTGCCTTTTGCTGCATTCTACCAGTTCGTTTGTTGGGCAGAACGAAAGGTTTCAGGGAGCCTTAAAGCTTGGGAGGCTGTCCACAAATTTTCCCAGCTTCTCCCTCCAATGTAGTGAGCAGGTGGGTAGGAATGAGGGAAGCCCCAGGAGCCTCCCTGTAGCAGCAGGCATGGCATCTCTCAGCCAGGGCACCTGGGACACCCATCCCCAGCAGCCGTGCCGTGTGCGTTGGAGGCATTGCATTTGACAGCTGTCAAAAGGAAATGCTGCAACATTGCTGCTTTATAAAAATGTGTTCTTTGGGGAATTTCCTTCGCAATTCTTGTAGCAAAGAGATTGGAAGGGTCACGTATGAAATTGATGAAACCCCTGCATGTTGTTCCAGCCCATCCCAGGACCTGCCCTGTGTTCCTCTCCTGACCATCGCAGCACTGCCATCGCCCCAGCTGTGTTAACCTGCCTACTGCATCACTATCTGCAGCCAAAGGGGTTAATGATATTTCCTGCCAGCAAGGGCAGATGAGCCTGTGTGTCTGGCATATACAGCTTCTGTTTGTATCTTGTTACAAAGGTGTAGTAGCAAAATTTTACAACCAATTTTTTCTTATGTGAAAGATAAAAGGGGAAGGAGAGTAAAACTTCTCCCATCTTGCAGCTTGGTGGTGCCTGTTCTGAAAGCAGGTCCTGGAGACCACATCCAGGGTTGTCAGGGTTTAAAGAGCAATACGAGGCCATGAATTCAGCCTCGCAGCTCTTCCTCCCTTCCCGAGATGGGGCATTTCTCACATTTTTCAATATAGTTCCACTACCCTGACAGGCTTCATTTCCCAAGCATCCTTTTTAAAAAATATTTGAACTAATCCTGCCATGTATTTCTCTTCCTCATTTTATTGCTTTCTAGAAAATCACAGTGTTCTTTTCTGACATCTTCTCCTCTCATGGAAGAGGAGACAGAGTTACTGGTGTCTACTTCAGCTGTGAACACAGATGGAATTTATGGCTTTTGGGGTTGTATTTATAACTGTTTTAAAAGCATAGCAAATGTCATCTACAAAAACTCCTGTTAGGCTGTTTCTTCCCCAGGCACCATGCACTTCACAACTACTGCGGCACTCAAGGCAGGGATCCTTCAGTTGGTGTGAATTACTGATTTCGTAGCTACTTCTGCATGTTGCTCAGAGATTTTCCTGCATGTGATGCTTTCTTGAATTGTACACTTCATGTGAGCCACGTGCTTTCCATCTAGAGGAACCACAAACACCATCACTCTCACCTATCTCACATGGGGACAAGTTAAAATGGAAGAAAATTCCACATATTGTCTATTCTATGCCTTTTTTTCAGGTTTGTGCCTGCCCTTCCACTTCTAATTGCCATCAGGTCTCACAGCCTTATAAACCTTTCTGGCTCTGTCTTTTGTAGATTTTTTTCTTTTTTATTGTCTATAACTCATTTCTCTAGCCTGAATTTTTCAGATATCCACAAGTATCTGATTAATTTTTCCTTTTAGCCTACATTTCTAAGAAAACAAATCTCATCCAGTTGTGTTTCTTGTCCATAATAAGTTCTGGGCAGTTTTTCAACCAAATTTGATAGAAGGTTAAAGGTGTAGCAACATATAAGTTCCTGCAGTTTCCATGAAAATTAGTCTGGTTAGAAGAAAGAGGAAGAAATTAAGCTGGCACCGGAGGGAAGGCAGCTGTCACTCAGTTTTCAGTAGCAGCATCCAACAGCTCAGCCAGCCATCAAGATCTGGCCACGGGAGTTTGTCCCACTAAATAGACTGGCAATATTAGAGGGAATTGTGCAGACTGCTTTTTGGTGGTGAGATTTTGAGGACACTGGGCACCATTCCTCAAGAAACTGGAGTTTACTAGATCCATTGCTCATGGAACGGCTTTATTAAATAGGAAGGCTAAACAAACATTTTCCTTCCTCCTGATTGTGTGTCATTTCTTTTCAAGCTAATGCTTTTGAAAACAAGTCTAATGTTAGCACAGCTTCTCTAGAAGAGTTTTCCAAGACTCTCTGCTCCCAGCAGCTCTTACTGAAATTAATGGGAGCTGCTGGGGCTCAGTGCTTCCAAAAATAAAAACACTTTGCCAGTGGTACAGATGCAGATGTCTAAATTTAAGCTGCAGTTTTTGAGCATCTGGGGCCTAAATCCATGTCTGAGCACTTCAAAACAAGTGGCCTGATTTTTTTATAGGTACTGAACAACCTTACTGAAATCAAAACTTATGGGCTGTATAGTTCAACCTATATTTGGAAGTCAAGAGGTAGATATAGGTAGCTGAAATTTAGGCACACAAATTGGAGCACATGGACCCTGCACTTGAGAGGGGGAGTTTTCAAAGCATTCAGCCTTGGCATGAGTGATCTTATTGAAATCGCTGGAGGCCAGAGGGAAGGAGTTAAATCAACACAGAGCACTTCTGAAGGCTCCTGGCTCAGCATGTACATCTGTGTTTAAGAAAGATGGTGGAATAAAAAATACTTTGCAGGTGCAACACAGCCAAATTAGTGCGGTAGAAGAAACCATAGGTTTTTAAAATCCTTGGACTGGAGCAGCAGCTCTTGCAGCCCAATGTACGCACATACTGGGGGCTTTTTGTATTTATTTTCCCTGTGTGCCTTGTTGTTTTAAGAAAAAGGAACAAACAGGGAGCAGTTGGCTGGCAGAGCCTGCGAACTCGGCGGGAGCTGCCAACGGGGCTTGCTGGGTCTTTGCAGTGAAAAGAAGGGGCTTGTGGAGTTACAACTGCTCTGCACACCCCTCCTGCCCCATCCTGCCCCGGCTCAATGGGGCTTTGTGTAGAGGCGGGGGCTGCCCGGCACAGCAGCCTCCTTTTTCCCTCCCTGAGATGTAGACAGGCTGCCTTTAACCCTTTCCCAGCTCTGTGGCAGGATTTTGATCCAAGAATGCCTTTTAGGATTCTTTTCCTTCTTCCAGCATCTGAAAACAACAAAAAAACCCAGCAAAAAGCCCAAGCAAGACCCTCAAAACCACTGAAAACCCCCCCACAAAACACCCTCCAAAAAACCCAGAAAAACCAAACAAAGAAAATCTCACTTTTTTCAAGCCACAGTTCAGCACAGATTAAGCAAACAAGGTTTAGATGTTGCTGATGAGGAAGATGATTTTTAAGTTGAAAAGTTCAGTCCATAGCTATCAGACCCCAATCCAACACTCCATCCTCAGTAACATGGGAGAAGTTTAATGGTTGAATGAAAAGAGGAAGGATTTATTTGATCAGAGCTAGATGATTTATCACCTTTTGTTTGACAGCTGCAGGATTAAATGTGCTATCCAGTTAGAGGTGGCTGCCTATAAGGAGATTTACCTGTGAATGTGCCCCCTGAGCGAACCAGTCTGGATTTACTAAAGATGCCAGATTTACCATAAGCAAATGAGAGGTTACAGAGGCCCACAAAATGGAGGTGGAAACTCAGAGGAAATGAGGTGAAACACAAGGGAATGACAGTTCGAAAATATGGGCTGAAAAGCAGAAGAGGATGTAGCATTTGGGCAGGAGGCTTGAGAGGCTCTTAGGTGCAAAGAGGCAGAAGAAACACTGTTCAGATACCCTTATATAGCACTGGCCTTGAGTCTTTGCCTGTCCTCCACTGGAAAAATGTGGCAAAACATTGCCAAAGGTTCCTAGTGCTATTTATGGAAATGAGATAAAATTGAAGCCAGGTTTGGGGTAAGCAAAACCTCCTTATTCCAGAGCTGTAAAACAAAAACCCTGGTTTGGATTAAGGACCTGCTGGATCTGCATCTTCTGAGCTGGTGAGAGGGGAACTGGTGGGCAAGGAATCCCATCAGCATGTTGCTCTGCCTCGGAGAGCTGCTGGGAGCTGGCTGTCACGGTAATGCAATACTGCAGAGTTCTGGTGCTCTACATATTTGTTTAAACTTGACAAAAACTCAGGACCGTAATCTGCAATAGTTTATTTGGACAGACTGGGAAGACAAGGTTATTGTTGCTGTTTGAAAGCTCTGTAATTTAAAAGTTTGTACTAACGATTTGTGGATGTGTGCCCACCGAAGGATGTAAGGATCTGTGTGTGGAGTATCCAATGTTGGGAAGTAAAAGCTGTGTCCATACAGGGAAGAGATGGTGCCAAAGTCAGAGTTCTGGAGACAGGTCCTGAGGAGTCACCTGGAAGGGCTGTAAATGAGCACACCAAACACAAAGCCCCCCGGATACGCTCATCTCCATGTCCTGCATGTAGGTGTCCATTTACCCAGCCTTTCTGCAGCTTTGGAGTGACCTGTCCCTTTATTTGAGTTCACGTGCATGCGTGCTGAAGGGACATATCTTCGGTGCTGCCTTCTAAAATCTGGCTCTAATTTCAGACCAATTTACTATTCCGATGAAATGAACCTGCAAAACATATGGCCCAAATAGCATTCGCCTAAGTGGCCTGCACGGTTCAGGTTTGATTTGTGACTTCTCTTTACATTCCCATTCATGTGGGAGTCCATGATAGTTCTTTAAACAGAATAAACCAAAGTCTGTCCACAGCTGCCTCTCATCAGGGTGAGGGCTGCAGACAGGCTCCAGGGTCCAGCCTTCGTCTGGGGCAATTGCTGCTACTGCTGTGGAGGATGGTGCACACACACCATGGGCCACAGAGGAGGCAGGCGCTTGTTCAGCTTGTCCTCCAGACAGACATTGCAGCCACTTACAGAAATCCCGTCTGGGGGCAGGGGGAGAGAAGGGAGAGAGAGCAGAAAGAAAGAAATCATTTTAAAAAACCCCACCATGATGGAGATTTGGTAGTGGTTTTTAAATCACATTTAGACATAAATCCTTTGAGTTCACAATTTCCATAGATTAGTGGCATCTGTGGACCCCAGATAGACTGTAATCACTAAGATTGTTCTAATCTTCCTCTGGGAGGTTTTTCAAAGGAAGTATTGAATTACACCAATTCTTAGTAGAGCTGGGTTTTAACTTGCAAGAAAGTGCTCTAAATCCAAATGCATACATTAGTGCCAGACCTATAAAGTCAGGGTATAATGCTTGTGACTTTCATACATCCTGATGTGTGATTTGTTATCTGGACAATAAAACTTCACAAGAGACACACATGTTCAGCTGCACCCACTGGTAAGTATATTACAAACCATCAGGCCCATGTTGTCACCTTTGGACTCTCTGTGTGACAGTCTTTTGAGGCACATCTCTGCCCTTTGAAGTCAGCAGTGCTTGACTCAGGCACTAAGGTTGCTCTAACTGAATCTTGCTGCTGTGTAGTGTTTCATGTCATTGTCTTGTATGCCTACTCCCAACCCTGCTCCCATCACACTCTGAAAGCAAGCAGAGTTGAAAATTATGTGGTTGAAAAGAGATCTATTTGGTATGAAAAACTGTGTACAGAGACGGCAAAGCTGTGGTCCCTGCTTGTGACCAGAGCATGCAGGAGAACATCAGAGAACACCAGCAGAATAAACCTAATTCTGCTCACACACATATAAATGCAAGGTGGAATCACTTCTACTGAACACACTAGAGGGATATGGGGAGCTAGTGTAAGATGGAAATACCGACTGCTGCATCAGATTCATCACTGGTACATGAAAATGAAATGGAATTACACCAGAGATTATATTGTCCCCATATGGGTTTTTATGCCTGGTAAATTCTGTTTAAATGGGTATCAAATTTGCGCCTGCTGTACTGGGTTGCACAGCTGAATGCTTTTGCCCCAGTGCTAAGGGATTAAATAGACAATTGAGGTTTCTCAGAAAGAGTGTAGAAAATGTAAATCAAAAAGAGTGTCCCTGGAACTGGTTGCAGTGCTGACAGCCCTTACAATGCATGCTGCCTCCAACTGCTCGCAGTGACCAGCTGCAGCAGCACCCGCGCTGATGCAGAGCAGTGTCAGGGCCGTACTCAATGGAACATGGCACTGAGAGCCCACAAGTCCCCAGCAGCCTGCTCCAAGGGGTGCCATCTGCAAGCTGGAAAGCTGCATCCAATCTTCCCGTGTGGCCAGGAGAGCTGGAGCGTAGCTGGTGTGGGGAGCTGCCAGGGGATATCCTTGCTCTGGAGATGGGGCTGTGTTCTGCCGGACTCTGCCCTTCAGCTCGATGGCCGCTTTGTTTGCCATGCCAGACACCAGTGTGGGGAAGTGTTTGCCTTTGCATTACATTCAGATAACTAAAATATTAGGGGCCCATCAGGAAAGTCTAGAGGAGTCTAAGGCAGTGCTGTGCCTGCCCTGAGCAGAAATACGCTGGAAGGAAGGATCTGACCTTGAGAACAAGTTCATGCTGTGCTGTATTTCTCTACGATCGAAACGATTTGCTTTACCAGAGGGTAAACATTTTTGTTACGTTCTTGGGAACCAGTCAGCACTTCTTTTATGACAATGCAAGTTTCCAGTTTGGGGTTTACTTAGGGGGGAAAAAACATCTTTTTGGTTTCATTTGGTTTGAGGTTTTTGTTTGTTTTGGAAGAACACTGCTTCCTTACAAGGGACCACAGAAATTCATTCTCCACAGCTGTGTGAAAGCCAAGCTGTGCAGAGAAAACCTGTTCCAAGCACTTGTTGATGTTCATGCAGGCTCCTCTTTGTGTGATAGGACAAGCAGTGACCATGACAGAAGACTGTAATGACAACTCCTTGCATCAGTGTGATGTTATCATCACCATGAGGTTGAGCTGGTTGCCTTAAGTAGATGAAAAGCAGATAAGGAGTTTGGGAAAGACAATGCCAAGCATCACCACAGTGTGCTTAGTGTTAGTAACCTGTTTGCTGTCTACCATGCCACGGTGGTGTGAAATGAATCCCTGAACAGAGCTATGGAGTGCAGAGAGTGTATTGAATCTGTGCAATTTGCAGTGATGTCAAGAGTGTTGAGACAAAGATGGTCACGCCATGGTGTGGATTCATGAGCCAAAGGTGCAACTAATACAGTTTTGGCAGCCACACTTAGTTATTTTACTTTCCTGTGTGATGTTAACAAGGTTACAACCCAACTGTGCCCTTATGTTGGATTCCCCAAGGTACTGCAGAGTTTGGTGTGGGCTTTCTGTCCACCCCCCTGCCCGAGGATCTGAGTATTGGTGTGTGTCTGAACAGTGAAAGGCAGCTGTTGATTGCACTGTGGACCTTGTGCTTGTCAGTGTGCTGTCCCCTCTGTCTCCCAAGGGAAGCTTGTCCTGATTTTGTGTGCAGAGCTTATCCTGGTTTCAGTGACAGTGAGACATTTCCCAGGGTCCATTAAACTGCTTTGGCTCTGAGTGGGCTTTCTCCAGTGTTCAGCTTCTTGTTCGTCATAGATGTCAGCTTGCATATACATCCTGGCTTAAGCGTTTTGCCGTGGTATAGCCCTTGCTGTAATGCAAATTTAGACTGGTTATCTGTGTTCCCTCCCAGCTGAAGCAGTGCAACCTCTGTCCACGGGTCAGCCCTCTTGGGAGCTGCCAAAGTGACCTCTTGGGAGTGATGGTGAGCACAGGGCTTCTTAAAAAGCAATCAAACATTTGAGGAGACATTGCACATCCTGGTTGAGTTCGGGTGAGCTCCATGCCTCAGATAGCTGGATCTCCACGGCTGTGCTATGGAAAAGCAGTGTGCTGCTTTTTCTGCACCAACACTTGACGTGTGGCTACTTCATTCCCATCTGTTATCAGCCTATCTGACAGCACTAGACAAACCTAAGTGTGTAGGAACAGGCAAGCTCTGTCCAGGTATTTTATGTGGCTTGAGGAGAGACTCGGTTCTCCATGCATGTGTAACCAGTCTCAGAGGCTGAAGTCCTTCGCCAAGGCCTCCTTGCTCTGTGGGTCTTCTCTTTGTCACCTCTTGTTTATTTCCTCCTTGCTGTCAGCAGATCAGCAGGACACATTAACTGAAGCGTAATTCTGGTCTAGAGCTGGCTCCCATCCACGCGGTTGGACTGGCCTCACTTCACACAGCCGTGTACACATGTCCAAAAATATTCTTCAACTTCAGCAAAGACATATGGAAGAGCAAAATATATTCATGCAATAGCAGTAGCAATAAGACTGACTGAGTTGTCTGAGTTGTCACAGGCTTTCTACAGACCTCTGCCTCTCAGGTGGAACTACATTCACCACTTACATGGATGCTTTACCTTGACTTACTGGAGGTTCGTTTCCAAATACAATACAAGTATGAAATACAGGTATCCTCAAGTGGATTATTTTTCACAGAGGGGTTATTTTCTCTGCCTCTTACCTTTCTGAGTCTAATACCAATGAATTAGTAGCTAAGAAATATCAGGAGAAGACAGTGCTCCTGATTTTTCTCTAACATATGCTATGGTGAATTAGAAATAATTCTGTGGAAGGCAATGAAGTGGTAATAAGTATGATAAATCATGGTGAATTAAGAAAAATGTGATTTTATATTTCACAGCACTTAGGCAAAAGCTTTACCCCTTGCAGTTTCTATGTGGATCTAGTCTAAAAGATGCTATGGTAAGATTTAGGCCCAAATTAGCATGTTTGAAGCCACAGCACCTTAGCTGAGCTGTGGAGTTTTCCATGTGCATACAAGCTCTTAGCCTGGGGCCAGTAAAAGACTAATTTTAACCCCAGCTAATTACAGGCTAAAATAAGACAAATTACCTTGCTTCAGTCTTCCAGTAAGTGCAAGGTGAATTACCATGGCTCAACTGACCCGTGCAGTAGGATCCAGCTCCAGATTGTAAACACATTGTTGTAATATCTAAACCCCTTCTTTGCTTGATGGAGACCTAGGTAATGCAATCAGTAGTCGGGAGCATTTCAGCTGATGTAACATTGCCTTTTCCTAAATATGAATAGGCCCGTGTTCATCCATCTTAGCGTGTTGTGCATGTTAGAGCCGCTCCAATCTCTGAGATGTCAGTTCATATCCCTTGACTGCCATTGGGACCATTTTTGGAACAAGGCTCTATAGATCCTGGGTAAGGGTATGAAATGCACTGAAACAGTGAGATGTGAAGTGCTCTTGCAGAGTACATTCATCTTGGATCTGTTTCCAAAGGGCTGCATTATCAGTGCTTTGCATCATTGGGGTCAAAACTGCAAGCAGCCTTTGTTGACTCACTGGACAGAATAAATCAGAGGCATACTGGAAGATACAATTTTTCATAAGATTATACTCCCATTGATCTTTCCTACCTGTGATCATTTCTGTTACAGGGAGATGATGTATTATTGCATCTTAACTCCATGTCATAGGGATAGAACTGATGTGATTCTTTGTTGATAGATGGAGTGCAGAGAGCCAGAGACCAAGCACCCCAAAATGTGAGGCAAGCTGGTGAGACGTGATTGCCTGTACAAATGGGATCACCTGTTTAAATGGCCTGTGGGTGATTTCTGTCTCAAAACAACTCAAATGTTTCACTGGCGCAGATCACCATCCCCAACAGACATTTTGAACACATATTCAGACCCTACTTTGGAAGTTAGAAGAGTGTAAGGATTTGAATGTGGTTTGTGGTGTGCTGGTGGTGAACAATGGAGAATGAGCCCAGTGGTATTCAATTTCCTAGCAGAGAACAAATATATCGGTTCTCCATAAAGTTCCACATGAATTAGCACGGAGCAAGAAAATGAACTCAGATCCTGTGCCTTCTAAACCCTTTCTTTAACAGCAGTTTAGCATAAGTGGCAACCAGATGAGAAGAAAGCAAAGCATGGCTTGTAAGGAGGTGGCAAAATCTACAGCACCTTCTCCTCTTGGAGAAGATTGCAGCGATGGTACCCAGGCTGGTGGTGATCTCTGCTGGTGAGTCTGCACAGCACAGCATGGAACAATGCTGGGAGCCATCTGGGAGCCACGAGAGTGTCAGGGGAAGCTAGTATGGAAAATGTGGTGGTTGAACCTTTCCATACATTATTTTCTAATTGAACATTGTCATTTTGTTTGCTGTCATACAGCCTTAATGTCCACAGACTTTTTCCCTAGGACTTAGTGATGGGGGGGTCATTCTCAGAGCTTGTAATTTGTTTCCCTACAAACAATTTATAACGTTTCCCCATTTAATCTGGAGAAATTCAGCTAATATGTAATACGTACATCACCAAAGAACTGTGGTGCTTCCTCACATTTGATGACTATGAGTAGAGTTCCTTAAGCCTTATCCGTTAGTATCATTTGGCTGTTTGACAACTCCACTCTCTCATGGGATGAGTAAATATCAGTGTGTTCCCAGGAAGATTAACCAGGAAAATGATTGAGGGGAAAGAAAAAAACCAACACAACAAACAACATTTCAGCATGTTGCACTTTGACTGCCCTCCAGACTTCCCTTAGACTTGGTAGCCTTTATTTTTAAGGTGCTTTAATTTGCCTACAGTCATAAAATCCTGGAGCGTCTAAAAAAAGTTGGGGTATTTTTCTCAGTAAAGCAGCTAATTTGAGGAAGGATTTAGCACTTTGAATAAAAATCCTTGGTCTTCTAAGGAAAGAAATGCGTAAAAACACAGTCAATCTTTGCCTGCAACAACATAGACTATATCTTGCTTGATTAAAGTCAAGCTCACTGCACTTGAACAGTAATGAAGTGTGGACTACCAGATAGGGATGAAAACAGTTCCTGTCCACTGCAACCCTGTGAACTTCAGTGAAGTCAGATTTCCCCTCAGCATTCCTGGAAGGAGGGATTTACTTCATTTTAGTAATCAGAAACTTGGGCCATTTGTCTCAGTTGTTTTTCTAGACTATCTCTGCAGTCAGAGAGACTGTGCATTCAGAAAGTGCCTGACCTAGTCTTCAGGTGGATTGAATTGCCCTTGGGAGGTGCTCCTGTCCACACTGGCTGAAGAAGTGTAGTGCCAGGGCAAGGATGGAGGCTCAGTCCCATGCTAGATGTTGGCACACTCTGCAGGGCTGTTTAATTATGGAAAGAGAACTGGAAAGCAGCAAAGGCAGGGTGCCAAGGTGGCAGAGCTAAGCACAGGCCTCGCCATTGCTCCTCTTTTTGTAGCCTTTTCAAGGGTTCTTTGGAGCATGTCTCCTTCACACTGAATGTTGCTTCTCCCTGTGTCACAGTGAGGCCCATATTGTCCACTTCTGCTGCGGGTACACTGGCCTTTCTCTTCTTCCATGATCTGCTTTGCAAAAAGAGCTTGGGCAACACTGCTCCTCAGGCAGGGAGAGACTGTGACAGGTCTCAGGGACCTCTTAAACACAGAAACTTTTCGGTGACTTGGTCAGCTTGATGTCTCATTAGCCGGGTTTTGGCTCATATGGTCCATCCAAACTCTCCTATGTGTTTAGAAATGTGAGTCTTGGGCAGCTGCTTTACTTGGCTTTAAAACCCAGCTCACTGTTGCTGATACTAAGGAAACATGAAGCACTAGCAACGTGGAGGGCTTCGTTTTACAGACACTTGTCTTTCCTTTTGCACTTGCAGCAAAGACTCAGGATCCAGCCTTTTAAATTGAGTTTCCTAACTGCATTTCATTGTACATGAATTAAAATAGGCTTCTCAAATACAGTGAAGTGATCAATGGCATCTGACTCTACAGGCTTCTGAGATCCAGTTTACATAAAATTGCTCTACATACACCAGCTAATGCCTGCCATTAACACCAGCTGAGGACTCTTTACTTCATTACCGAAACATGATAATGGCATGCTCCCACTTCCCCGGTCATTTTATCCAAGGAATACAAAGATCTCTCCTTATATTCATGAGTTTATCAGCATGACACCCTCAGCAAGTTTGTCAAGATGTAAAATGAGGCATGGAGAACCTAAAAGATCTACCCACATTCACCCTGTGCAAACTGGGATTGAACTGGAAATGCCACCTACCTTGTCCCTGCTTGTTAGGAACTGCCTCACCTAAAGTAACATGACTACACACAAAAGTATAGCTCTTCGAGTTTTTTGTTATTTGTTTGAATTTGGTTGGTTGGTTGGTTTTTTGGGGGGGTAGTTGGTTTTGTTTGTTTGTTTTTATGGCAGTGCTACTAATGTTTAGAAAGATCACTTTTCAGCTACTAGGTCATGTCTTTTGCACTTGCAGCTAGCAAGGAGTTGGCACACTGGAACACCAAGCTGAGTCATTTCTTCTTAGGTTTCTTCTCAGGATGACACACTTAGTTTTGCTCCTGAAATGCATAAACCAACCTGGGACTCCAGGGAGTGCTGGGCTTTGAAATTAAGAGAGAGGAAAGAGAGGACTTGGGCTTTTCCTTGGCATGCAAGCTTTTTGTCAGGTAGGAAACAATTTGTATGACTTCAGGAAATGCCCCAGTTTAAGAAGGGGAGGTTCAGGAGTCAAATCTGTACTTTTTGTTATTAAATGGAGTGTGCACATCTGGCTTTGTGAGAGGGTCAGGAACATGGATGCTACCTCTCTAGTGCAACTGATGGTTAAAACTGTACAGTCTAAACAAAACCACTCATTAGCCCAGGCAATTTCCTCCTGGTCACAGCAAAGGTTTCAAACTCAGACTGGGAGAAAGCCCTGTACAACAGATGTAAACCTCTCTGCTCATTGCCTCTCCAGCAAAGGAAAGCCCTGTCTCATCTCAAGGCAAGATCATCAACTTCTGAATCAGATACTTGTATAGCCCTCTCCTGCAAACCTTCAACAAGATTCCTAATCTTCTGAAGGCAGCCTGTCCTATGGTACTTAACTGTGTTTCAGTTTCCTGTGGTGGCTTGGGACAAGATTAAAAGAAATTATAGGATATTACATTTCAGAGAGTAGGTTTATGGGAGGTTTTACTCATTCACTTATTTCACATGGAAACAAGGCTCTAAGTATTGGTGATTCCAAACTATTAAGGTGTAAGGGTGCTTTTTCTGGGTACATGCATTTACCTTTATCAGAACATTAGAAAAAGTTGCATCGATATCCAAAGTTATTATGATAAATATAGGTATAAACTTTGTAAAGAGGTTTCTCTGTATCTTCTAATTTTCCACCAGCAGCTTCCTTGTCTGTACTGTGAACTTAAGTAAATTTGAGGTAATTTTTTAAATGGGTGTGTTTAGTAAGAGGATATCTAATGGTTTTTAATACATCTTTCATGCAATATGTACATTAATTTTTAAATGAAACAGTTATGTGGAGAAGGTAGCAATTGCCATTTAAGGAGAAAGGGGTGTTATTCACTTCAAGTGAATTACTTTTCACATTCTGCTGCATTACACAGTCAATTAGACACCAAAAAAATAGCAAGTATTTGCAAGAAAACTTCTTCACGCTGAGTTAGACTGGGAGTTAATTATTGATTGGAAATACAGGAGGAAGACTGTGACCCCTCCAGGCAGGACATAAGCACCGGCAGGTCTGTATCTGTCATCAGGCATCCTCTCTGGCATGTGATGATGGAGCCCCAAAGCCAAGTCTCTACCCAGTCTCCTCCCTTCAGTAGGACAGTAAGGCCTGAGGAGCACAGAGGACTTGTGGCTGTGCCACCTAAAAATGCACAAACTCTCACCTGTGAAGATGAAATGGCAGACCCTTGGTGCCATCACAGTGATGGGACCAGTGCCTTTTTTATGGGATTTAGCCATTCCTGCAAAGGTTTAGGGTCACTTCTACCCCTCTCTCAGGCTGAACAAGGACATGAAGCAATTGTTTTCACTTCAGCTTCGAGTCACTCTCTAGCCTGGGTGGCCTGGATTTGGCTTTGACTGTAGACTCACAAAATGCGAATTTAACCTTTGCACGTTCAAGGATGCATAGTTCATTTAAATGAAGAGCTGCGCTCTCTTTCCTTAACATTTTGGAGCAAACTTTCTGTTGGGAGGTGATGGATGCCAGTGCAGAAGGACCTGGAAAGGGCACTGGCACCTGGTGGTACCAGGATGCTGTCCCACACAGGTGTTGTCTTGCTGGTGAGGACCACCCCAGTCCCAGTCCTCCTGACCACAGGAGCAGGTCTGGCATGTGAGGTATAGTGAGCACAGCTGGTTGGATTTATTGACTTCATTTAGGCTGTGGTGAGGCACAGGAATGCACCACAGAGACCTCCAGACAGCATTGCTCACGCAGCTTGCGTGCCTTATGAAGCCTTTTCCCATTTCTTGACTCTCCTTTTTATCACTGTTTCTCATCCCTGTTCTTCTCCGTAGTAAACCACCCAACCCTAGTCACTTTTCCCCTTCTTGGTTGCATCCCACAGGGGCAGATGGGCTTTGCAGGCAGCATAAATCTGGAAATGGTATCAAGCTGCCAGCTGAGGAATAAAGCATCACCATTTTTTGATGCATGAAGCCAGACTTTGCTCACTTCAGTATTTGTCAAAGCATCTAGAAAATGACTCATTTTTTTTTTTTCTAGCTCTCTACAGAAGCAACTGTTGGACTACATCCCTGTGTCAAGCATTGGCCAGATCTTTCACAATATTGTTTACAGCTCATTTTTAGGCTTGTTTCATGCAGTGAGTCCTTGTGTTATTTCAGACAGCGGCAGGTGAAGTACAGAAGGGAAGAAAAGATTAAAACTTCTGGAGGAGCACTCTGCTGCATTGTTGCTTAGCCATGCATGTGGTACAGCTAAAAATAACAGCTAATGGAATGGGAAGCCAAGATGATCTGTTGACTTATAATGTTTTTTTCCTGGTTTATTGCTTGAGTGCCTTGCCCATTGAAATTTGACATTGCAGCCCAACTGCCATTAGATAATCAAAGAATACTCTTCTTTTCCTTACTGTACAAGGCTCTTAATTTTCTTTGCAAGAGCCATTCTTTTCTAATATCATTTAGGCAAATTAGAGAGATGACTTCTAAACTAATCAAAGCATTTCATTCTCTTCCAGTGATAGTTACAAGATGATATATATAGGCTAAGGAGCAGTGTAAGGGATACACGTTCTAATCTGACCTGGATCTAAGAAATTTACTTTGTCTGGATTTATAGTTCTTTTTTGATTTGAGTTTGTATCATTGATCTGCATCAAGAAACTTGGAGATAATACATGTAGGTGTTCAGGCTTTCTTTCTTTCTTTCTTTCTTTCTTTCTTTCTTTCTTTCTTTCTTGATTCAGAATTAATCCTAAAGTCCGCTTTACAAAAGGATTTGGTACTAGTAAAAGAAAAAAAAATAAGACTATTGATCTCTTTGCATATTTTTTACTTTTAAAGGCACAGTAGATTGTACACTGAGAAAGTAATATTTTACATGGTTTGTAGAAAATAAATCTGTTTTATCACTGCAATAAAAAAGGAGCCAGATGTTTAGAGGAACATGTTCCATATGGAAGAGGCTTAAAATTGTGGAACTTGCTAAAACCATGCAAAGCTGCAATTATGGAGAAAACAGGAAGGCAGCTTCCTCCCTGAATGTACACCATTTCCCAAGGAGGAAGCAAGCCTTTTTTCTCTGCTCTTTGTTGATTTTGAAGCAGTGAGACAACTACTAAGTCATGACCGTAAAAGGCTTATGCTGGCAGTGACATCAGTAGTAAAACCACCCTTCTTTCCTCCCCACAACAACTCTAACTACACTTTAGAGAGACTTCTGCTTCCCCTATAAAAGGGTGGAGGATGCATGGATTTCTTTGTTTTGTGTCCAGGACCCTATCTAACGTAGGGGTATTGGCACTGTCACTTTTATGAACATATTTCCAGCTTTGCAGAAAGATGAGATGCCTCCTAAATTTTCATGCAACTAAACGAAGAACCTCCTTAATTAACTCATTTGATTTCACTTTATGACCCAAACCCATTGTGCTGAGGTGTGGCCTGCTACATCTCCAAGCATGCCTTGCTGCCTGCTCATCTAGGTGGAAGTGTGCTGGCTGGCTTTAACTCACTGAACACCACAGGTTTATTGCTTAAAACGTTGTTTAAGAGGGGGAGGAACAACATGGCACTATACTATGGAGAGCCTATGATAGCATTTACTTTTCAATGGGGGCTGAAAGCAGCCCAAGTGCTGCTAGAGGAGAGCAGTGGTGATCCCTTGCTTTCAGAGGACCTGCATGCTCCTCTGCTGAACATTTCTGAGTGAGGCTGGATGCTGATGTTGTCAGCAGTTAGTATTTAATCCAAAAGCCCACAGCATTTTGCTCCGGTCCCTAGGCCGATTCCATGAGAAATTGAGGCTTTGAATTCGCAACATGCACTGAACTCATCATCATGCTGCGCTGGGTGCTGTAACATGGACAGTGCTGCATCTTCACCTTATCTGTAAAATCAGGCTCTTGTTAGCACAGTCTGCTGTTATCTAATTTGGAAGTGCCATAGGTACGTGTGAGGAGAGAAGGAAGCCCACTAAATCCTGACTCTGTAAATCAGAGTCGAATCTTGCATTTAAAAGCATGTCATGAAGCATTTGATTTCTGCCTGTCATTGTAGTTTTATGTTTTGAGCAGAAAAAGGAGGCAAAATATGACCGAAAGTTGATCTTTGTGCAAATACATCCCAAGAGGCCAGTAACAAAAATCCCAAATTGGTTGTGCTGCAGCTACCTTTGGTCTTTAGTTTTCTCTATATCTTTCTAACTTTGGGAACTTTATCCTTTGCCTTGTGAATATTTTCATTACCCCTGCATTTCCTTTACAACATTTTTGCTGGGCAGTCCTGACTACTGTATTTGGAAGAGGGAATATTTTCCCACTTATAGCCTGTGCAGTGGATATCTTCCCTTGTGGTGGATTCTCTCATCTTACTTCTAGGCACTGCTTGTTCTTGATTACATGTTTCATTTCTAGCCCTGAGTTTTACCTGCCTCCTTGATGGGTGTGTTCCTGAGTGCTACACCTTGCAAACTGGTGACCATAAAGTGTACGTGAAATTATAGCAGAGATGGGGAGATGGGTGAAAGTAAGACTTGATGCTCATGCTTGAGAAGGTGTAAGTGGCTTTTTGAATCATGCAGTCACAAGACGAGGTGTAATTTCATGAGTCACCACCAGCAGCATCTGACTTGCTTCTCTCCTCCACCTGGGGCACCCGCTGGTCTCTCCTGAGGACACCAGTGAACTGAAATCTTTGGGTTCAGTATAGGAGGATTTGGGCAACGATAAACCAGAAGATCAAATTAGATGATTCAAGAGTCATTTTTATAATCACCAGCGCTTGCAGGGAAGGGTGATATGGTTGTGGAAAGGGGACAATGTGAAGCGTCATCAACCTCAGCTCAGTTTAACTAAGATCATTTCTGTTTCTAGCTTGTTCTTTCACACCAAACCAGCTGCATTCATGGGATTTGGAGAATGTGCTGCTGCACTGCACTGGAAGTTTTGGCAGTTCTTTTAGTACCCATTAACAGGCTTAAGAGATAGGCCAGCAAGGAACCAGGATGACATCCTCCGGAGCACAGGGCTTCAAAGCAAATGGCTCCCCCCTCTCTCCTCCCCCTCTCCCCTCAAAGGGCAGCGCCTCAATGATTTTGGAGTTATAGGTTTTGCAGCTGCAGTGAAAAAAAAAGTGCTGCAAGTTGTAAGGAAGCAAGAAGTACTTGTGAGATCAGAGCAGAGTGATTTATGAAACGGTGAAAGGAAAAGATGTAGCAGCTTGAAATTCTCATGCACACATTTCTAGATGATAAAGCTTTTTGGTGGGGAAATAGTTTTTAAAATCCTCACCTTTTCTTCTTCCTCTGTGAGCTGACTCTATGCCATGCAACAGAAGCAAAGGCCATGTAAACCCTTTTTTCCCTTTACCTCATCATCTCTGCCTTTCCCAAATGCCTATGAAAACATTATTTTCCCCTCTTTACCATTTTCATTTTTAAATCTTTAATATAGAATTAGCTATAACATTTTTATTCTTCATATATGTTCCATTTATGAACATAAATTCACTCCTTCAAGGATTTTTTTCATAGCCAGTGGTAGAAAGAAAGACACAACAATTTGAAGCTCGTATTGTTGGGGGTTTTTATAAATTCTCTCTTATGTATCTGCTGGCTGCACTAGAAATTTTGCCTCTTTTATAAGCTAAAGGTTTGCCCATATTAATGTATATATGTAAGACAGAATGAGTTAAAGTACTGGTCACAATTGTTATTTAAATCAGCAAGTAAAAACCTTTAATTTAAATAATCTTTTTTAGTCTTGGTTTGCTTTGTATAATTTAGATATTTCCCAAATGAAAAAATTGAAGTCTTTATTTCACAACTGCTAAAATACATTGAAGCTAAAAATGGATTTTACACTAAAACTGAGGGAGTTTTAACAATTTGGAGGATTTATAATACATACAGATTGAAGCCATAGAATACCTTACCAGATATATATTCAGATTTCAATACTACCTATAAGAGATAGCACTATGAAATAAAGCCATTTTTATTATTGACATTTTTCTGGTAATTATATCAAATGGCACATGCACAGAGTCAGAATACAAAATTACATTTAGAACACCATAATAAATTTCCTGTTATTAAGGGAATATGATAGGTAATTAGAAAATAAGTATGTCAAAACTAATCTATTTTTTAAAAACTGCTTAATGTATTAAATGATAGAAAACATTTCTTTAGGGATGGGATTGGGCAGATTATTTCAGGCTGTCTTGTCCTTCAGTTTTGAACTCGTGGGTGAAAATATCTTGTATATAGTTTTTATTCCTAGACTAGAGAGGGAAAATTGATTTGCTGGTTTTTTTATTTCTCAGGTGGTGTCTTAGCATTGAGTGAAGTAATTACTGTACTGAACTAAGCTGAAGGAACTGAGAGCAAGAAGTGCTTTCTGCACCTGCAGAACAAGTTGCAGCTGTCAAGTGCTGGTTTATCACTTCAGCAAATTCTTGTTCCAGGTGCTCAGCAAGTGACTTCCCCGAAGCCTGTTGTTTTACTTTCTTAAAACTTCAGTAACAGCATGCACTGCCTGAATGCTATTTGTGTTTAATTTAAATTATAGAAATAGATTGCTTCAGTCTCGCATAAAAGATTTCAAGATTTTAAATGTAACATAAACATGTTTATTCTTAAAGAAAAGCACACTGTATTTAAATTTGATTTAAAAAGCAACACTATCTGAATAAAGTGAGTGATAAAGGTACAAAAATTCCCAATAACTTACACATTCCCTTTAAAAAAGAGAATGAAATAACATTTTTCTTGAAAATATTCTTTAAAATGTAGCTTAAGCCAATAGAAGGAATGTGTGAGTTACTGAATAATTTTGTGTCTCCTTTAATCAGTTTATTAATAGATTATTAAAATTTTAAATCAGTTTTTGAAGTACCCAGTGGCCTCTTGGCTATGATTTAGAGAAAAAAAATGAAAAAATAACTTGAAAATACTCTTGTTTTGAGGAAATAGATTGAGAGAATTCAGATGATAGTTTGAAGAACATTCCCCCCACTACATGTGCTGAAAGTGAGCCCTAATTTCAGATTTTTCTTTGAGTCTTTTTTCTTGTAAGAAGTCATGAATTCATCTGACTACAACAACACCCTGTACACAAGGAAGCTTGCTACCCTGGGGGTAGCAGGCAAAGTCTATCTGGCCCGGTCCCTGTGTCGAGTAACGACCAGGAGTGAGTATTTAGACCAGAGTACAGGAAATCAGATGATCATTCCCTCGGCGAACACTGCCAGTTTGCAGTGGTCGCCAAGGTAGTGAGACCACCTGTGGACACCACCAGGTCAGTCCTCTGTGAACCTGTCTGTTGGCTTTTTGAGCTCACTTCTTCTTTTTGTGGTAAGTTCCCATTCAGCTCTGCATACAATTCAGCTTGTGAGCGAGATGGTTTAAATGGTGTAAAACAAACGCTATAAATTTCTGCTTTTCACAATGTCACTGAGAGATTTTTGGATGCCACTGAAAAACTTGCATTAATTTTGATGGAAACCATAATAGACAACCTGAGAAGGGCATTTGACTGGGAAGACAAGTATGTAACTACTTCAGCAAGCTTTGGTCACGTTGAGATTGTTGTATAGGTGATGCCTTTCTCTGAGTCTGGCTGGCAATTTTCCAGCATTATAGCAGCCTTCAGAAGCACTAATTGGCATGTGGAGCACAGAGTATGCTTTCAGAAGGACTGAAGGGTGAATTTCCCACTTTGTCATGTATGAAAGAATTATGGTGAACGAACTCCTATTCCCCAGTGCTGTGAAACACACAGACCACAGAGTAGCTCAAGGCACAAAGTTTTGGACTGCAGTCTGTAATTTCCTAAAATCTGAACCTTAACCAGAGCTTTTGGTTTAGTTTTACACTCAAAGTGTGGGCCTCTTGCTCCAAGTACTGTCAACACCCAACCAAGTAAGCAAAGGCAGCAAGGAATTAGGAATCACCCAGCATTTGTAGCACAGTTAATTACTTGTATAACATATAACAGCTTCCTGAGATCTAGTGAGAGGGCCAAGAGTAGTGACGACGGCAAGGCTCCCTGTAAATCTGGCAGAGTGGAGGAATGCATTCTCCACCCCAGGACTGCTGGAGCAAGCAGACTTTTATCTGAACTGACGGACGAGATAAAACCAAAGCAACCGGAGGTGCAAAAGTTATATTAAGCACCTGAGGAGGCAACCTGCAGTCCTCTTTGGGGACAGCCTGTGGCCCTTGCAGTGAAACCAGGGGATCAGCAGTAGAGTGGGGAGTGATGTGTCCCTGGGCTTTATCTCTGTGCCTTGTTGGGAGGGGCCATGATGGTCATTCATAGGGGCTTGGAAGCCCTCCTAGAGCTTCAGCTGTGACCTCTGAGACTCCAGCCTCCCACTAAAGTCAAATTATCCAAGTGTTCTAAAACTCCTGGAAGGGACGAGAAGGCAGTTGGCCAGGCAAGTGAGCACACAGTCATATAAACATCATTGCACTGGAAGACCAGGTTCAAGAAGTGGTTTTTGGATGTCCTTGACTTAGATGCACCAATTACAAGTGCATGAGGACTAGCAGGAGTAAATTTAAACAAAACAACAACAATAATGACAACAAAAAACAACAACAACAAAATTATGAGCTAATATAACAGTGAAAAGTGAGATTAATTATCCTTGTACCAAAAAGTCCCAGGTACTCAAAGGAAAGCACAGCACAAAGGAAGATCGGTCTCAGAAAAAGGGAGTATATTTTATTAAATAATCACTGTTCTTTCTGCTGAAAGGTAGAATGTATTTTTTCAAAGGGTCCAAAAATTTGCTTTTGCTGTTATATAGTAGTGAACATTGGGAATAGCTATGGAATGGGAGTTGGTGTTGGCCAGCTGAAGTCTGAAGGCCATTTTTTTTTAGCAGCTAAGGAAAATAAGTTTTACAGTCCAGGAACAGCTCAACAGTTCCTTCTCTGAAGCATAAAACATTCACAGGAATCAGTGGGGGTCCTGGCTGAGAAGGGAGTGGAATTCATGGTTGAGCTTGTAGCCCCATGCAACGTTCTGGCATGTAACGTGCTGCAGATCTGCGGCTGGGCAGGCGAGGCCATGGATGGACTTCAGGGTTCACATACAGATCCTGAACCATGGGATGCAGTGGTCTGTAGAGACTAATGCTGTTGCACTTGGTCTGGACACGCATTCCCACACTGCCGCCCCATAGATCTGTCCACTGAAGAGCACTGACTGATGGAAGAGATTAGAGGCGGCTTATAGACTTAAAAATTATTTATCATCCATGCCTGCCCATGGAGGAATGCCCAGATTCCAGGCACAGCCACAGGTGCTAGCACACTGACCCAAAAGAGGCTGAAGAGCAAATCCACCCACTGCCTGCACGAGGAGGGGATGGAGTCCAACCCACATGCTGCTCTTGGCATCAAGCCTGCTTACGGGGAGCAATGAGAACTCCCTTCACCTTTAACATCAGACAACCAATAAAAGGCAGTAAACGTTGATTTGGAACGGAGAAAGGAAACTAAAGAAAAGACAGACTGACAGTGAACACTGAGGGGGCTCACTAGGGTTTATGGAGAGGAATTGCCCCAGCTTCTAGAGAGGTGGAGGGAATTTCATGGTACAAAAGGCACCATGGGAACTCCTGCACCGTGCACCCTGTAGGATGCAAGGATGTGGCTGGATTCCAAAAGGAGTTTGCTTTGCGGCTGTCGATGCAGTCCCTTGATTCACGACTCAGTTTTGTTTCTCTCTTAACTTGTTGTTTGAAACACATGTGCAAACTGGCCGGAGTTTTGCTTTTCATACTGTTCAAGGATGATAGGAACACAAAGTGCTGTCTCATGAGTTTTGTCGACTCGATTCCCTTCCAGAAATTTGCTCACATCTGATTTTGTTTCCTCTGCCCACTCTCTGTAGACACTGAGTTTCCAGTGTCATTTGCCTCCTACACATGCTCATTAACCCATTTCCCTCCACCTCTGATCCTACAATGCCCATTTTATCCAATTAATGGTAGGAAATAAGTGGGGGTTTTATGACAAGGGTGTGAAGTTCCGTCTGACACTTTGCATCTTTCCAAAGAACAATGCTTTCTCAATAATTATGTTCAGATGACCATTAAGTTGGTGCTGCCACAGTTCTCCCTTCAGTTTTAATGAATATAATAAACAGGAATGAACTTCTGCTATCTGCAGCTGCTGCCATTGTCTGTGAACTGCACGTTTCTTCAGAGAAGTTTATTTTAGCTTTAAACCCCTTTCAAACAATGTGCAAGAGTGAAAAAAAAAAAAGTTGATGCATTTTTGTCAGCTCTCGCCTTTCACAGATGTTTTTGGCATGAGAAATGCTGTAGGACAATTAAAAAGAAGCTTCATTTTCAGAAGTGTTTGGGAAGCAAGACTCCAGTGAAGTCCCAGGGCTCTGAAAGTGCTCAGAAATTCATCAGCTCTGGGTTGCAAAGTCTCTCCCTGCTTGTATGACCATGCAAATCCCAGAGTAGGAGAGTATTGAGGTAATGGAGCACAGGTTTTTCAGTCATATTCAGATAACGAGAAAATCCTGTTCTGATGATATCCTTGTTTGGGAAAAATCTCTTAAGCTTTTTTAAAATATTGGTCTACCCCAGTAATGCTTTGCACCTAGGACCCTTCAAGCAGGAGTTTAAGAGAATTTTATAATAATTTCCAGCTCTAAGAACAGACTTCTATGAGACAAAGACCCCAAGAGTCATGGTACATGGTTCTTGCTCTGAGCACTAACATTGAACTGACAGCATTGCAAATGGACAAATATTTATTCTCATCTCATCAGAACTGAATCCTTAGTCTGTGTATTTTGAGCTTTGGGGGTTTTTTATGCAAACAGATTTTTATTTTTTTTAAATTCAAACAGATATACAGAACCATTGCTGCATATACTACCTTTAGCCACCATAGACAAGTTAAATTGCTCTTCCCTAAATATTTTATTTCAGATACTGGTATCTGTGGGAGTTCTGAAAAGTTCTGAACACTGGAAATATTTAGTTTAAAATTATTATTATTATTATTATTATTATTATTATTATTATTATTATTTACATACAGCTTTTGCAGCATTGTGATTAAGGTTGTTTCAGCAAGTAACATTTAAAAGCCAAGTTTAGGGACTTATAACTCACTGAAGAAATTCGCCTGGGGCTAAAAGTTGGCTTTGTAAGCAGTTCTGTGGGAGTTAGCCAACATCTTTGAATTTTTTGGCTTCTCTTGGCTTTGAGTCACAATGTGACTGAAACATGAGTTTCTTATTTTCTCCATTTAAAAACTGATCTGTTGCCTTCCCATCCTAATATAAGGTAGCCCCAATTGTTAATGCTTGACCTAAAAATAGTTATATGTTTCTTATTCAGGGGCAGAAAAGTGGTGAATTGCAGCCAGCTTAACTGAATAACCAAATCCACATTGTGCACTGTTACTTAGTATTGTTTCTCATGAAGGTGGCTGACACATCCCTTTGCTTGACAGTTTGTAATACCATTTCTGCAGGGCTGACCATGAACACTGTTCGGTGTTTTGAGGTTTAATAATTCCCTGAAGGGTCAGCATACATGCATAGTGTTATTTGTCTTGCACATGCATGACAGATAAAAATCCAAATGGTTTCACCTCCGAATAAAAATCTTAGGTGATGACTTGACTATTATTTGGTTGATTTGCACAGTTGGTGGTTTGGGGGTTTTTTCCCCACTTTTATGTCTAATGGCTTAAAAACATTCTGAAGCCTCTTTCCTTTGAGGCTTTTCAAGGGTTATATTAAGACTTGCAACAGGCTGGAGGCAGATTATTAAATCATTGATTTTTATGAAACACATATTGATATTATATCATGAGCAGGTAGCTGTTCACTGTTGTGCTACGTACATTATTGTAGGGCTGTACAATACAGCCAAGTTACCATTGTGATGCTATAATTTGGAAACCTCAGACCTTTTTTTGTTTGGCACTATCATGAAAGCAGGTAGTGATTAGGAATCGATAAAGTTACTTAATTTCCCTTCATGGAGGTATTTGAAATATCTTTGTGTTTTGATGAGAAGGTGTTCAGAGGAGTATTCAGTCCTCTTGTGGTTACAATGAGATTTCAGATTTGCCCAAAAAACCCTGCAGCATCCTCTGCCAGCTTCTACAGCTCTTTTTCTTACGGCTCTCAGACTCACCCCTAGCTCTGCTACAGCAGTAAGCTTGGGATCAAACAGTCTCCTTTCCAGGAAACCACCAGCTATGTGCTCACAGGACACATCCTCAGTTGTGGCTGTTCTTCAATAGGACCCCATGAAAATTGCTTTTGGTTTATGTAAGTTCTGTGATAGTTATCTTAAGGACTCCTGCTCCTATTTATCATGGGCCGAGGTTTTAGTGACTTCCAAAGTGGAAGTCTGGCATTGGGAAGAAGTCTTTTGCAGGGAGAGCTTGTCTTTAGGGAACAACTTGTCTTTTGTTTGTGCGAACCAGCAGAGATGGGAAAGAGATTTGGAGGACATGGCCGGAGGAGGGGATTAGGAAGGTTGCACTTCCCAAAGAGGAAGATGCCAGGGAAGCTGCTGCAGAAGGAGGTGCTCACTTGGGCCTTCACGAACAGGTCCAGAAGTTTTAGCCTGTAGTGAGATTGGATGAGCAGTTTTCAAGCCCCAGAGAGAATGCTTCCTACTGCTTTTAGATTTTACTTAAATGAAAATACATCCTAAAGATTAATAACCTTTATGCTCTAGCACTATCTATGATATCAAACCCCAGCATTCTAGAAATGATGACCTGTCCTGCCTTCCCCAGCTCCATTTGCTGACATTGTTGGTAGACATACTCCCAGTTCTCTCTCCCCAAGCTGAAGAACACCAGTCTCCTTCCTTTCTATCTACTTCATTGCCCTTTTTGTATATCCACGTCTGTTGGTGCAGGGAGTTGAGGGGAACCAGCCGAGGCAGCTTATGAAAACTTAAATTCATCCTGTGCTGTTTGGTGAAACGTTTACCCATGGCTATTTCCTGGGCTTTTAAGAGAAGGCGGGCAGCAGCATTTGGTACCCAGTAATTAAATGCAGTTTGAACTGTGTTGTTTGTGGTAATGTAGTGAAAATATGGCCCCTGCTGTGACATCTGCAGCCAGACAAGTGACACCACCCGGCCTCTGGTCAAAGCAGTGTTTTCAATTCAGCAAATAACAGCTAAAACACTGTAAAGACTTCAGAAAGACAGAGACGAATGAAAGACCAATTCCTGTTATTTCCATAAGATGTTAAACAGGGCTGAAAAATGCATTTTTTCTTTTTCCAGAAAGGTATTTTATGGACATTTAAAATTCTTTGGGATTTCTTTATGTTATGTTTTTTGAGAGAGAGGATTTTGCTATTCTGTTGAGTAGTTCCAATGTTTACAAAGGGAGAAGAAGCTTCCTATTGGAAATGAGCAGCTTTAAAAATTTGGAAGTAATTTTTTTGTGGTATATGAGGTCTTCTTCCTAATGTACATGTTGCTTAATTTAAAAAGCCAGCATAAGCCTTGCACATAACTCACTAAGATGTTAGAAAATGTAATTGAGGCTCACAAGCTAATTTTTATTTTTATCAAGGGGCGATGGTGCCACCTCCAAAAGCACAGCTGAGAGTATCTCGGGTTCCTACGCTCCCAAAATGGAGGGCAATGCTGAAAAGTAATAGAGAAATCGTGAATGTTGCAAAAATATCGGAGGAAGTGGAATGACCTTCCCCACTGCTCAAACTTAGATGAGTTTCTCCATGAGGGTTTAGAACTGTAAAACAGCTGTAGATGTCTGGCTGAGAATGGTAATGCAACCAAATGGAAGCCATGCCATGTAGTGAAATCATACATTTGGTAAATGGGAGATCTATAAATAGTTTTTTAAGGCCTAAGAATTATTAAAGTGGAACTTATACCTGGATATGTGCTCTTTCAAGAGCTCCAGCTGCTCAATAGCTTGTTTTGGACTACAGCACAGAACCAGAGGCAGTACATTTTACAGATGTGCTTTCATCCTTTGCAAACACACTACTAGAGGTCATTGAAGAATGGTGCCAGCATACTGCCAGCATGCTGTGTGTTGTAGGTTTCCATATGAGGCTGCTGCCAAGACAAGACACTCGGTCTGTTGGCTTACAGCATGACTACCTCCCAGGTTCATCCACGGAGGTCTGTGCTCCTCAGTGTGCTGGCAAGGTGGCAGCTGCCACAGAAACGCCTGTCACCCAGTCAGGTAACAGGCTGACCACTTTTCCTAACATTAATGTTAATGTGCCTCTCTCCCACCCAGAGTATGATGCGGGGCAGAGCGGTGGTGCTGTCGCGCAGCCGCTACCGTGGAGCACGTTCCAGCATTGTTCGGTGCTGAAAGCTGCCTCCAATTAGCCCAGCTGCACCTCCTTATTAGGAGTGAAGAGCCAGCTGCCAGTCAACGTGATGCTAACCACAGCGTCCTGCCTGCCACCAGCCAGAGAATTTGGTGTGTCCTGGCCACATCAGCTCCGCAGCCAACTGGAACCCTCTTCCACGAGATTTAACCTCCTCCAGTCTACATCTGCAATGAGGTTTAATTTCCTAAAGGTGTAGAAAGCTGCTAGGATTTAAGAGGTCTTTAGTCAAATGCTGTTGACGCCAAGGGGTTCTAGGTGCCAGCTGGCACAGAGCTTTTGTAAAGACCCAGTCTGAAGGAGCACTCCAGACTAGAAGAGCAAAGCACCTCTTAGGGTGCAGTTGCCTATTTACGTTGCAGATTCTCAGACCTTTTTGAAGCCTGACCCTGTGTGCCTGAGGGATATTATTCATGACACCTGTCTGACCTACCAGAAATGGTTGGTGAGCAGCAGAGCTGGGCATGGTCACCCATTGAGCCATTCAGGTTAAACCCGACCTGGACTGTGCACCAGCACCACCAGCTCCCTGCCCTTATATTAGTGTCAAATGAAGTCCAGGGAAGCTGAACACTCTGCGCTGAGCAGGGAGCAGGGTCTGGTTGTAGGGCAGGTACACCAGTGCTGCTCCAGAGCCGCAGCTGTTGACTCTGGGGCTCTGCACACAGCTGGCTGTGTTCTATTACCCCTGCACAAATTATCAGAGTTATCAGTCAAAGCTGAAAGGTCCTTTTGCAAACGGAACCTCAGCTCCTACAGCACTCGGTAGCTTTTGTAATGTCAAACTCAGGCCGCTTGGCTGGGTCTCACAAAAGGGGCCTTGCTCCCTTTGCACATGAGCTGGCTTCCTCCTGGAGCACAGCAAGCAGGGATGCTCCCATCACAGCAAGCACCGACAGCTCCCTCACTGGAAAACTCATCTGAAAGCAAGAGCAAAACGCTGCTGGCAGGCACTGCTGGAGGAATAGCTCAGTTGTGCACCTCCACTAGGCATTAGCTGGACCCTTTCAAGGAAATAGCAGCAGCATTCAATTTATGAGTTCCTTACCTAGAAAGGTCCTGCCACAAGACTGTCCCATAGCCTGGCTTTATCTTCTGCAAGAGCCATGCTAAGTCTCTGGAGAGGTACTCGGGAGTTCAGCGTCCAGGCAGGGCTCAGCATCCAAATCTACAGCAAGCTGGAAAGCACATGAAACCAAATTACTCAGATTTTCCCATCTGTGCACATGTGCTTAGCTGGTTTTAAATTATCAGTGTAAAGGCCTAGTAGCTTCGTAATGTACACACAGAAAGATTCCCACAGATTTTTCCTTTCTTTTTCCTTTTTTTTTTCTTTTATTGAAGCCAGCTGAGTAAATTCATAGGAAGTTGTAACAGGACAAGTGAAATGTATACCCACATTCCCTGGGAATCCAAATGCCTTTAACACATACTGTATTTCATGTGAAATTTATTTTAGAAGACACCAGAACAGTGTAACTTTTTCATCACTGTGTTTTAAAGCTATCACTTTTGAATGAAATAAGGTGACAAGAAAAAAAAGAAAACTTGAAAATCCCAGAACCTGATACCCCTCTCCAGCATTCTAAGAGAAGAGATTAACTTCTCCATTTTTCTGGGTCACTTTCAAATTTATAACTAATTACAGAATAGCTTTAAAATGCAGCCCAAATTTAAACCACTATGAGTGAGAAGCAGCTGGAATGACACTTAACTGTGGAGTTGAGTGTTGTCTTGCGCTTATTCTCTATTTTGTCTCAGAAGTTTTTGCAATCCCATATAAGTCAAATGAAAACTACTTCTGGCAGTGGCAGGAAAGTGATATCTGCGCACCACATGAGCAGGGACCATGCAGGTGGCTGGGGAAGCCCTCTGATAACCTGTGGGGTGATGAAGCCACTGAAGAACAATGTCCATGCCGATTCCTTGGGCTGAGTAGACCTGCTGTTGGTCTCAGCAGACATGTCCATCTGCATGGTGACACTGGTGAGCAGCCTGGTGGTCAGCAGCAGCTTGCCAGTCCCAGCGTTGGAGAGGCAAAGGTAGCAGGGCATCCTTCACCCAGTTCCTACCCTGGCTCCACTACCTTTTACATTTAGCCTTACAAAAATCTGGGAGCCAGACCTCCAGCTCGCTTGAGTCAGGGGCTGATTTATGCTATCTGAGGGATCTGAAGGTCTCCACAGTCAGTTCCTCCTTTGTAAAATAAACTGAGCTGAGCTTAATGAGATTTTGTGCAATGACTTTGGTGAGCTCTGCATCAGATGGAGTAACATTTAGACCACAGCAGTGAGGGCTGATGCAACTGGACAGGCAATCCCTACATGTAGAGATGGGGCAGTGGTCCCTGATGGAAGAAAAAAATGGGAAAAAACAGCGTCTGCTTGGGGCTGGCCCTGCCTGCTCATACAGTTTGTGATGGGGGATAAATGGTCAAAAGGGCATGATCCTTCTCCTCTTGAAGTCAATGTGATACCCTGAACCTGGATATGAGTCTGGGTTCTCCAGGAGCAAATAGTTTTTACATCCATTCTGAAATTAAATGATTCGTTACTCAGCTACATGATAGCTGTGTAAATGTAGATGCCACTTAATACTCCATGAGCTGCTTCTGCAATGTTTTGCCCATGAATTTGCTTGCTACTGAGCTGTGGGGAATTCCATGCCTGAATAAAGTCTGCAGGGCTGGTCTTCAGGTGTTTATTTGGTGGGATGGCACATTACCAAAAATGCATGTACAACAGAGGCACTTGTCCCTCTTTGTGCAGGCAGCTAGACCTGCTCTTGCTGGGCTCCCAACCCCTTCCTCCACTAACTGGAGCAGGAATGAACTTTAGCAGAGCTGAGTTCAGGCTTTGAGCCCTGGATCTCTTCAGCAAACATAGCTTTAGTTGACATGTTCAACAAACAGATCTGACCCCTTCTCCCACACCTTGTCCTTCATCAATGCTATTGCTTATTATGAAGCCTGATTTTTAAATCAGCCCTGACTTCCAAATGAGTTCAGTCCCTGCATTCTGACCATCACACACACATCTAGCAAGGATTCCCTGCTGCCTTCTGAAAATAAATACACTTAAATGAAGGGAAGACAAGGCAATGACACAAAGGCTTTAACTTACAAAACTATTTCTTTGCAGTAGCTGAGGATCATTTCTGAAGGCTAACATACCTTGTTTGTGATGGCAGTTAAGAGTCCAAGTTGTGGGGATCTGCCCCACAAATATGTGCTCTGGTGTTGTATGGCTGTGAGTTTCCTCAGAGGCTGAGGGAATTGGTCCTTCAGCTTCCATAGAGGTTCCCATGGTGTGGTTATTCAGCACAGTGTGAGGTCTCCCTGCATGGCCACGCTCATGGCTATGCATGGAATAAAACTTTGCTGTTTCTTTAATTACGAGTTTTGCTCACTTAGGCAACTTGTGGTGGTCGTTGGCATCGATTGTGTTCCATGCGTAAGGAAAGGATGAAGATGTGAACCAGGAGCAAGGCTTGCAGTAATGTGATTTTCCAGCAGTACCACTCATCTGTTCTCTTTGGCTTTACCCCCATGACAACTCTTTGCACAATGCCCATGCCCTCTTCTTTTCACTCTCACTACTGATTCGGTTTGCTACACTATATTCCTGGCTCCAAGATCCATGTGGGACTTTCATCTTGGATGAGGGAGCTCAGCACCAGGCTGGGTCAGAAGAAAACACAGGAAATGGTGCTTTTCTATTGGAATTTGCTGACTCAGCAAAGCTAAACAGCCTCAATGAAACGCTTTGATTTCGACATGGTTCTGCTGGAATGTGGTGGACTCACTGCCTTCTCCCCTTTCATTCCCCTGCTTCACCAGCAGAACTGACAGAACCAGCTCTCCTGGGCTATGAGGTCACGAATCCCAGCCAGCCCCACGGCCCAGATTCAGCTCCTGGAGCATTATAGAAAGTGTAGACTTTGCTTCTAAATCCCTTGTGAAAGTCCAAAGAGCAAAATCCTGCCTGAGGCTGCCCAGCTCCTCTCCACACTACTCAGGATGGGGCCTTTCCCCTCTGACGTGGGCTTGGTCCAGCTTTCAGAGGCTTTGTGCCCTGGAGGGGCAGAGGTTTGGCAGGAGTTGCACGCTGCTCAGTGCCTGTGGCTCTCACACGGCCGATGTGACAGCCCTAATCACGCTGAGAGTCTGACGGGGGCCTAGACCTCCCCAAAGGGGGGTGACGTGGGTGCAATCAGGGGATGCTGGCTCCTTCCTTCCCCCACCTCTTCTCTTACTGATTCCTCAGCCACCCTTGCAAACACTTGTTCCAGAGGTCTTTTTCCTCTCCTCATGGAAATTATGGTGGCTGCAGCCTCTCTCTGTTGGAAGTAAGAAAAGTTTGGGGATTGGAAGCGTGTACCCCTCCTGTCCTCTGCAAGGGAGCCCTGAATCTTGGAAGAAGTTCCTCTCCCCACTGTCTCCCTAAGCAAGGGGAGAGTGGTAAAATGGTCTAAATGACCTCAGTTTGGTGGCTATTGCCCCTTCTTTCTTTTTTTTTTTCTTTTCTTTCTTTTAAAGAGATCACCCATCATCCCAGTGTCTGAGTGTGCATCCTTGAGAGAAGCCGTCTGGGGTGCCTGCTATCCTACCAAATAGAAGTACCTGATCATGTGCACCCCAGGAAGAGAGTACTGAATTTTGCTTTTAGAGATTTGCTTTCATGCCATACTTTCATCCCCTTGTCAAATGCTCAGAACTGAGAAGGTCACAGGGCTTATTATATTGGCTATATGCAGGCAGCATGCAGCCTTCCCAGCAGAGCTCTGTCAGTGCAGTTCAGGCCTGACCATAACTCCCCTGAGCTAAATCTGTCATTTACGCTTAGTTTTCTATCCATGAAAAATATTTATTGGGGCTTGAGTTAAAGTTGCCAGATGAAGCCTTTGTGTGGTAGTTAAGGGAGCTTTCTAGGATGCAAACAGAGGTATTCGTCCTAATACTCTCATGGCATTCCATAAAATAAAATCTCTCCTAATACTGCAGAGGAGCTGAAATCCTCAGGTGCTCCCTGTCTAGCTTAATAACATCATCACTGAGTTTTCTTGGCTTGTCTTCTTCTTGAAGTGAAGCATGCCAAAATGCTAATGACAAGGGATTTTTAAAGAGTCAGTGATTTGTTATGCTGGAAAATGGATGAGTGTGGAAGACAACGGTTTTGGAAAGCTCATGCAGATTGCCAGCCTCCCTCAAAGTTTTAGCTGAGACCTTGTAAAAATGGACTGCCAAGGTTATCAGCTCACGGACAATAAACAGTTGAGGAATGCAAGGTTTTGTGGGGAAGATACAGCTCTAAAATATGTGCTGGGAAGACACTGGAGGAGGTTAGGTTTGGAACCTTCCAAAGATAAGCAGCCATAGCAATATTTATTGTTTACATGTAACTACCATCCTTCTGTCTTTTACAAGGGAGGAATCATTTTGCAAGAATTTGAAATAAAAAGCTCATACATAGATGGTTCTGATTAGGGACTCACAGAAAATGCTGCACATTTAAGGTTACAGCCAAAATCTGGTCCAAACCAAGATAGCCCAGTGTGTTTGTTTCTCTAAGGGTGTTAATCTTTGGTGAACCTTGCTGGGCTGGTAAGTTGTTGCTGCCTCAGCCATCCACCCCACTGCCCTGGGGAGGTTGTCCTGCCTGGGAAATGAGTCTGCAGAAGGGAGGGTCTTCTCCCTCTCCTGCCCCCAGTATGGGAGGGTCTTCTCCCTCTCCTGCCCCCAGTATCCTGAAGAAGGTGAGTTCAGCCCACAAAAGTGCAGACAGTGAGGTAGCTGGCCAAGGCACTGACCCACATTCCCCTCCATCAGCTGGTAGAGGGAAGGGATGGGGTGCCAGCAAGATGCTTCCCTTGCACCACCCCAGCAAGATTCTCCAGAGCCCATCCGCCAAAGCCCTTGGTGCCTGTGGTTCACTGTATAAAAAGGATTACAGAGATTTCTACGTTAAAACAATTTTATTTCAACCCTTGTAAACCTACACTTTGTATATCAAAACCCCTTTAAGAACATACAGAGATTTGGGGGTGTTTTTTCTCCTTTCTGTCTTTTCCTTTGTGACATGTTTGTTCTGAGATCACCTTCTAGGCATCTTCTATTAAAATACATGTGACAAGCACCAGATCCACTTTCACGCAGCTGTGCAGTATGTTATTTTTCATACTAATGCACTGTTACAATCCTACGGAGTGCAGTTATCTAGAGATCAAATTCGCCACATGTGCTCTGTGTTTTTTGGCTACCAGGTCAAGAGCAACAGGGAGAAGGAAACGATGCTTGTGTGTTAACTGTTCGTGTTGCCTTCATGAAACATGGGCTTAATTTTCAGGCAGTCAGAGGAACTTTTGCTTTGCCCCACCTGCCCTCTTGGTTTTTTGCTTTTTTCTGTCAGCACAGCTGACTGCTTCATTGAGATTTAAGACCAAGCAGACTGTTATTACATGAGACAGAGTCACTGTCTGCCACCAGGAGATGATTTAATGTTATGTGATACACAATCTTACTCTATGCCCCCCTACTGTTTTCCACACAAAAATCATTCTCCAACTTGCTTTGCTGTCAGGTTTCACCTAGGAGAAAATTTGAATCACTGACTACAGCAATGACAGCAACCAGAAGTAATGATTAAAGACCTCCTTGTCATCATTGTGCCAGATAGTTGTGGGTGAAAGGGGCTTATGAAGACACATTCAGACCTTATTTACCCCAAGCCCAGCAGCTGAATTCTGCCTTAGATAAGATGCATGCAGTACACAGCAGGACCGCACGCAGAAGTTGCTAATATAGCCTGAATCTCAAGGTATGCTATTAAAACAAGGAGGAAATACTAGCTTTGGTGAAATGCTAGATATCAGCATGGTTGGAGTTATGCTTCCAAATTCCTCCTAGAAATGCAGAGGGAGCTTTTAGGGTTTCAAAAAGGACTCAAAGTAACAACAGATAAGCAATGCAGCCTATCTCATACCAAATCTCTCTAACATCCACTGCTTTCTTTGCTGCTATCTGAGCTAAGGCCTACCACCATGTCCAATGTCCTTGCTCCATTGCAGACTACTTAGCTCACTTAAAATATGAACCAAAGTTGCACTTCCTTAGGGTGAGAGGTTTGAAGTGTTACTCACCAGTTTTGGCCTTTAAAGTGGAATAATTTCTTCCCAGAGCCTGTTACATTGCCTTCTTCAAGGAAAAGGGCATCTGCAAACTATCTCCACCTTGGGAAAGAGATTCACCTTTTGCAGCTACCATTGCTCTGTTATTTCTTCAGGTACCAGGAGAGACCTTGCCTCTTTCTGTTTCCTCATTTTCTCATGGTCTCGGATTGATACACCAAAGCAGTGGAAACTATTTCCCAGACTTATCTATGACTATGGATTGCTGAGCATACAAGATGCCTTTTCAGTTTATACTTGATAAAAAATCATGTCTCATCCATAAGTTAATTATTTGAGAATGTCACAATAATAAACTTTGACTTCTTAACCTTTTCCAGAAATGATGCCAAGACTAAATCCTGAGGCTGCTTTCTAGCTACTGATTAGTAGCTAGAAATCTGACCTTTTCTGTCTGTGTAGAAAACAGAGGCAGTGATGCAGCTCTCCATGCTGCTAAAGTCAGCTTGATTACAGCTCCATCTTTCTTTCCAAGCAACATTAGCCCGTGGGTGTTTTGGTCTGTCTCCATTTTTTGTTTTGAAGACACAGACCTGAGCTACACTTGGAAAAACTTCAGAACATCACTACTGCTCATAAATTAATTAAGCTTCATCTTTGCCTCTGCTCACTTCTTACCAGTTGCCTGCTCACTGCTGTTATGTCTGACCACCTTTGAGTAGTGTGTTGTGCAACAGAGACTGTCCCTTGGACACGTGGTTTGTTCTCCCAGCCTCTTCCAGGAGAGAAACATCAGTGCTTGAGAGCATAGAAGAGAGTTTAATTACGTGTTTGTTAAATGAACATGCCAACACGTACTTTAAACATCCTTTCAAGAAAAGGTTGAAGAGTGGCATTCTGCCTGTGGAGCAGACAGTGGTGAGGTCTTTGATATTTAGTGATTGTTGGGGAGGTTTATACCACCCTATGGACTGGACCTGGAGTACATGCTGTCTCCTGCTCTGGTGTCTAAGGAACCAGGTCTTGCAGAGGAGCAAAGTTGTCAGAAGGACTCAGTTTCACCCCAAGATGCACGCTCCGTGTAAAACTGCTCTGCAGAGCTGGCAGCAGCAACTGCACTGAAGAGCTTTGTTTATCACATTGTTGTGCTGTAATGATTACTCAGCCTCAAAATTATGTGTTCTTCAGGAGTGATGGGGTTTGGGACTGTCAGTCAAAATTTATAATAAGTGATGTTGTTTTTATCCCACTTCAGCTAATGCTAGTAAAGATGTTCCAAAAATTGTTGTTTGTCATCTATGTTTTACAGTTTAAAGGTGATCTCTTTAAGCTATTATCCCCCTGCCACTGTTGCAGAAATAGTGTCTTCTTTTTAAGGTGTTCAGAGTCATCTACTTAGCACTGAGCTGATGACAGCCTTGTATTAGTCGCTGGAGGTTGCCTGGAAATTAACCCCTCCCTGTTTAGCTTGTCGTGTGCCTTGTCAAAGCCTCTTCTGGGAGGTGGTGGGGTGATACAGTGGTGCTTGGTGGGCCTCTGCAGGGAGGATGAAAGATCAGGGCTGTCTTGCCCAACATCAGCTATTTCTGTAGGCTGAGGTTTGCAAAAATCAAGGTGCTGACAGGAAAAGTCCTGATGAAATTCACTGCAAAAATGAAAACATCTCCCTCTTGCAGCTCTCTGCTGACTCTTGTCTCAGGATTACCAACCTTGGCTCAGCACTGGCAGGAGCCAGCCCTGAAGCCTCTGGCTCAGCCTCTGCCATGAACTGTTCAGCAGCTGCGTAAGAGCAGCTTTGCTCTGTCCTTTAGGCTGAACACTCCTCCTGTGGTCCTGTCTGCAGCTTTGGGGCAGAGATAGTAGTTTGTGGCTGAGGAATAAGAAAAGCTGGTGGCAATGTCTTGAAACTCCTGCTACCATGTGCTGGGTGACTATGACTCAAAGCCTCTGGGCTCTGGAATTGCACTCAACTGCACCTTGGGGAGCAGTCTGATCTCGCAGAGTGCTGAGCAGCAACCCCTGATATCCACAGAAATTTGTGGGGTTAGCATTTATCTGCACTAGAGTAAAAGGGAACAGAGGCCGGTCTCTGAGTGCCGCAAATGTGAAATTACTCACCAATTTTCAGAATGTAATTACTTCTCAGTTAATCAAGGCCCTTGAAAAGGCTCTGGACACTTTTTACAGGCATAGCTAGTGAAGTGATTTTTGTGTTAACAACATTTATTTTGGTCCTTAACATGTTTAGATTGCGAGTAAACTCTTAGATGCTATGCAAAACGACAGCAATTTATGGCAAACCTTTGGAATTAAGACCCAGACCAGATTTGCACTACAGGCATGATGGATTAATCACCATTTGGTTCTGCATATAAGCAAAAAGTCTTTTAAGTCAGTTCTGTGCTGCAGAGGAAGTCAGTGGAGCTTTGCCTGTAATGTGAGTAATGAATCTTGGCTAGGATGAGCATTTTGGAGCCACAATTCTGCAAAAATTAAAATCCCTGAAGGAAGTACGGTAGCATGAAGACCTGCAAATAATGGATTACAGTAATCCCACCAGGAAGTGATAATGGCATGTATAAATATTTGCCTTAGTTGATTGCAAATTATATCCTCCTAAAAGATGTTTGTCACTGTCGTTAGTCGCTAGCATTTTCTAAATGCTTTACCAGCTGTTGGGTCGTGCGTAATGAGGACTCCATCTCTACCAAGCATGACCGAAGTGTCTGGATGGGACGGGATTAGTTTTTCTATGTGTTTTTATTCTACTGATTATCATATAATCATATAATAGTTTGGGTTGGAAGGGTCCCTAAAGTTCATCCAGTTCCAACCGCTCTGCTGTGGCAGCCACACCTTCCACTAGACCAGGTTGCTCAAAGGCCATCCAACAAACCAAAAGTCTGCGGTGTCAACCTGGAGTATTTCACACAGAGTGTGCAAACCATGCAACCATGGAGTGAAATTGTGGCCATATAGCAGTCTGCATCTACCCAGAAGATGAAATGAGATTGGATTCATATGCAAAGGAGGGGGATTCTGTTGCCCCATGCACTATCACACTGGTTTTAGTGGCCTTGGCTCTGCAGAGTCCTGGATGAAGGTGGAAATGGCTCTGATGAACGGGAACAACCTGTACCAGCAAAAAGCACTGGCAATTTCCCAATCAGAGTCCTATCAAGCCTGGCTAACACACAGCCTTTTACATCTTGCAGATTCCAAGAGGGATTAAGTCTTCATTGTCAGTCTAGTGAAGTAAGTTGAAACTCAGCTGAAGTTTTAAATCAAAAAAGAAAGATCCAACAGTCTTCAACAGAGGGAGCAGACAAGGAGAGAATGGGATTTAGAACAGAAGCACAGCCAGAAATCAATGAAGCTTTTATGCCATCCCTCCTCATTTATCTATAAATCCCATTCTTTCAGCTATTTAGACCTTATCTCCACACAGTAGCTGAATTAGGTTTATTTTGTAAACCAATTTAGGAAAGCTAGTGCAAACCCCTGTAGAGATGCCCATATTTTGGTTTAAGAGTGGCTGCAGAGGGTAAGCTGGCACCTGAGACAAAACCTCAGTTAAAGTGGTATTGCTTGCACTTATTTGCATGGAAGATGAAGTGAAATAATTAAATGTGAATTTAAAGTGTTTGAGGTAAAACCTATTAAACCCATAGGTACATGCTTTTATTCATACATAAAGGAGCTTTTAGTTCACTTGATTCAGTGTTAAAACAAGTTACAGTTACTTTATTTCATAATTAAACCTTTCATATTAGTATTTCATGTCCTTTAACTAATCTACTTGAAATCCATGTCTGTAATTTGGCTTTGTTTCCAGTGTATGCAAACCCTTTGTATGTAGTGTAGTTCAGGTTTGCTGCAAAAGGAAGGCAGAAAAATATCCTCACTAAGCTGTGTGAAAATTAGTTATAAATTTTTCAGTAAAAGGAAGTATGAGCCCCAGGTAGCCTCAAAGCATCAGTCATCTGGGTTCTCTCAACCCTATCAGTTTATACCATTTGCAGATCAATCCCTTTGCCTGTGGTTTGTATTGCTGTTTTTGCATTATTCCCTGCTGGAGATGGGTTCCAAATATCAGAAAAGCATTTCTGCCATGCTAAGTATACAGCATTTCTTGTCTTCTTCCACATTCAAGGGAAGTTGAGGCCAGATTTGCTGTCAAGGTAGCCACTTGTAACCTGCCTCATGCTCCTGAGAGGACTGTATTTTTTCCTGCTGCCTCTCAGGCGGGAGCTGGGTCAGATTCCTGCTCAGAGCTGTTAATGGTTGCACAGGGGCTCTTCTGCTCGGTGAACTTTCACTTTCACCAGGTTCTTAATGACAGGATGTGGTTTGCTGTGTAAATGTAAAGGAGAGAGGAGGATCTGGCCCTCTAGGCTTTCAGCTCACTTCTAAAATACTCCAGGGTCTTTTGCTGTGCAGTTTATCTGGCTCTTTTTGCTACTGTCATTTGTTAGTGTGGTGATGACTGAATGCTCATCAGAACATTTCCTACTGTCTAGAAATTAACTTACCAATTCAGGGGAACATACATTTACCAAAACATCCTCTCCATGACAGTGACTATTGGAGGTATTACAGGAAAAGGTGCAAACAAACAAACTGAATAACCTTCAGGGCAGGCAGTTATGAGTGAGCCTGCAAAACGTCCTTGTGTTGAATGCTTAAACACGTACCCACATGTATTCACATTGTAGTGCCACAGCACAGTTAAACCACTGAATCAGTAGCTATAGAAGATGCCACATTCAGAGATATAAGATTCTGATTCTCTTCTTCTTTAGAATTCAGAGGAGCCTGAATTAAAAGATAAGAAATAAAAGCTGGTTGAGAGAGAATTCAGGTCAGCATTTGGTGTTCTTGTTGTGTCAGGCATCAAACTTGTTTGAAGACCACAAATGAAAACTGTTGCTGATATTCCTGATTTCTTTTGCCTCCCGTGGGCTGCAATTGTATGCCTGCATTTGTCTCAAGATTACCAGCACAAAACTGGGTATAGTTTTAAAATCTCCAAAGTATATAAAAATAGCCAGTTTTTTTGGCTTTCCTTACCTCCTTCCTTCACTGTTTCCTTTCTTCTTCTCATGTTTTCATACTTTACTGTCTTCATGGTACTCTGAGCACCTTAAACCATGGCATTAGCCCATGGCAGAGATGACTGTTTTCCTCCTTGAGCAATTAGTTATTCCAGCTATACTGCGTTTTGGAGGTATGGTTTCGCAGCTTGTGCTGCACCCTTATTGTGTGAAAGAGTGATGTGACAAAGCCTTGGACTTTGGAGTCATTCCGGAGAGCCCACTCCATAGGCATGTTCTGTCTCACATCATGTCTTGCATCTGGCTTAGACAGGCCGTACCTTTACCATGGACCCCTGCTGAGCCTGTGGTGTTGACTTGCTGGTCTCTTTAAAAGCTTGAAACTTCCTTCCTTCCTTCCTTCCTTCCTTCCTTCCTTCCTTCCTTCCTTCCTTCCTTCCTTCCTTCCTTCCTTCCTTCCTTCCTTCCTTCCTTCCTTCCTTCCTTCCTTCCTTCCTTCCTTCCTTCCTTCCTTCCTTCCTTCCTTCCTTCCTTCCTTCCTTCCTTCCTTCCTTCCCTCCCTCCTTCTCTCCCTCCTTCTCTATTTCTTTCTCATTCCTGACTCCCGCTGTGTGTCCACATGACAACTCTGACAACTTCTTGTTGTAGCAAATGTAGTCAGTCCTCTAAATTTTTTCAAATAGTGTAAAGGCCATTGAATTTGACGGCCAGTGCGGTGTAGATGGGTGCTGCAGAAAGTGCGAGCCTGATCTCCATAGTGATCTGCACAAGTCTGATCTGGGGGAATGGATCTGGGCTCTTTCAAAGACTACGGTGAAGTTTTCGTATAACATTGCAAGATGCTTCCCTGACAAATGCTGCTGTTTGTATATGAGCACATCAGGAGAACCCATCAAATCAAAGTTTATGCCCAAAACTTTGACATGTGGTTATTGCCTCAGGGAAGAGCAGTGGCAAAAGGTGTGTCTGGTCTTCAACAAAGCCCACAGTGGGAATATGCCAATTTGTCACCATCTGTCCTGGTCTGTATTGCACAGGTAATCTAGACATCTCCTTCCCACTGCCTGTCCATAGTGCATCACTTTTCAGGCATTTGGACAGATGCCCTGTTTCACCTCTGGAAAAATGTCTGAAACTCTTGTTCTCCACTCTCCAGTTCACTCATGTGGAGAGCAGGGCCTGAGGTACAGGATCTGCAAAATGGATTTCATTTTCAGAGAGAACTTTCCCAGTTTCCCTAGTCCACCTGGACCCAGGGAGGAGGGAACTCCCATTGAGAGCTGGGGAGGGATCAAAGAGCAGGGGTTTTGCCTGAGGGAAGCCGTGGGGCAGCCCTGCCATGGGTGATCCAACACCTGCGCATTCCCAGAGCTGGCAATCAAAGGCTGCATGGCCTCGAGCTGAGTGTCTAATTTTTGTTGTCAAACTTACAAGTTCAATTAGAATTGAGGGGTTTTGGTTTTTCTCAGATTTTCCTATTGATAAGTTTTCCATTCATCTCAGTCACATGGATCATGACTTTTTAATCCACTAATTAAATTCAAGTGATACAAAGTTTATTGGGCAGGATTTGCAGGTGGTCTGCATCAGGATAAACCCTTAGAGACAAGGAGCAGATCAGCCCCATCACATTTCTAAAAAGTTGGATGGTTTCGGATCAGGAAGTAAAACCTAAAATAAAACCTTATTTCTCATTCTCCTAGCTTTAAACCAGTACACTTACACTGGAATCACTTATAATTAAATCACCACCACTGTCATGAAGGCAGTAACGCGGATGTAAAACAGTTTTCTTTCCCATTGTTCTAAGTTTAATGATATCTTGGGCATTGTGGTTTCAGCCAAAAAAAGCACTCTTTTCATATATTCTTTAGTCAATGCAAGTTTTCAACATCCTAGTCTTTATATTGCAATATTTTAATTATTGTTTACTTTATTTAATTGCTCTTTTCCTAAATATACATCTTTTCTCTCCACTTCAAGGCTTTTGGAATTTTTCCAAACAGTCCAGTATCAAAGAACACTTACAGTCTTGTATTTAAACTTTTCATGCTTGTAAACTAAAACCTGTGCAAGCCCCAAGGCCAAGGCTTTGGTTCTGTGTTGTTCATAGCTGATTTTTTTAATGTATATGCTATTTTTTTAGGAAAAAGGTCTCTTGCAAAAGTAAGAACCTTATCAGAAAGTTGATGTTTACATTTTCAGATTGGGATGGAAAGATAAAAAGTGAAGAATTTGAAGCTGATAAATTAAATTTCTTCATCCTCTATTTTCCCCCTTTTTTCCCCCCTCTTTGTTCTTTTTTTTCCCCATGTCATCTCTATGAAAGGGATGTGAGAAAAAATACTGTGAAGACCAAAAGCCTTTCTATTTCATGTCGAACAAAAAAAGAGCTTTGTTATTTTACTGAACATAAGAACATTTGGGAGATCATAGTTTCATTTTGGAATTTATAGAAATATATACGTAATTTTAAAAATATATATAGAGAGAGATGAAAAATCATGATGGTGAGACACCCCCAAGCACTGAGGCACTTTAGCACTAGTTGAAGTCTTTCTGAATATTTTACAGGATGTCTTTCGTTTGAAGAACTCAAGGCACTTTCCAGGAAGGTGATCTTTAACACTGTAGCTGGTGGGGAGGCGCCACACTCAGTGAAGCCCCTGAAGTAAGGTAGAGAGGGGTGGCACCACCGAGATGCTTGCACGAGTAGAAATGCAATTAATCAGGTTCTTGGCAAGGATTAGCAAGCGATGTGCTGGGACAGAGGGTTCTGTGGGTGTCAAGGACCCCAGTCTTCACCTGTATGGGTTATGTGTTGTTTCCCTTTGGACCAAGTCCTTGAAATTCTTGCAATTGCTCAATCCTGTGCCTTGTGCTCTGGGATGACCCTGCTCGAGCAGGGGGGGTTGGACCAGATGACCCACTGTGATCCCCTCCAACCTGACCTATTCTGTGATCCTGTGGAATCTCGTGCAATTGCATGGGCTAAACCATGGCCTTCCATGCTGGGAAGGCAGAGCAGGACTGAGGGGTCTTCCAACCTGCCTCCTCCCTGCACCGAGCTCCCCGCTGCCTTCCAGGGAAGAGCTCCCCCACCTCATACCCACATGGACACTGCCCATCAGCCTCAGTTCTTGCAGTTACACCTAATTGCAATATACCTACCTATATTCTTGGTAGTTATACCTAAAATTGCAGTGGTCAGTGACAGACAGCTTTCAGAAGTAAAGCTTAGAGTCAGTTTTGGCAACAGTGTAGCATTGAGCAGAGCATTGAAAGATGGGATTGGAAATCTCTTCATAATAAGCTTTCTCACGAGATTTTTAGCAACCTTTGTGTCTTGTCCCAGCTTTCTGTCTTGCCCCATGCTATGAGAACATTTTTTCTTGGAGTATTTTGTCACTCTCAGTTTCAGAAAGCAAGTGGGAAAACATTTATTCTAACATCAGAGAGGCTGAGAAAAACGGTCTTGTAAATTGAATCCTGCAACAAAAGGGAAATTGAGGGGATTTAGTTCTATTTAGACTCTTTCCCTCAGTACTCCGCAGAAAGAAATCTGAAGTTGCAGAAATAAGAGGTGAGGAAAGCTTCCCAGACTTTTGGGACATTAAATATTCTCCTTGCTGGTTCAGTTATTCCTTGTAGTACAGTGTCTTTTATTTTGTCAGTTTACTTTTAAAAAACCCAAGTAATAAGTCTTCCACTTCTTCCTGAAGGTACAACAATAAAGCCAGTAGATCTCAGAGTTAAAAATTTTTGTCCTGATATTCAGAACATCTATTTTTCTTATTTCCTTTGCACTTGGCCTAATGAACAAGTTTACCCAGCTGAGCTCAGCTCTGGTGGTAGCTTTGTGCCCCCTTGTAGCACACAAAAATTTCAGCCTGCTCTAACCTATTTCAGGGCAGTTTAGTGCAAATGAGCTTTTGGGCTAAAAGTGCACAGGTAAAGAGTTACCATGGCTCTGCTTACACACGGTGACTTTCTGAGTGATGTATGCCTTACATGTGTCCAGGATTTTTTAATCCATTCCTGATGTTCCCTGGTTTAACTGATTGGTCCAGTTCTCTTCAACATCTTCATTAACGACTTGGATGTAAGACTCAAGGGAACACTTAGCTGACAACTAAACTGGGAGGAACTGTTGGCTCCTTTGAGGGCAGAGAGACCCTGCAGAGAGGACCTCAAAAAATCAGAGGGCTGGGTAATCACTAACCATGTTAAGTTTAACAAGGGCAAATGCTGGAGTCTGCACCTGGGGGACCTGGGGGACCTGGGGGTCCTGGTCAAGGGCAAGCTGAACATGAGTCAGCAGTGCCCTGGCAGCCAGGAGGGCCAACCCTGTCCTGGGGGGCATCAGGCACAGCATCACCAGCCGGGCAAGGGAGGGGATTGTCCTGCTCTGCTCTGCACTGGGGCGGCCTCACCTCAAGTGCTGGGGGCAGTTCTGGGTGCCACAAGAGGAAAAAGACATTAAGCTGTTAGAGAGCATCCAAAGGAGGGCCACAAAGATGATGAAGGGCCTTGAGGGGAAGCTGCATGAAGAGTGGCCGAGGTCCCTTGATCTGTTCAGCCTGCAGGAGACTGAGGGGAGACCTCACTGCAGTTGCAGCTTCCTCATGAGGGGCAATGGAGGGGCAGGTGCAGATCTCTTAACTCTTGTGAGCAGTGGCAGAACTCGAGGAGACAGCATGAAGCAGAGTCAGGGTAGGTTTAGGTTGGATATTAGGAAAAGTTTTTTCACTCAGAGGGTGGTTGGACACTGGAACAGGCTTCCTAGGGAAGTGGCCACAGCACCAAGACTGAAGAAGCGTTTCAAGAAGGGTTTGGATAATGCTCTCAGGCACGTGGTGTGATTCTTGGGGATGGTCTCCTGCAGGTCTCCTGCAGGACATGATGAGCCTGTTTGGTCCTTTGCAACTCATCATATTCTGTGATACTATGATTAAAAACCCCCTGTAAATAATAATTCTGTTCCCAAGGCATTTTTATTAACTAGGCACTTTAATTCCACTCTCCGGCTGGCTATATACCGTTAACTCTTAATCCTTTCTCATGCCTTGGTCTTTCTATCTTCCTCATCTCTTTTGCTGCAGTCTTCTGAATTCCCTGCAGTTTCCCTGCTCCTCTGGCTGTGGGAAGCACAGCACACTACTCTGCATGCTCACACCACAGCCCCTTTTGAGCACATCATGAGGAGCAGTTTAGTTTTAGGTATGAGCACAGCTTTGAGCGACCTGAACAGTGCACTTGTCATACGCCTCATACCAGTTCTGCTAAGGGCAACTGTTCATTTCTAGACCAATATATTGTGTATTGTCCTCCTAAGGTTTCCCCTTATCCTTTTAACAACTGTCCTTTTCAGAAAGATACACATCTAGAGCTCTGTTGTTGTGTCTCAGTTATCTACAGATCACATATGATCAATGAAAATCTCCTCTCTTTGCCCTGCCAGCTCTGCAAGCCTAACCTGGGATCTCACAATGAAACTAGGATCTTTCTTTGGTTATACATGATTCCCAGGAATCCTGTTTCAGCCTGAGCCTGAACTCTATTATCAACACAATTAAGGTGAATTTGAGCTGCCGTGTAAAGTTTTCAAAAGAGCTTACATGACCTCAGAGGCTGGGGCTTATTTTCAAAAGTGACTTGGTGCACTCAGAAGCCTAAGTGAATTAATTCTCTTATTAAATTGGTCCTCTCTTACAATTTAAATGCTTTTGAAAAGGGCATTTAGGGTTCCTTCGGCATTTCAGGCATTTCTTGTGGGCTTCCAAGCAGGGATTCAGAGATGCAGTGAGGCAGGAGTCAGAGCGAGGAATGAATTATTTATGAAATTTACAATACAATTTATATATTCTAGTTCCATAAAGCAAATGAACAGTGTTCACACTTCTCCTAGGGTGATTGGTCAAAGTCTCAGACAACCACTTAGAAATGTTTTTTCCTAATATAATGTACACAAGGTCAGAAGATACCAGATATGAATGCTATTTACGAAAACCCTATCTATTGTTTACATAGCTTACACAGCAAAGGAAAAGTTCTCACAGAATGAATGCAAGAAGAGAAAATTTCCCTGCTAACAGCATTTCAGCATCCACAATTTCTGACAAGATTCCTAATGTTATTTAGGTGCAAATGTATCAGACTTCATCTAGCACAGAAAAACTGGGAAGTACCAAGTTTAAATTTCAAACTAAAATTTGAGTTTAGGGCTGTAACGCCCAGAAAACTTATGCTGGAAACTAAGACAATTCAATCCCAAAAGCAGTGAGAATAAACATAAAACCCCTTCAGTCTTGGCTTAAAGGTAGTCACCGACTAAGCAACTAGACACACTATGGTGGCTGCTGTAAATCCCTATTCAGGGACATTCACTGCAGCTGAAGGAAGTGACAGGACACAGCAACAAATAAGACACTCCATTATATTAGAGAACGTTTCATCTGAGGCTCTGGCATTTTTGCTCTGTACTTGCCTTCGCTGTAATGGGTTACTTCTCTTTGTAGTTCTTAATGTCTTCTAAATATTCCTGGTAAATACAAAACATTTTTAAATAGGCACATATTTTAAAATATTAAAAATATGCAAAAAATGCAGCATAGCCATGAAACAGTAATGGTTGCTTATGGTTGTACTGATTTACTCCTGTTTGTCTGAGTTTTGCCTGGTAATATTATTAAATGTCCTGAAACTGAGGTCAAGAGAATTTTCTACTCAAAAGTTTTATGCTCTGTCAACTAAATGGACTATGTTCCTCAATTAAAATGCAATTTTAAATAATTTTCTGTTTCTCTGTCATGCTCACTGTGGTTCTTCATTGTTTATATTCTCTCGTCAGAGAATGTTGCTCACAAATAGCTACTGAAATGCTGATGGATGAAACGTACATTAGAAACAACCTTTAACCCAAGTGGGCAAATTAATCTCCCACAGAACAGTACTAATTCCATTGGAATTAGAATAGAGTTCATCAGTGCTGCATATAGTTGTCATGGAATGAGATTCACATCTGAACTCAAAGTGCACACTATCCTACACTCTTAGAGAAAAGAAACAAGTCTGTTGGTGATCCAGTGTAACGTTGGAGAAAGATATAAAGAGCTACTTCACTTTAAACAGATTTATCTTTTCATTTAGTTTCAAGGTTTTTATTGCACCCTCAACTCTGCATCAATTCACACCAATGGAGAGAAAGTAGCAGAGATACTGAAGAAAAATCACTGCAATACTTTAACAGGCAAATAATCAGTTCACTGAACTTGTGGTTCAAGATGAGAAATTTATTTTCAGATTTCTCCCTCTGTGTGCTTAAACTTGCTTCTGATCTTACAGGATGCTCATCTTGGCATGGTTAGATGGCTCCTAGGGCCAGTGTGACTGCAGGAGCAGAAGCAGGCTGTCTTATGGCAGTGGATCACTGCACTTTGAGGAAGGGCTTGATGGAGTCTCTTAGGTATGATGGGATTTCAAAAGGAATAAACCAGGCAGGACCTTGTCTCTAGATCTTTTTTGTTTATATATTTTACTCCATGAGATTAGATGGCATTGGGATGCCAGCCCCTCAGATGTGATGCAGAGATCATTTGATTTTTCATACTTCACAGTGGTTCTCGGTGTGTTTTTGTAATTAGGCATATTTAACTGTGCCTTGTTTTACTGCTGGAGGAAGAATCTCATTTGTCAGCAGTTTTAAGCTTTGCCAAATAAAGGCTTATTGGCAAACTGCATTGAGCTCTCTGATAATAACCCAACTTTAGAAAACACACACCCTGCTGTGTTGTATTCAAGCCATGGTGCTGTTGAAATTAAAAGGGGAGACAATGCCTGCTTTCAAAAACTAGAGGTTCTTTGTATTCTAATAAAAGCCTAAATTAATGTTTTAAAAGGTTATTGCTATTTTTTACCAGCTAGCTGGCACTGTGTATAAATCTTATTTAGGCAAGGTCCTACATTATTTCACTGTTTTTAACACATCAGCCAGTATCATACTGCCATGGATAATCAGTTCCTGAAATTCATTAGTCCAACCCGTTAAATCCTTTTTGTTTAGCTTTAATAGCAGGGTATTTCTGTGTATTCGGGAATCTAATATATGATGTACATTCTGACAACACCAGCAGGGACCACAAATATTTCTTACATAATCTAAAGGACATATGTTTGGCTTATGGCAAAAATAACCTCATCATTCCTGTGTTTTAGGTTGAGGTGTCCATGTGAGGTCCTTTTATAAGAGCAAAGTAATAGGAACTATGTATAATTTAATCTTGTTGGCTTTTAATACATTTCCTTCAGCTTTTAAAGAGTGCTCTAGGAAATGGAAAAACACACAGTCAGCTATGAAATTCTATGACACTGATGCAGTCAGGCTATAAAATATTCTTTGCATCTTAATTGCATTTTATATAGCTGTATAACCTCGTGTAATTCTTAACTCTATAAATCCTAGCTCTGCATCCCGCTCTGGCAGCTTGGCGAGAGCGGCAGAGGAATGTTTCCCACAGTTCATTGTTCAGTTCAGTTGTGTGGGCAGCGCACAAACGTCAGGACTAAGCAGGAAACTTGCACTGAACTTTGCAAACTGCTTTTTGCAGACAAAGGATTCTCCTCATCCCTGTGGATGAACCTGATCTCGCACAATGAGATCCATATCTGAGCTCTTTCCAAAACCAGCCGTGATTTGACAGCCAGGTGAATGACAGAGCCTGTTTTATGTAGCTGATTTACTTAAAGGTTTGGAGGACATTTTGAGGAGAAGAGAAGGTAGTTTTGTTGGTGTAAAACTGTGAGGACAAAGCAGGGCAGGACAGAAGCAAAATACCTATCAGGTGAGAGATCAAGCCAAAGCCAGAATAATCTTTCAGGCACCACCAACCATGTGAAACACTGACATAATGCGAGTGTGCCCGCAGTGATGCTGGACCCAGCAACACAGCAGATGCACTTACCAGTACTTTCTGCCCTCTGATCATCCTCTTCCAGTACGAGCTGCATCCACAGCCTGTGCCACACTCACAGCCTTGCACTTGCTTCCCCACTGTAAAACAGAGGCTGAAGAAAGAACACCCCTATGCAGAGACAGGAGACTGTGGTTTAAAAGTGAGGAAAAGAGTGGGAGGATCACAAAGCGATGATGGATGTGATCTGTTCAACTCTGTAGCATATTTCTAATAATAGAAGGTTTTTAGAATAGATAGACAGAGGCATAGCAGGATCCAGTGGCTGGAAACTGAAGCTGGATAAATTTAGATGAGAAATAATGCTCTGTCTACACTGCAGATTACAGCTCAGTGTTGAGATACATGAACATTAAATGAGCTAATTCAGAGAGCAAAAGCCATCCAACAGCAGTGGCAGGGAGATCCCAGATTGATATTTCTCAAGAGAATAAAAAAGCCTGCTCAGAGGTCTGTGCTACTGCAGCCCAGCCATTCCCAGCTATCCAGCAAGCTCACCAAGTACCCCAGGGCTTGGCCCGTGATCTGCACTGGAGGCGTAGCCCGTATCACAGAATCACAGAATGGTTTGTGTTGGAAGGGACCTTAAACACCATCCAGTTCCAATCCCCCTGCCATGGGCTGGGATACTTTCCACTAGACCAGGTTGCTCAGAGCCCCCTCCAGTCTGGCCTTGTCAAGAGCAAGTGTAGCGGATATTGCAACATCTCATCAAGGAATGCTGAAATCACTGAGTGGCATGCTGTGTCTTGCTTTGCACATAAGATGTAGGCAGATTTTAAATGAAGAGCCCTTTCTTGTTTTGGGAATTCTGCATGGTTGCATAAAATGGATGCTGTTGAGCACCTGTTGAGAAGGTACTCAACAGTTGGGGGTCAAGCTATTTGCATAGTTGAAAATTTCTGCTAAAGCAGCTGAAAAATCAGAATTTCCATGTCATGGTGAATTTTGATATTTTAGCATTTGGCTTCATTTTACTTCTGAAGATTTTTTTGGTTTCTTGTAGTGCTGAAATTCTGTAATCCTTTTTTCTTTGGAAATACTTTCCACAAAATATATTGCTTTTGACCAACCATCATTTCTGCAATGGAAAATCCTTTCTAACTGAAAAATTTCAAACTCCTCGCCACACAGTTGAAACTCATGGGTTAATCTCCATGAAGTTCCACAGGACCACCGTCTGCAGGAGGGACTTTTACAGCCTCTTTTAGAGAACAAAAATAAAGAGGAACTGACTTTAGCCCAAAGGGATTAATTGGTACCCTTATTTCATTAGGTTATTTAAAGCAAAGATCTCATTAAACTTTCATTGAAATAATGTTAGAAAAAGTCTGTAAGCTGCAGCTGTTAGGAAGAATTGAGAGGTCAGCAAATTACCAGTCGATAACAAAAAATAGTATTACAGTCTGAGAGAGGGAGAATAAAGGTGCAGAGTGGAGATTTGGGACCTTTTAATTCTCTGGTTTTATATTTGTTGGCTATGTAGATGCTGATGTGCCACTTGCTCCGTATAAAGTCTGTTGAGCTAAGAAGGCTCAACAGAAGCTGAGGAGACCTCGCAAGTCTGGAGTGTCAAAATAAGACAAACTTGCTCATGTGGTTCTTCACTGAGGTTGTTTGGCTCTCTCTGGCCTAATTAGCTGCTGTGTTAGGGATGATTTATGTTCTCTTAGTTGGCCCTGTTGAAACTGCTCCACATGCACCATGCAGCACTAATGGAATAGTCTTGGCACCCCCGAAGTGACCGTGTGCACGTTGGGGTGAGACCAGGACAGCATGGCAGCGTGGGGAAGACAGCAGCGTTAAACCTCAGCTCCAGATGCCTTACATCACTTACAGCCTTTATGTTTCTCAAGCTGGAGTTTTGTATTTATTTTGTATTAGACATATGGAAATTCAATTAGAAAGCCTTTCCACTGGGTTAGCTTGAGAAAGGGTTGAGTGATGGTTACTGCCTGGTTGGGTCTGGTTAGTTTTGGTGCACTTTCTGTGCTGTTTGGGCCTGTGTAAAGCAGTGTTTGAACCAAGGAGGCCAGACCCCATACAAACATCTTTCTGCGGTCTCTGTTGCTGTGAGATGGCAGGTCCACAGTGCAGCTCCTTTGCATTCAAGGGAATGCACAGTCTGCACTGAAGCTATTGGACACACCTTGGCCAGGCCGTGTTGCCGGCAGTCAGGATGCCTGAATTCCCATCTCAGTCCCGTGACCTCATCCCTCCCCTTCCCTGTGTCCTCCCTCCCCTCCTTGTCCTTCTCTGTGGCGGTTTGGGCTGTGCTGATTATCTGAGGATCAACAAAGCCTGGGCCCACCTGCCCAGGGCCAGGGCACCCACATGGATCCACATGTGCATCCACAGATGGTCCCTTCCCTCCAACACTGTTCCCAGAGGGCTTACTTAAATGTGAGCAGGAACAGTTTGCATTTGTGAGGATTTGGGGAAAAGAAGGGTTCAAAATGCTGTCCTGTTGCAGCATCATCTTCCAGCTCTACTTCCAGTAAGCAATGGGAAGTAGCTTACAATCAAGCGAACTATTTGCCAGAAAAATCAGATTTGAAGCCCTAAAAAGTGGAGTTGAATTGATTGTTCTTCCTTTACGGGACAGGAATGCTAATGGTGTCGTACTTTGGTGCCACTAAATGGACTAAATGCTCAACTGCTGCAGCCAGGGAGGGCTCTGCTTCTCTCCCTTCCCCTGCCTGTCCCCCACCACTCCCCTTCTGCTGGCACTGACAGTGTTCTGCCCCACCAGCAAACGTGTTCAGAAAGCTAGATCAGCAGAAAACTAGCCCTACAGAAAGGAGCAGAGAGCCGTCAGCTGGCTCAGATCTCCAGCCCAGCTCATCTGAGGCCAGAAAAATGCCAGTGCACAAGGAAAAGTGGGAGGAGAGGAGCAGGGACCATTTTCAGTGGTGGTTATTGTTTAAATCAGAATAGTTCCTACAGAGCCACAACCTAAGATTTAGAAATGCCAGAATGGGTACCCTGCCTCTATTAAGTCTCCCAGGCTGTCTGTCTGTTCCCATTCTAAGAGCTCAGACATCCTACAAGCTCTTCTGCAAGCCCCTTGCCTGTAAGCCTGTGCAGCTGCCGGCACATCAGCAGATCCAGCCTGGAAGAATTCTTGGCTGGGGGAATATTCTTATTTCTACTTGCTTTTTTCTATACTTACATTGCGTTGCAAATGCTGATTGTGTTTTACCCTGGAGATTATAAATCCTAACAAAGTACACTGAAATAATTGAGCTATTTCAGTTAGCAGTTCCTAGCCAAAAGAGTTTGGGGGTTTTTTTTCTGTAAGTGAGGTTACAATCAGTGCTTGAAATTTGGCAACTGCTGAAGACCTGTGTAGTATCACTGAAAAAGGAAAAAAGTAGTTGTGAAGACAGGGAAATTTGACTTATATCATCAAACACCACTTCCAGGGCCTGTACCTATTGAGAATTTAGGCTCTCAAGTAGTATAGCTTCAGTAATTGTGCTCTTCTGGTTGCCAGTGGTAACGGTCCATGTGCACACTCCCAGTTCCTGACAGATACATGGAAATGTGACTTAGCATAACCCACTACACTGAAGTATAACTTAGTTTATGATTACTGGAGTTATACCCCGTTTGTGAGGGACTGTGAACACGTGTACACATGCAAACATGCACGTGCAGAGTTGCCATGACTGAGCCGACACATGCCAACATGTCACGCTGCAAGAGCTGTTACAAGTCTGAACTCGTGGATATGTTCCACTGGAGGAGAACCAGCATATCCATGCTGGGTCTAAGAAAATTGAAGTAACTTCTCCTGAATTGAATTTTGGTGTCTCATTCTGTTTCTATTATGAAAGAGAAGGGTGAGTGCTGACTTCGTTAGCCCTGTGTGTTGCTGCGTGAGGTACCACAGATGCGTAGAAAGCCCTGCAGCCACACGGACAGAATTGGGATGGTCTGAAATGGATGGAAGCTGTATTGAGACAGATCCGTCTCCATGCTGAGTGTGATGTGTACATATATATTGATCTTTATGAATCTACCATTGATCTACCATTGAACTTGTATTGACAGAGGGTCAAATTCTTAGTTGAATTATAATGAAGTGTGATTCCATTAATTTCAGCTACTCCCTGGCATATCTGCATTTCTCTCACAGTTGTTAATATCTTGGTCCTTCAGGAACAGACTTGCTTACTCTATTGGCATTGAAAAACAATCCTTGTCCTTGATGTTAGCTCCGTTTCACCTAGAGTGAAGCACTGGGATTTGCAGGCTAATATACAGTGTGTTCCCAGAAACACATATGCACAGTAAATATGTGTGTTTAAGGCTCACACAGCTCTCTCAAAAAACTTCTACCAGTGAATCTCACATGATCAATACTTGCATCTCTTCTAGGTTTTCACATTATGCATAGTGGTAGTAAAAGATGTTTTTAGTCTGTTTGAATAAATAGAGCTTGTGTCTGTTTTCATCGTTTGGGTTTTATCTCGGAAGACTTGTGCATGAGACTTGAGATTGTCCAGCAGATAAGTGAGAATTCCTTTCTCTAGAGTTCTTTCATGTTTGCTCCTCCAGTGGTTGCACAGCCAGAGTTATCATCTGGTCAAGGCAGGTGCACAGACTTCAGTTTCCATGTAGACAGTGAATTGGCAGTTCTTTAAGGCCATGTGTGTGCTGCAGGACCGGTGACCTCCCAGGGCTGCACACTCCTGGTCCCCTGTGCACCACACAGCGGGGTGGCGGGGGCTCTGACCCTTGTGGGGAAGACGGCCAAAGGGCAGCTCTGACATTTCCCTCTGCTTCTTTTTTCCTTGATGGAGAAAGCAGAGCATTCATGAGTCAGTTCCTTAGTGTTGCCAACCTCCGTCACTCATAAATCATTAATTGGGCATGCAAAGTCATTCCATTTGGGGCTTTTAGGGCTGTTGTGGTTTTTAACTCTGTATCTTTTGCCTCCTAGGTTGCAGGAGACTTAGGGTGTCTTTTTTAAAAACGTTCTTTTGTAGTTCCCAGTTTAAGCAGGTAGCAGTTCCATGTTCAGCAGCAGTCTCAGATGGACTGCATCTTCAACTACAAGGCAACAAATTGGGATATATATGTAGGCTGGACTATGGGGTTTCCTCAGCCTCTCTTTGATCTCCTGACTATATTTCAGCTCCCAAGTCTGGCTTTTGAAATGTTTGGGTTTTTAAGAAACCAATAAACATTATAGAAAGACATCCCGAGCAGAGTTTATGTGGTCTCTTGTATTTTACAGTAAGCCAGAATTTCAAATACACCAGAAAACCCTATTCACTGTGGTCTTAAATAGCATTAGAATTGCCGTTTAGCCATTCTGCTACTCTGAATCATTAGGCTCCAGCAATGTAATGCCCATTAGATCATCCAGTTCAGCTCCCAAACCCTGTCAGATTGTTCTCTACAAATATTTTCCTCATACGAGGTCTTGCATTCAGTTTACTACATCGTAGACTTTCCACTGCTTCCCTTGGAAAAGAGTGGATCAAGAATACTAGGAAACATCAAATCACATTGAATATGTCATTCCAGATTGTAAACAAACAAAGCTAAAAATAATTTCAGAACCATGTACAGTGGAAACCTTCCTCTTCCAAAAAAACTACCAAACAGCTACTCTAAGGGAGCTCTTGCATATCTTTGTATAGTTGTAGGTTTTCCTTTGTCAGATATTTTTATTTAAAATATAAGATAAGAAAGAATATGCTAGAAGCTCAGAACAATGGTTTCTCTTGGAGAGATAGAAAATGAAGCCGACTTGCGGTTCTGCTGCTTGTTTACGTGTCATCCTCCCTTAATGGTAAATAATTATAAGCAGAATCGAATGATAGATATCTGCTATGCTGAATTCCACTGTTCTGATTTAGTTACACTAAGCATGGAGGTTTTGAGTCTGATTTTTAAAACTGTCAGGCGCCAAATGGCATGCTTCACATTAGCCTGCAGTTCTGTACCTAATTTGCATTCAGTTATGCAAATTAAACATTTGACTTGAGTAATCACACACAAATCAGCATGTCTGATCATTTGCACACATGCTTATTCACTTCATTTGCTCAAATAAAATGTATACTCAAACTAAGTAGACAGCTTAGTCTGTAACCATTTTAGTAACCAGCTTCAGAATTTCTGAGGCTGATAACGTTTCTTAATAGGGCAGCTGCAAGCAATTAATAGTATAGGCATCTTTTAATAAAATTTCTCTTGTGCATTTTTGCATGCCTTTAGAATCTGTTAGTGATGGACATAGGGTTGCTTGAATACATGGAGAGTCAAATGCATGGAAGTTTGTTAAAGCTGACCTTCAGTTGTTTTTTTTTTGGTATGCTAAAAGCAAGTAGGGAAAAATAACCCTGAGGACTAGTTAGAATATAACCTGGTTGGGGCAGCTGAAGCAAGAAGTGCATCTACACATATGCTAGTTAGAAATGTGCAAATTTAGCCTTTTCCTGCAGTGAAAGAAGCAAAAAATAAAATTACTTTTGTATCAAATGTTCATTCTGTCAGTAGCATTCCACTGTTCCAGGAAGTTGCAATAATATGGATTGCTATCTGATGAAAGATTATCAGCTTTTGGAAGAAATGTGAAATTATTTAGCAAATGAAGCAGAAAGTGGGGGTTCAAAATATTTCAAATACATTCAGCTCTTGAGGGAAAAGTGGCTGTTGGCACAGGCACAGAAAACTGCCTTGATACACTAACGGTCAACAAATCTATTAAAAATGCATTTGATAAGCAAGGTCTTTTGAAATTAAGATAGTTTTATTATTTCTTTGTGTACAAAATTGGAATGCAACCAGTTCTTGTAAATTAGATAAATAAACAGTTTAGGAATTAATCATTAAAAAAGATTCAAAGGAAATACTATTATTCCTCTGAGGCTGCTGTAGGACACGCTGCAGGGTGTGCAGTACCAAAGCTGCCTGCCTGCATGGTGAACTCTGAAGGCTGTTTGCCATAGGTAAACCATGTCTTGTATTGCATTCAAAAATGTTCAAGTAGATGAGAAAGGGGGGGACACGTGAACTGAAGGGAACTCCACAGTGAATTACAGAAAGCTGAAGTCCCTCTGAAATCATAATGGTGCTGAGATCTCTGCTTCTGTGTATACACTTAGGATTCTTTGGGGCATATTCATTGAGCCTTTAGTGCCCAAGGAAATGCACTCTCAGAAGCATCAGCTGTTGTTTTTAGGCATCATCATGAGTTAGATGTCACTTTAGTTAACCCATCTGCATTCCTCTTAGTCAAGCACATTAAGTCCATTGTGGCCAAGGTGGCCTGATTCCTGCGAAAACAATTCATGGTCAGGAGAGGAGCTGCTGATGCCTATGCAAGGCATCTTTACTTAAAAATGGACTCTTGCCCCAAAGGTCCGAGGTGGTCGTGGCAGTGACAGACATGCCAAGAAACAGTGCTCTCTCCCCACCATCCATCCATACCCTGCCACACACCTGCACAGACAGCTGCAGGGAGTATTTATAAAACCTCAAGTGATAAAAAAAATGTAGTGTATAAAGCAAACCTGGAAGGCAGTTTTGATTGGCAGTCGTGCAGGCCCTGAGCATGGCTTGACTTTGGGGGAGGCTGGGAAGCTGCCTAGCCAGAGGCAGGCCCCATGACCTCAGACTAAACAGCCCCTTTACAAACAATGGGAGTGAGAGATAAGTTTTGCTTTGTTTTGGTCTCCATATTAATTGTGATTAAAAATAGAGCCCTCAGCAGTGGCAGAGAGCAAAACAAGTGTGGCATTGTTAGCTTTATCAGGAGAAACAGGGAGCATGAAGGATGAAAACACGAGGCAAGAAGAGAGACCAAGGACTGTGTCAGTCTGGACCACCTGTTCCCTCAATCTACCTGCTCATTTTTAGTGCAGGACAATAAGACATTTTTCTCCATGCTTTGTTCTTATATGAAAGTTTTAACCTGTCAGTAGTTAGTGCCTGGAGATGACAATCCTGTTCTCAGATCATCTATTCCTTGCCTCCAGTTCAGGATTACACAACTACAACTAAGTAATTTGGTGTTCTCAAGACTTTAGCACTGGTAGCAAAATCTCAGCCCCACTGGGATTTCCAATAACAACATATCCATCAGTTTCAACAGATTTCACCCAAGAGAAATAACATTCCAGCTTATTCTGAAAGTCTTGGCTGAGTTAATCTCTAGAAGGTGAAGACTGCAACACCGTAGACTCAGCTGTGTAGGGGGATGCTTTTGACAGATCAGTGCTTACATTTTCTAGTGGTTTGTTTGTGGATGAATTTGGGCTTAGTGATGAGAGAGGAGTTTGGAAGCTTCATTTGAAACAGTATGGGACAGAAATACCCAGAAACTGATCCCATCAGCATTCATTAGTGTTTGTTTTATTACACCAGCAGCCAATAACACCTCCAACACGAAAGCTCCATTTTCGTGGCTGTTATATGAACATAAATATAACAAATTATATTTGCAGACCAGAAGACAAGAGATCTTAAAAAACTTTTTTATATTCCTTCCAAAAGTATTTCTTAAATGCTCACCCCCAAACCAAGAGCAGTTTGAGATGAACAGAGTAAGTGAAAAAAAGCGCATTTTTTCATTTCGTTTCATAAACAGCAGAGATTTGAAGTCTGGACTGGCTGAGACCAAAAGTTTGTCTGATTCTGTATGTGATCACTCCTGGTGGTCATTATTATGCCGAGAGAAGCAAACACTAGCCTTCCCCACAATGCTGTCCCAGCCTCCAAGCATCTTTGGCTAAGCATCAATAAATGGAGTATTTGCACTCAATAACTTGAATGGATTTTTTGTCAATTAATTTATCCAGTTGCTTTCTGAACCCATTTAAACTTACAGCATGGATGACATCCTGCTAAAATTAGTTCTGTAGCTGTGTCTCACATCAGGACCTCCTTGTCTGCTTTTACCTTACCATATGCTTATTTGACATGATGTCCTCCAACTCCTGAATTGGAAGATTCACTGATTTCTGTTCATATTTCTCCCTCAAATTTTCTTTTCCTGGCCTGAAAAAAATCTTATTACTTTGTTCCTCTATGGGAGGTGGGTTGCTTTTTTTCCTTTGATAGTCCTTTTTGCCCTTCTCTGTATATTTTTCTTTCTACTATGTATTTTTTTTGTGATGGGGGTGGATTTAGACACTGCCAGCACAATGCGTCTTTGCTTCGCTCTCTGTTCTTTTGCTGGCATTCAGCTTGCTGTCTGAGCACTTGCATTTCTGAGCACTGAGATGCTGTTATAGCACAGTCTATTCTGACCTTGGGATCTCATTCCCAAGGACTAAGATTGAGTTTAGGTCCCATCACTGTAGGTAGAGCAAGGACTATTTCATGATGCTGGATTTTATATTTGTCTATATTGAACTTCATCTGCTCTTCTGTCACCTAGATGCTGGTAATCTTCTTTGATTACCAGTGAGCTTGTGAGTTTTCATTAATAATTTGCTCTTACCCTTCTGTTCTGCCTTTTAAGCAATGTGAAGAGCTTCCCTCTTACCCACAACAGCCTAATTTGTTTAAGCATCTCTAGCAAGTGATCTTGTTGAGCACCTTTGGGCACAAGCTTTCCAGTTAAGCTATGTCAACTGAACACCTCTTGTTCACATGCTTGTTATCTACTTCAAAAATCCTTACTGGAGTTGTGGCATACAATTTTCCTTTGCAAAAGCTGAGCTGGACCTCTCCAGTATACCCTATTTATCTCCGTGTCACCTAAAGCTATTCTTTAAAAATTTTTTATATCTACATTTTGCCCGGTATAAGCATTTTCCCTAGAACCTCTTTAAAAATGGTGCCATATTTGCCACTTTCCAGTGTTCTGATGCCAAGATCATTTTCAGCCAACAGCTGCACATTATAGTTAGCAGTTCAGCTAAATAAAGATGGAAGCAGAAAAAATACTGATTTTTCTTTTTATTATTTATTTTTAGTTTCCTGGAAAAGGGTTTAGTTTTGCAAGTTTCTGAATGACCTGGCATTTTAGTTTGCTGCGAATGTCAACCTGTAACATTTAGTGATTATCTGCTAGTTTATCTTTTCGCTATTTGACAAATACTGTGATAAAGGACACTCGGCCAGTCAGAGAGTAGAGAAGCTGACCTGTGCTGCAAGCACTGAGAAACGAAAAATGAAATGACAAACACAAAAAACTAACAGTAATCTGGAAACAAAGCGAAATAAAACTCGCATACAATAGAAAACTTGAAAAGAGGCAAAATAAAGCAGTCAATTTTATTTTGAGTTGTTCTCAATATTTTTCCATTTCAAAGGGGTTGCTGTTCTCAGTGAAAACCCAACTTTGCTGTAAGTGTTTCTACCACTGTTAGAACTGAGCTTGGAGGAAAGCAGCTTGTTCAGCAGTATCTGTTACTCATCAGGGATGTTGTATATTTAAACTGACGTAGGACTGTGCTACAGAGGCTGGAAACATTAAATAACGTGCAAGTTTGTGTTTCCTTGTGAACATAATTGCCTGACCTCTACAGCAGATGCAATTTGCCAAGATTTTCTTAACAAAGGCAGTGACCTTAGTTTACTACATCGTATGAATGTGTTCAAACTTTGGCACTGGCGTATACCACATTCCCTGTCTTTCCTCTGCAGTTTTCCCTATTGTTCAACTCACTCTATTTACTTGAGGCCCAAAAGAACCAGCACAAACTACCTGCTCCACTACACGTATTGATTAGGCTGATATTGAATTACAGTTCCTTATTTTAAGAAGTTTTGTCAATGTGCAGTCCTGCGGAGCGTTGTTTATGAAATAAGGCTGTTACAAGGTCAGAGGAGTAGCAACCCCGTGGGATGTTAAATGGCATTGCAAACTGTATACTGTTAATTATTTAACATGTCTTCAGATGAGTGATTTGAACTGAACTGTCTCATCTTTCACAGCTAAATACTGAAGATGACTCAAAAGCTTTTATGGCCTAAATCATCCAGGGTAATTTACCTCTGAAAATTGAGACGGTAAAAAAACAGAAAAAGAAAGCTGAGTTTCTTACAGATTTGAATCGTTGTCCCTTTGCATTCCTTCTTTCTACCAACCACAACACACTCAGTTCCTTCTCTTGTGTTCTATAACATCCTCACCAGACAAAAGGCATTAGATGCCAGCTGGGTCACTTTGTACCTGTGCCAGCTTCTGGTGAACAAATATGTGTGGGTTCAACCAGCACCTCTCTTATCTACTGAATGTTCTCTTCCCAGCCACTAATTTTCATGAAATCTATAAGAGTTTTGCTTTGCTGAGAGTCCTGCCAGTCTGTCACATCTGCCTGGAATGCACTCAGTGTTGGAAGGAAGAGGAGGAAAATGCAAAGACCCTCAGTAACCGAAATTCCAATGGTGTAGTGCTCTTTCATGTTTATTGTCTTTGGAAATCCGATGTCCCCTGTGTCAGTCACCCAACCAAGAATATGCTATCTGAATATAACCATCTATTTAAAAGTAGATGATAATATAGCTGCATCCTGCAAAAGTTCACGAATGACCAGCTACTTCACATATAAGCTGCCCCTTAAATTTCTACAACAGCGAGAGAAAACCGTCCTTACTCCTTTGCTTCATCTTCTTTTTCTTCTTTAGTTCACCAGCATCTTGCTGATAAAGACAGATTGAGTTCTCTCCTCTACTATTCTTCAGACTAAATCATACACTGTCAGTCTTCCCTCCTCATTTTCTGAGATGGGTCATTCTCTTCTTTTTTTTATGTCCTTAATATTGTTCCTTCTCCTTCCATGTCAAACTTTGCCATCGTCTCCTCTTTTCTCTCTGCTCTTCTACCCCTGTCATGTTTCCTTCTCATCCTTATCTCCCTGCCTCATAATTTACTCTTCTCTGTCCCCTGATCCTCTTTGCTATCTTCTACTTGAATTGCACCATGCCTGCATGAACTCATGCCTTCTAAAATGCATTTCATCCATTTTGGTCAGAAAGGGGAGTTGAGGCCAGCAGGACTGCTTAAGTGGGCACCATATTAACTCAGGCTCAAGTTTTCCAGTGGAGTTTAAACAGCTGCTCTGCTTTGACACTTAATCCCCATTAATTTTGAGTAGGATTAAGGGGTCTAAATCCCTCCGAGCCTCTGGTCCCAGGTCAGCAACATTATCCATCCCACATCGCAGCACCTTAGCAAGACCCTCACAAAACTTATGCTATAAATGACAGAAGTGGCCAATATATGTGGACACTTTTTGCTGTGCTTACATCATCTCACCTGCTTCCTAATTAAATTGCAGTTGTGCTGATTGGTGGGGATGTACTTGTGCCTGAAACCATGATAAAAAGCTGCTGGGGGAAGATGCTGAGAGGGGAAAAGGTCAGAGAAATATGGAAACCTGTGCACTGTGGGGATGTCAGACTGACAGTTTATGGATTGCCTGATTTCAGCAGGTTCTCCGGAGAATTATCTCTGTGCACATTCTTCTCCCTTTTGCTCTCTCCAACATTACAACGAGGAGAACTGAAGGAAACTGTGAGTAGGAAGGCAGATTTTCCAGTTCCCTTTGTAGGAATGACCCACTTAACAGACGATACAATCAGGGTATTTGCTCTTTTTTGCCGCTTCCAGTAAGGGATGTTCAAAAGCAAAATGCCCATTCATTGGGATGCCCAGTGTCCAAATTGGCTTGCACAAAGGAGCTAATCTTGTCCTCAGCAATCCTATTTGTTCAGGTGCAAAACAAGTGTCTGCAGTAGCTACCAATCTAAATACAGATACTGGTGCTTAAAAAAAAAAAAAGGAAAGAAAAGAAAAGAATTAAACTAAAAAAAGAAAGAGAAAGAAAGAAGACCATTTCAGACAAGCCGTAGGGAACTCAAGCAAATTTCAAGTAAATTAATTGTGGAACAACACAGTGTATGATTTTGGCATCCTAAAATGGAACATATTCCTTATAAAATGGGCACACTGTGCAGCTCTCTGACATTTCCAAATGAAACAATAGGACCACTAGAATGGAAAGTCTGCAGGAACAGCAGACGAGGAAAGGAAGTTTAGGTTGAACAAAGGTTTTGTTCATTTTTACAGCCCCTAGAGGAGAGTAGTGCTGTACAGAAGCTGTTAATGATGGGCTGGATTGGATGACCGAAACCAGTGCCAAGATCTAAATGTGTTTTTACTCCAAACTCCTCCCCAGCTGTCCAGATACCCTGCAGAATTTCCAGCTGGTGTGAACCCCATGGGCTTCTGGATCAGCACGAAAAGAAAGGGTGGGGAGGCACTCCTATCTGTAGTTTGCACGTCACCTTCTCACTTGATAAATGCAATTCACTTACACGAAATAGCAAATCATTAAGCTTTGTCTGACAAACTTGCAAGTTGACCTAAAGTCTTGGGTTGTAGGAAGGAACTGTGCTGTGCTCAGGGCTTGCTCAGGTAACTATGGCAACTCTGCTTCTCTGTTAGGCTTTGAAAGAATTGTCCTTAAGTGAAAACAGCCCCAGCCTACCATCGCTGTTTAATAAATAATCTGCCAGTGGAGGAGGATTCAGGTTCAGAGAAGCTGTACTTCCTTTCAACTAGGCTGGAAAATAGAAAAGTAAAATTCAGCAAAGCCTTTTTCAGAATTTCCATGACATGACTTTGTTCCCTGGGCATGTAAACAAATCCTTCACGCACTCCCGGGGCTCATTGGAAGGGTACGGGCTCTGGGACCTGCTCCTCACAGCAGGTAAATGCAGAATTAGAGCTCATGAGCTGCTTTTGCTCCTAATCTCCCTGCTGTACTTGAAGTAATTTCTAAGCTGTATGTCATAATTTTAGATCTACATGAGCAAAATGAGATGTTTCTTTGTATTAGGCAGTGAGGAAAAGAAAAGGAGAGAAACCTTTTGAAATTTTTCATTCAAGACCATTGGGGAGAGATTCGACCTGTGTAGTTCTGCGAGATGTCAAAGTGCATCAGGGTCAGAAAATAACACTGCACAGCTCCTGAGTGAGAATGATGTTTATAGGCTTAACTTTTACAAGTTTTGATTCTGCCAGGGACATTACATGAGAACTTATAATTTGTTCTTTATAACTAAGAGCCATTTTGAATAGTAGCCAGGCAGTCCAGGCCAGGTTCTTCTTTTAGGCTCTGATGCAGCAAGGACAGGCCTTAGAGCCTATTACAAGTTTTCTGTTGGCTTCAGTCAGGATTGGGTCACTTGGGCGTCTCAGAGGCATAAAGGTGGGACACCTTGCTCAGCAGCATACTCACTTCTCCTGCCTCTCCCTGCAGTAGGGTGAAGGAGGAATGGCCAAAGCAGCACAGCTTTGCCCTGCTGCTCAAGCATGTCCATGTATTTTGAAGCCTGAGGCATCTCTGTTCCAGTGCACATTTTGTACTTGGCTGTATGACCTCTTCTTCATGAGACGGGGTGGGCAGCCTGATGTATTCAAAAGTGTTGTCAGATAAATAGAAGAAAATTTCTGGGGCCAGCTGAGCGACTTCCACAGAGAGGGTCTTACTGGTCTTACAGATACCTGACAGGATCTATGGTACCTTTCAGATCTAAGCATTTTAAAACCTCTCCAGTCTCCTGACCAGCCAGGAGAGCTCTCACCCTACCTGTTAGCTGCCTTCCCTCTGTCCATGGGCATGCTCTCTGCAAAGAAGGCAAAGGCACTGAGGGCCAGAGTGTGCCCTTTCTTCCCTCCCTGCCCTCTCACTGTGTGAGTCCCATCCAAGTTTTCCTGCCAATATCTACTGGTCTCTGCCAGCATAAACAGTGGCAGAGGGCCACAGGGGCTGCAATTCCACTTATGAGGAGAGGAACAATAAGAGATCAGTTTGGTCCAGAAAACATATGGAAGTGGACAAAATGGAGGCATGACAAAAGCAAAAAGATCTACAGAAATGGTACCTGTATGACCTCTCCAAAATACTGCAGAACCATGGTAGGGTCACCTCTGTCTTCCGCAGGTCCATAGCCTGGGACGAAGACAGCAGTTCAGACCCTTTGAACGTGGTTCATCAAGGAGGGGCACGTGCCTCAGCTTTGTCCATTGGGCGTCAAGATAATGAAGCCATTAGCAGCACATTAGGCAGGAACAGGATCTGGTCACCACCCCAGGACAAGGCAGGGGAAATGCCATGGACAATGCCAGGATGAGTGGGATGACTGAGGAAATGAAAGGAAATGTGTTCCCTGCTGAAACCTCCCAATTTGGAAGATGCCTTCCACCCTGTCATATTGCTGTTTTCTCGGGATCTATTGGTTCCTGAGCTGAAGATTAAGGTTTGCAGGCTCATAGACACTCTCTGGTTATTGTCTATGAGACTAAGACATGAAGTCATTAAAAATAACTCCTCTTGCCATTACCCAAATAACTCCGTAGGTTTGAGGGACTGTAACCCAGTTTGACCTTTTGTCATTCCAAGTGCTGCTATTGTGAGGCTGCAGTTTCATGCTTTGTGGAGAGCAAATTCTCCTCCAAACAAAGGGCAAACCAGAGCCAGGGTGTTGTGCACATCTCTGGGAGAGCAGAGTGGAGTGGCCATGCCCAAGTTCTCTCCAAGCTGAGGCAGCCTCAAAATCACCACTGGGGAGGGCCTGTCACAGGGGATGGCTGGGAACCTTCCATACTCATCCGGAGTGAAGGTTTATCACTGCAATCTGTCAAGATTTGGACAAAGTGCACCTTTGTAGGCGAGATAAAGTTTCCATTCCTGACTGAAAAAAGGAGGGGGAGGAAAGGGAGACAGGCTCAGGGCCTAAGAATCCTAATACTTAGATGTCTTAATTAAAAGTAAACTTTTCCTTTGAGGTGGCTGTGGTTAGAGCAGCAGGCAGAGAGACCTGACAGCACAGGCTAAATAGAGAGAAAAAAAAAATATAGAGAGAAAAAGACTCTTTCTTTTTCTTTTTCTTTTTTTTTTTCCCAAACTTTCACTTTGGCCTCAGTGTGAAATGGCTTCAAAACTGCAGACACCTTCATGTAAATGTTCCTAATAAAGAAAAAAAAAAGTCCTCTGCGGGACATTTGTAATCCTTCTGATCTAGATGTTTTAATAATGTGCGAGTTTATCTTGGAAGACGGTGGCTGACCTGGAATTAATGTCTCTGCCAACGTAAGGCTAAAAGCTCAGACAGAAGACTTAAATATAATAATATAATATGTGTCTGTATGTGTGTATGTGTATATATACACACACACATATATATAGACATATATGCATGTGCTATATAAACACATCTTTAAATAATCATAAACTCCCTTTAAAAATTATTTCAGCACAAATTAAGGTGTAGACAGCATCTGATTGGCTCAGTCACTACAGAATGGTGCCCCATGATATATTCATTTCCTATTCTGGTGTGGTTAATTGGGTATTTCAACTTAATTACTGCAGTCAATAGCACTTTCGGTTGAGTGTCTTAAGTGTTCATTTAATTTACTGTAGATTTAATAAGGCAGCGGTTTTATGTAAAGCTGTTAACCATCTGGATGGGCTGCAAAGCCCATCTTTTCTCTTGGGTAGCTGAAGCCTTATCCAAGACACACTGATGTCTACAGCAGTCTTTCTGTTAACTTCAGGAGCTGGAAACCTAAGCTCCTTGGGGAGCAAGGAGGTGGGCAAATGTCTTTGGCTGTGGGCTTCCTGGCTGGCCTGTGTGAGGGAGGGTTTTAAAGGTGCCATTTCTTTCCTGTAGGGAATTTCATATAGCAGTAATGGTAGGAAGAGCACCCCATGACTCAGGGTTTGATAATTGTGAGCTATGAGACTGAGCCTTAGAGTTTTAGGCAAAATTTCAAGTGGTTTCTCACAGCCTGAGTAAAGAGGTGATGAGTTGGGTCACACCTAGGAAAATTTAAAATAAGCACACCAATTTGACAAACCTCATGCAACTGAGTGATCTATTTTACCCCTGTCACAAGGTCTGGCAGAGCTGTTCATTCTCTCTCCACCTCCTATGAGTGAGTCACTAGCTCATGCTGTGGGTCAGGAAATATGCAGGTCTGCAGATTACCTTCTGGGAGAAAAAAGAGGCAACCACTAGACACAAGCATTGTCTCTCGTGATTTCAGGGCCTCTCTTAAATGGGAATATGATTTGTTTAGGCAAAGGATGATACAGCATAGGGCTGTAATTATAGGGTCTGGAGACCTGGCCATCCTGTCTTCCTGCACAGCTGTACTTAAAAATCAGACCCTGGTAAAATTGTAAAATACCACAGTACTAGAGATATACTGTTGCCTAATGATGCTGGCAGGTACCTGAGGGAATTTTCAGGAACACCTGGGTCAGGAGTGGCCAGACATTACATGTACCAGTATTCCCTCCACACAGGCCACGTAACTTAGAGAGATGAGAAGAGAAAAGAAGAGAGGGTTCTAGGCAGAGGATAAGTAGCCAGATTCCACATCTCTGCCGCGGGACAAGCAGAAGGAGGGTGTTTTGGTGTATCTTGGAGTAGCCCATCAGTGGAGGCCATGGTGACCCCATTGGTTGCCTCTCCCTCCAGCCAATGACTGGGTTTAGCCAGCAGCCCCCAGTCACATGCTGCCAGTTTTATGATGTTGCCCTGGCCCAGAGCCATAGCTGGCTGACTGGCAAGCTGCGCGTGACACGGGAGCCCGAGGTTCTTCAGGGCTGTGGGCTCCCATGCTCCCCAGGCTTGTAGCCAGCCTGGGTTTAACAACAAGCAGCAGAAACGTCGGCAGGAACAGGACTCCAGCACATGAAATCCAGTGAAGAGAAATTCTTCTGCTGCAGAAAGTAGGCAAAAGGCAACTGGAGATGAATAGGCTGCCTGACAGCTGGCAGACACACAGCCGGTCTGCCATAGATGGTAATATAGGCACTGCAACTATTACGGCATCTAAAGGCAAAAAAAGCAATAAAAAGCTTTAACCTCTGCTATCCGGGAAAACAAGAAGTGGTTTCAGATGCTGTCAGTGGAGAGGACCCTTTGTGATGCTTGTGACAGGCAAATGGTCTAGAAAGTTCTACTGAGCTGTGTTTGGGATTAAGGGCCAGGAGCGCCTGGGTTCGTGCTCTATTTGTACTAGTTACACAGCCAGTTTTTAAAAGTGTATTACTGCTGTTATTATAATGATATTGCTATCATTACTGTTATTTTCTTTACACATCAATGGAGCCTGGAGAGCCAGTCTTAATTTCTTATGTGAATGCAAACGGCATTTAGATTTTTGTGGAGATCAGACACCAGACACATTCCTACATTCTTGTCCAATGTTCAATATTTTTCCATGAGTCAAAGAGAACAAGAATGGGCATATTGTGTAAATGCAAAACTCTGCCTTTTTAAACTGACACGATGAATTTCAGCCCTGCCTCTTTGTCTCTCTCCTCTGAGCAGGGGCTTTTCAGCCTGCCAGATTTTGTTACTTACTATCCTTGAAAACAGAGGGAGGGAAAAGTCAGTCCTTGTTAATTCATTGTCCCAGTTACCTAGCAGAGCTGTATCCTTAAGGCCTGCTGGATGCTTTTTTTTTTTTTTCTTTTCTGAGATGGTGAAGAGCTATGGCTTTCCTGCCAGCTCCATTGTGTTCCCTCAGTAAAAGCCTGCAACACTAGAGGCACTTTAAAAAGAAGCTAGAAGTCTGTTGCAATAGGCATCCAACAAAAGTTCCTGCTGCAATCCGTGCTTCCAGTAAATGCTGGTTCGTAATCCAGATTTCAGGCTTCAGGGCTGGTTCTTAATAGAACTCTGATACAGGTCAGTGTAGCTGCATCTGAATAGCAACAGAAAATTTGGCTCACTGTTATATTGGGCTTCAGTACAGATTCACAAACATGGTCATGTATGCAGACAAATAGCAGCATATAAGAGGTCTCTGGAATTTGAATTTTGCTTGCAGAATGTACCTCTGTATTTTACAGTGTGTGCGAAATATGCCTGATTGATGACGTAAAGACTGAACTCATCCATGCCTGCCAGAGCAAGAACTGCCCTGGAGACTGCTCTGATTTGGTCCATATCCCAAGCAAGACTACATGGCCTTTCCAAAGGCTTCTCCCAAGTACAGACCACCATAGACGGAAGTCTGCATGAGAACAAAGACTTTATTTCTAGACAGAAATACCTTTGATTCTTTTTTCAGATATTTTAATAGGTGATAAAATGCTTATTTCCATGCCATAAATGAGAATCAATACGTATCTACCAAAGCCAGCCTAGTCTAAGTAATATGCAAGGAAAGATTCACTGAAGTGCTTTGATAACCCTGAGTTTTTGGTTACTCTTTCTGGGAGTGGAAAGTTGGTGAGTGCCCTCTGAGCACATTTGACCCAGAGCTTCCTAGCTAAGGATTATGAAGGAAAGAAAAGCACACAAAGGGCAAAAAGAACTAATTAGCTCCAAGAATGATATGGCCATTTGTCCACTAGGAACCAGTCTGCTACCTCCAGAGTTTCAAATATAGTAGCTTGCTGTACAGCCTTTCACCTGTAATGATTTCTAGTCACCATTAAATGGTACCATAAAGGTGACAAGTTTCACATTAGTTATAAAATGGAAAATTATATTTACCTTGGCTAGTATTTTCAAAAGTATGCTGGGATCCATATTTGACACCTAAAGAGATGTCTGCTTTTCAGAGGCGCTGAATGTGCATCGGTGTCTTTTGGAATTTAGCTGGAAAATAGGGCTTGTTATTAATGTGTTTGACAGTGTCTAAATGCATGAAGAGTATTTTTCAAAAAAATATAGAGAGATAAAGTCCTTGTCATGGAACCTTATAATCAAGAACAGAGAAACAAAGTCCAGCAAAGTCCATTTGAAGACCTGTATATCTCAATGAACTTTAGATCAGGCTTAAGAAAAAGCATTATTTAGCAACTCAGATTCATCTGATAGAACTTCAGTTTGCTCAGTCAACCCTTTGATTGTTTATGTCATTTAAAAACTACTGATCTGATGCCTTCCCCGAAAGAATCTATGTAGAAACAAAGACTGACATTTCTCACGTACATTGTCATTTACTGCTTTCATCTCCTCCTCCTCCCTCATCATATGTCATTAACCTGGAGACAAGTCAAATTTATACATCCCCCCCATTTGCTCTGCGTTCAAAATTTTCCAGTTACACATCAGATCTATCCTAGAAGTGAACAACAAAAGGATGAGAGGGAAGGAACACAAATTGCTGACTAGACGTAAAGAAAAGCAGGGGAGCTGGAAGGGGGCCCAGATAGGTTGTGGAGTCTTCATCCTTCAAAGCATTCAACACTTGCCTGGACAATGTCCTGAGCAACCTGATGTAACTTTGTTGATAGCTCTGCTGAAAGCAGAGCATGCAGTGACAGGACAAGGGGGAATGGCTTCAAGTTGAAAAATAGTAGGTTTAGATTAGAAATTAGGAAAAAATTCTTTACTGAAAGGGTGGTGAGGCACTGGAACAGGTTGCTGAGAGAAGCTGTGCATGCCCCATCCCTGACAGTGCTTAAGGCCAGGTTGGGTGGAGCTCTGAGCAACATGATCTAGTGGAAAGTGTCCCTGTCCATGGCAGGTGAGTTAGAATAAGTTGATATCTAAGGTTCCTTCCGACCCAAGCCATTCTATGTCCAGAGATCTCTTCACAGCTCCAACATTTTTTGATCTCAAAGGTCTTCTAGGAAACTCTCCACTAAGGCCTCTGCCACAATACTTTTTTTCTGTCAGTAACATGGTAAATGGACAAGTAGCTAGTGAACTCTCTACTGTGTTAGTGGCCTGCAGAAATGAAGTTTGAGACACAGCATTGGAGCTGTACAACTACAGAGGGTTTCCGCTGCGTTGACTCTTGGTAGGGACTTACTGCAGGTGCCTGGACTCCCTTATTCAAGCCAGCAGAGCAGTTGAACAGTTTGGCTTCTGGCCACATCTGATGCATCATTGGTGTGTAGGCTACAAAAGTGATGCAGCGCTGATGCAACAAATCTTGGTTGTAGTTTAGAGATCCTTAGAGTCCTTGGCTGAGATGTTTTCACTGCATAGCCAAAGGAGTGCTGTTTCTTGGGATGATTGTGGTACCTGTGTCCATTCTTGTAAGAGTATGTCCCCTTGTCACAGTGTGTTGTGTCAGGAAGGAGACGCTATTCCACTCAATCATCTCCAAACAAGGAATTTTTCTCATTTCGAATTTTCAAAGTCAGCGACAACAATTGACTCTAGAAACAGATTCAAGGCTGCTGTGGAGGAAAATATGACTTTGAGATAGGCTGTTATATTTGAGAGGTCTAGAACTACTAATTTTTCAGTGCTGCTTCTATTTGCATGAGTTCTCTCAATGAGTTATAGGTGCACATAGGAAAATAAGGCACATAGGAAGTATCAATTGTAATGAATCCACTTATGTCCCTTTCACCCAAAACTATCATAGCAGCCAAAAATACCAGAGAGTTTTGTGGTGGCCCTTTGTCATTTACTCTCACAGCTGGTGGGGATGGGCTGCTGACTGTGGCTACCCAGAGCATCTTCATCAGCTGCTTAGCACCCTGCTGTGTCTCATGGGATTCCTCAGCCATCCCCTTGAAGGAAGCTGTAGGCGGGATAAAGGCGTTCCGTACAAAGGCTCCCAGGAGGCTGGACGGCCGCAGAGGCGTAGCACCAGGGTATTGCACTGACTGTCACTGGCATTGCTGCTCCAAGCCACAAACCACGGTGTGTGCTCAGCAGCCGGGCTTTGCCTCAGAGGGGCAGGACAAAGGAGCTGAGGGCTGCAGTGTACAAACAGCATCACCCCATCCCTGAGAAGGTTTGAAAGTCTTGCCCAGATGCAGTCTCCTTGAACCTCTTTTGCCAAAGCAAAAGCCAGGCTTTTGCTAGATGCTCTGCACTATAAAATATTCTCTTTGCTAACCAGAGAGAAGACTAGAAAATTTATTTTTCCTTTCTTCAGAGATGTCTCCGTGCATTTGACTTGTCTACTTGTGCAACCATCCTCTCATCCTCCTGTGCAAATTCATCCTCTCCACTCTGCTTGTCATTTCTCACATTCCTTTTAAGCATGATCTTGTAAGCCTTTCAGTACCTGAACTCCTGGGGTTTCCTTTTAGCTTATAGGTGCCTTTTTCTTACCCTGGACTGCTCCTAGTACCCTCTATTCACACTGACCTTTTCCAGCTCCTAAAGCATTCCTTGCTGCGTGATTGCTTGTTTCCAAACCTTTCCATTCAGCCTCTCTGGTCATTTTCATGGGTTTGGATTCTTTCAACCTTCTCATCAAGATGGTACTCAGAGAAAGACCAAACAACAAAAATTCACCTGAACATGTGCTAGTCCAAGACAACAAAGCATTTGGGCTTCCCGTAACCTGCTAATGATCTTCCATAATGAGCATAATTCCATATTGATCTTCATATTCAAATGAACCTAGGTACTGGTCAAATGAATCCCATTTTTAGTGTTCCTTCAGACTCCCAAAGTGTTGAAAATACAGGAGCTGTAGTGAAACACGTCCAGATTTGTGTCCTTTCTAAATCCGGCACCATCTCATCAATAGCAATGACAAATATGTTGGGGGAAGATGCACAATTACCTCGACAGGCCTGCAAAAACCACCACTCCACCTCCTTACCTCTTTTTCCCCTGCTCACAGACAAGCACCACCAGTCCCCATGAACCACAGACTAGTCTGAACCTTGATGTTTAATATTTTTCATTCCTTTCTAGATATTCTATCAACACCTTTCATAAGTCAGCATCTTCTCATTTCCGAACAAATGCTCAGTCCCTGTTTAGACCTTGATGAGCTCTGAATCTCTCATGCAGTTCCTCAGACTCTATCCACTTTGGATGAAAAAGTGTATCATTTCACTGGGATTGAATTTATTGCTGCTCAAGTTTGCTAAATAATCTTTTGATCTGCGGTTAATCAGTTAGAGTCTTAATATATGAACTTCCATAATTTTCTCTTTTATTTGTCCTTTCCATTGTCCATTCTCTTCATAGGAGTATCTTCAAAACTCTTTAATTGTTTTTTCAAAATCCTCCGAAGCCCTCAAAATTTTTTGCCTGTTTTGCTCAAATAGGTCCAAATCTTGGTGGGGGGCACTTGACCTGTCCTGACACTGCATATTTAAGCTGAAGATTTTGAAAATGGCTCTTAAGTACTGCTCTTACTTTATGTCCTTAATGGGGTGAACGTGCATGATGGGTGAGAGCCAGAGGGAAGATGCTAATACAGGTCAAACTCAACCATCAAACAAATCCAGCAATCTCGTAGGAGACCTTCTCTTGCCACAGGCCGGGATTTGATCCTAAATCTCACTTCTCCACTGAAGTTTTTGGCAGAGGGTCAGGACTCCTTCCTTCTAACAAGAAGCCATTTTTCCAGTTGCTCATTAAGTGTATTAGTTGATGCATGATGGAAGGCAGCTTTCGTTGACACGGGCCCTCCTTGTCCTGGCTGATAGAGTCTGATGCTGGAAGCTTGACTGGGTAATAAGCTGAAGGGATCTTTCTTTTCCGATTGATAAGTGGTGAGTGTATCTCCTGTGAACTGTAATGTACCCTGCAGAAGACCTCAAGGCCAAACAGTTGACTTGAGTGTCCTGTGTGACGCATTGATTTGCAGGAAGAGAGAAACAGTCTAAATATTTCCTTATTTTCCAAGTCTGGATGAAGGGCTACTGTCTTCCTCCAGTGACTGAACTTTTGATAGCAGAGTGTTGCAGAGGGGATGGGTGCTTAGACGGGTAATAAAAGCCCACATGTGGGCATGGATATGTGCTCTAAAGAGCCTACAAAGCGACAATTTGGAGGCAACGTTGAGCAGAATACTAGGACCAAACTGCTCTCAGCAGTCTTTCCTTAGGTGAAATCTGCTGTGCTATTGATCTCTAAAAGGCAAATCAAATAACAGCAGCCACATTTTTAAGGATTAGGAGCTTCCTATGCAAGACAGTATGTGTTTTTAATACCTTAAGCTGACTTATGAAACTGGTAAACAACGTGGAGGGTGGTGTTGGATGACCTCTTTTACATGCCTGATCATCCTGTCAGCATTTATAATGCATTTGATATTTCCTTCTCATCAGGATAGGATCAGTTAAGCAGTCGTATTTCCCAAAGCTCAGGTTGCATTATGCTTTGTTCCACATTTCATGGTAATAAACATTGACATAAATTTCTGCAGATTTCACACAAAGTGATTGTTAATTTATTCATGGTTGGAAAGGATCATAAAAAAAAAAAAAGAAAGAAAGAAAAAAAAGAGAACAGAAATGACTCCTCCAGAAGACAAATACACAGCTTGCAAGATAAAAATACAGATCTTTCATGCCTATTTGTTTTGCACACAGTAATGACTGCTACACTCTGATTAGCAATCTTGACCTAGTTAAAATGCTATTGTTTTTCTGTGTTCCTATTCTTCTAAAAGATTGTGACTAGACATGATATTTTATAATCCATCAGATGTAAAATCTGCATAAAAAATATAATTATTGTGCTTCAGCAACCTGGACCAAAGCCCTGACATTATGTTTCTAGGCAGTACACTGTGAATAATATGGATGCGTTTTTAGGTTGGTATGTTTGGTTGGCAAGATACATAATTTTTCCTTAAGTAAAGGCAAATTGTAGGATTTCTAACATACTGATTGCTATTCCAGCCTTGTCCCAGCTAATGAAAATTAAGTGGATACTTGTCAGCCAAGAAACATCCTTATTTGTTGCTATAAATTCGGTTTTAGTGTCACTAAACACTACAGTAGACAGGGAGGAAAAGTTGCATTGCCTCTCACTCAGCTTTATTATTGCCAGTGATGCTTTCGTCTAAGGATCAACCGGAGTCAGGACACCACGGCAAGAGGCCTGTATAGACACCCAGATCAGAAGGACAGGCAGGGGCAGTGGGGAGGTTTGGGATGGGTAGAACAAAATTCTCATGGCAGTAAACCTTGGTCATCCAAGCGCTCCTGGTCATCCAAGTGGTCCCTGGAGCTGGTTAGCTAAATAGGAGGGGAGTGAGGCAGAGTGGAGGTGTGCTGTCTCAAGCTGCCATGCTCACCGACAGTGTGGGGCTGAAGGCACCTCCTCCTCCTCCTCGGGCTCAGAGAGAACAGCTGGTCCCCTTCCTGTGAAAACAGGGTGGGCGGCAGAGGATACCTGGAGTTGAGCCTCTGCAACCTGACTGGAGCAAGAAACAGCACCTGCTACTCCTGCACAGCTCTTTGCACCCGTGGAGGAGCCACCTTGTCCTAGCCATGGTGCTGTGAGGACACGCCAGCTCTCAGGGCTGCTCTCCATTGTGCGCTGTGCCCAGGGCCTCCACTCTGTCACTCAGCCCTGCATGAAAAATTAATGTTGCTTACCAGATCAGCGTCATCCAGCAGATTGGACTTTGTGAACTCAGAGTGCTAAAATCTCTCTGAAGACAACTCTCATGCTCGCATCCTCAGCCATATGAGGCAGATACTAGGTTGAAGACAAAAGATTAAAAATTAATATACTTGTGCAGTGCGGGAGAGTGCAGAGCAGAAGGGCTGCGGAGAGGCTCTCAGAAGAGGATCGCACTACTGAGATTTTCAGGAGAGACATCAGGGTGAACCTGATTCTCCTCGGTGTGGGAAGGAGGGGGAACAGCCAGAGCCAACAGATTTCAGATGTGTAGAAATAGTGGTAATGGGAACCCTCAAAACTGAGTCTGTAGTCAGAAATGGGCCTTGAGGGTGCCCGTGTGATTGTGGCATCAGGACCTGTGGTGGCCCCAGAGATGGCATCTCAGGGCAATGGCCCCTCATCATCCCTGTGTCAGCCCCAGGGTGCCTCTGTGGCTTCGAAGCTGGCCGTGGTGTGAGTCACCACGACCATCCTGTCTGGCTAAAGGGGTAAAAAAAAAAGGAGAGCGGCATCTGATCCTCCTGCATGCTGGGGAGATGCCTGCAACAGGGAGGCTCTGCCCTGGTGGCCCCCGTCCCTGCATGGAAAGGTGCTCCCCAGCTTGGCACAGCTCCAAACACCCCAGGAGGTGATACTGCTGGCAGCAAACACTGCAAACCACTGTTTCGAAACTGAGAGTTACTGTCATTCAGAATCAGGCTCTAAGCCTCGAGGGTGGCTTGCTAGGTCCAGCTCTGCAATGCAAAGGTGCTTTCACAGTATAAATAAGTATCATTCAGCATCTTTTCTTCCTCTGGAAGGAATTTTTTTTTTCCAATTTTCATTGTTTGAATATTTTTCATATTTTTCCTGTAATTCCTTTACCCTTTTGCTTCCCCAGCTACATGGAGGATTTTGTTTAGAGTGCAGCCATAGATACAGTCGACACATATTGTGAGAAAGTCTAGGTAGTCCAAAGTGGACCTTTTAAAGTGGTTTTGTTTGCTACTTCTACGTTAAAAGCACAAAATCCAAAGCTGCTTTTTCTATCCTCAGAAGTATCGCTCCACAGGAACCGCTAACACTGCCACACTGCCTGCTTCACAGTGTGAGGTTTCGGTCAGTAGCACCTTGGGAGTTTCATCCCCCTTGTTCCACCACACAATGCAAGAAAGCTGCAAACCTTTGTAGGAAATTGTGAGAGTTGGGAGAACAAAGGTGGGAGGAATCTTCCTTTTATATCTTCCACTAAAAGGCTTGGTGGGGACTTAAGACTATCACACTGTGGTATTTTCTCTGTAGTTTCCTTGTTTTTTGGTGTTTTGACCCAGTCGTAGGTGTCTAGCTATAAACACTTCAAAATGACAGTCAGATACAGTACTACTTTACAAGGCCTTGATCTGCAGGCACTGTGGAGTTCCTTGGGCAAGTCAGAGGGACAGCTTGAGTTTTACCTGTCCTAAGAGCTGTGAAACTCAAGGTGCTGGATGGTTAGTCTAGGAGTTCTGTCAAGCACTGTGCTCCTTCCTACACAGCGTTAAATGATATAAAGAGCAATTTCTAAAGGAAGTCCAACTGCCGAAGCTGTATGAAATGCACAAAAAATAAGACTCTCATTGAAAGTGAAACCTAATAGACTGTATTATTTCCTGCTGACACAGACAATTCCTTTCTTGGCCATATCGGACAGACCCTGTGGAAAGGAATATAAGGTGAATATACATGAGCAATATTAGAAATGCATCAATGATGTGATAAAAATATTGCTCAATATGGATATTTTGAAAAAAACAAAATTTCTCATTGACAAGCTGTGCTTTTGCACCAAAAATTTTTTTGTTTCCATTTTCTGTAAAAAAAAAAATGAGCCAGAAAAAAAAAAAAAAAACAGCAAAATCCTCTAGTTTTACATTTAGTAAAAAAAAATTCAATCAAAAGACAGGTGAAGCAAAACTCTTTCTGTTTTTCCAAAAGAGAAATTATTTGATACCAGGATTTGATAAGCCGTAATTATTAGCTCAGTGGATCTCCTGCTGATTTGGCCTGGTGTCAGAGAGCATTAGAGAAAAATCTGCCTCTCTTAAATTCCTTTAAGACTCAGAATAAGTTTTAAATATAAAACTTATAAATATTATATATGTCCCTCTGCACAGGACATGGTATCACACTGGCTCGTTTAGATCAAGACATCTCTAGAGTGTTGCCCTCCACTGTCCCCAAGCAGTTTGTCCAGGAACAGCACTGGGCTGTCTCGCAGACATGATCTCCAGAGGCTCAGTTTTAACTTCAGAAGATCAATCATCCGGCACTGCCTTGCTCTAAGTGCGTGAACTCACACTGACTCACCAGAGCCTGCTCAGCAAAAGGTCTCACAATAACACAGGCTGCCAGGAAATGCCTGTGCTCCGTGATGGTTCATCCAGTGCTGCCCACCTACCTGTGGGATGGAGCTGGGCATGGAGGGCTTCCTCCTCTCCCACTTACTGTCATGTCACTCATTTCCCATCACAGGGCCTTTCAGTATTACACAGTTCAAGCAGTCTGAGATGTGTAATCGCAAGCCTGTTTGATCTGAGGAATGTGCCTCTGTGTGTTATAGGAACTTTTGCTTTATGTTTACTGACCCAAATCAATCCTAGCTTGCAAATTGAAAGAGATGTAGCCTGAAATCTGGTAAGTTGTTTTGTTGTATTTTTCCTTCCAAAGAGTCTGTGCTTTGCTTAGGGAAAAAAGGCTTGAGTACTGACTTTTAGTCAGTAATTGAAAAATGTGATTGCTAGAAAACTGCAAAGATTTCAGTGATGGAACCCTGGTCCTTTCCCTTCTGAAAACAAAAGAGGCATAATGCTGGGGCAGCAGTGCCCCGCAAAAGGCAGCATTCAGAGAGGCTTGTGATGGACGCTGCTCATCTTCCTGAACACAGAACAGTCCTCTGCAGCCCCTCCCGCTCCCCCTTCCCCCAGACATACAGCTGGTAACAGCTCAGTGCAAGGAGGTGGAGGAGGCTTCATCCCTGTGGGCTGCTTACATCCTTCCCACGCCCTCTCCCTCCATATCCTGAACTCATGGGGGATGTGAAATCAGGACCTTTGTAGCAGCCTCAGTTAAGTCCCCTGAGTTCCCTGCACCTTTGCGGCATCACTTGCTCTCATTTCTGCTTTAAGGTGTGAACATCTATTGACTGATGGTGTTGTCAGCATTCCAAGGGCTATGTTTGCAAGGTTTTGGGGAGATGTGATAAGTTACCACTTGTTATTCTTTAGAAATGTACGGTGTCCTTTTTTGGTGGGCACTTGAGCAGATGTCATGAAACCAGGAGTCCTCTGGGCCATGTTAAGGGAGAAAGCACTTGGTTAAGGGATGTATGTGGAGATCATGGTGCTGTGCCTGGCTCTGCTGCTGACTTGTGTGTGGCAAACCACTTCCGAGCTCACCTCTGTCTGCTCATCCACCTCACCCTGCTATTTGCTAGAAGCTACTTCAAATGCAGGAGAAAAGCAGATACTACACACAGCACAATGTAACACCTGCATTTTTATATGTGTCAGAAAGCTTAGTGCAGGTGCCCTGAAAATGTGGAGTTTTTTAAACAGCTCTCTCTGCTTCAAAATGTCAAGCAAACCCAAATTAACTCAGAAAGTCATATTAACCACATAAAACATATACGTATGTAGGGGATGTATTCTTCATTATCTGTTCGGCTTTTCTGTCAGCAACACATCTGAAAGCAAAATGTGCTGCCAAGTCATGTATTCTAATGACTTACGGACTTCCCCATTTCCCAGGAAGATGAATTTGGGTGTATGAGAATGGTTTCTAGTAAACATACTGACAGCAAAGATGATGTTAAAAGGAAGTGCAACTTACCTTTTTTTTTGTTCCAAAGGAAAGTACAGTGACTCATGTGTCAGAAGGAACATGCTAGCCCAAGACAGTCTGTGCTCTTTGCAGTGACCACCCAAACCTCTCCCCAGTGAGGGACACCTAATGTCAATTAATTACTCTTGCAGGCACGTAGTCTGTGGACTTATACAACTAGGCATCAAGATGTTTGTCCTTATGAAAGCATCAATTTGTGATTTAAAAGCTATGCTGGAAAGGTAACTTGAAATATGAGATTGGATTTTCAGTGTCAGAGAGAGAAATTACAAACTTTATTTTTAAGGGCTAAACTCAGTGACCTGATGATGCAATGGAAGAATAGGTGGGTTTGGAGGAAATCTGTATTTCTCTATTAAACTCTTTTCAAGTAATTCATTGGTATTCACAGCAGAATAAACATTTTTCACATCTGGCGTTATCTGGGAAGAGCTTTTACCTATAGGTAAGCCTGAAACTGAGGGGCATAGAGGCCACAACAGAGTATTACGTGCCCATAGACTTCTGTATATGAAACAGCATGATGAAAATAATGTGACTGGAAGATCTCATAAATCATCCTTCCTCACTTAACTGGAAAATTAGAGTTCTCAGTTCTCTCTGCCCTTTGCAGCCTCCCAAGGTATCACAGTTTTTACAGGCATTATTTTCTCACTGGCACACACAGGTATTTCTCAGATGGCATTGTCCTGATGCCTCCGGGGCCACTGCACTTCTGCCCAGGTGCAGAAAGGCAGATGAGCCGTATTTCACTGCTTATTTTCCTGGCATTGCTCATGGCTGAAACAGGGACAGTGTGTGCTGGCTCAGCAAGGGCTGCACGTGCACGTGTCCGCTCCTCATTGCGTGCCCTTTTGGTCATGCAATCGTAGAATCATAAGGCTGAAAAAGACCTCTGAGATCAAATGTACAGGGCTAAGTATAGGACAGCTGCCCTTGTTTTAAAGTGATCTGTTCTTTTATGAACCGTGTTCAAAGCAACTCTTCTTGAGGGCATCTGCCTCTTACTTGAGGGGGTATGATGCTCATGGGACTGGCATCTCTGTTTTCTGTGCGCGGGGTGGGAATTTGTGTGTACAGCCACAGCAGATGACTAGATGAAGCAGACAAAGCCATGAACCTCTTTTCCTTTGGTAGGCCCACTGGGCTGGCAAGCAAATGGAAGTATCACTGTAAATATTCAAGGAAAAAGAAAGGCGAGTTACAACTCTCAGAGCAGTGTTGAGTGGACTGTGTGTTTTACAAGAGATGTTTCAGGACATTAACAGCAAGGGCTTAATGTATTAATATACATCTTTGGGAAATAATCTGGCACTACATCATGGGCCAGACCCTTGGTTGACATAACCTGAGATGTCTCCAGTGGATTCTTTCTCAGTTTTCAACAAGTTAACATCTGACATTCTTAATTATACACATCTCTGGCCAGTATAAACCTACATAAGCTTAGGATGCCTTGATCTTGTGTGTGCCATTATAATGTGTTCAAGGACTTTTGGACTCTACAGGTGTCAAAAATGTTCTTTTGGACCATATACCAAAATTAGGAGAATGAAAACCTGCAGCACCGGATAGGCACAAGGGCAGATTTCATGACCGCATTTGTCTCTGCTGTCTAAAAGTACATTAGATCTGTCTGGCACAGCTGGATTGGAGCAGATCCAGAGCAGAGAGGCTTTACCAGCTACAGCTCTGGCTACCTGCCTCTCTCATCACACCCCTGGGGGGAAGGGGGTCTGTGATCAACAGCAGACAGCAGTGCTCGAAAGATGCTGATGGCAAGGGTGGTGATGGCAGGGAGATTCACCACTTAAAGCCTATTTACCTACAGTTCTTCACAGCTTCATTGACTAAAGAAAGCCCAGAGGAGCTTCCTGAACTAAGCAATGCTTGCTTGCCTGTTGCCTTTCAAGCAATTAAATGATTTCTTTGGTGTCATCTAATGATTTTTTTTTTTTTGTCTCTGCTTCTTTCAGCTCCAAGGCTCCTTGAAGAGAAAGTTGGTGGTAAATCTGTCGCCCGTCAACAAGAGGCCCAACGGTGTTTCAGAGAGCTCTTTCCTTGACATTAAGAGGATAAGAGTGGGTGACAATATCTCAGTGGGACAAGGTGGGCAACACGTTAACAATTGCCAAAGCCAGTCAATGTCAGGAACTATGACGGTGGGGCAAGGATCACAAAGAAAGGCCAGCAGCCTAGCGAACAATACCCATGCGAGTGGGAATGACATGTTTAATATGACTTTAAAAGAGGTAAAGAAAGAACCAGGAGAAACAATGTCCTGCAGCAAACACTTAGACAGCCAGACATCCCATGAGAACATGTTCCCTAACAGATATGGGGAAGAGTCATGGGACCAAATGATGGATCTTGAGCTTCAGGAACTGTTTAATGAACTGACTAACATATCGGTGCCACCAATGAGTGATGTTGAGCTAGAGAATATGATAAATGCCACGATAAAGCAAGATGAGCCATTCAACATTGACCTTGGGCAGCAGAGCCAGAGGGGCCCTGTGAGATCTCTGCAGATGGATAAGATGGTGATAAAAAGTGAGTATGCACCAGGCATGAATCAGGCTCCTGTGGGCTCGCCACAGATGAGGCCTTCTTCTACAGGTCCAGCCTTCACTATGGCTACCACTGCCATGTCTGCCTCCTCACCCATCCCCTCGGTGCCTCAAACACAGGTGTCACAGGTTTCTTCTGCATCCAGTCGGCCATTGCCTAACTGGCAGGAGGTGTCTCATGCACAGCAGCTCAAACAGATCGCAGCCAATCGGCAGCAGCATGCCTTGATTCAGCAGCAACAGCAGCAGCAGAACCAGACAGCCAACTGGTCCACTCTGTCTCCATCAGGACCTTCCCCTGGACCCTTTGTGCAAGAGAAAATCCCCAGTCCCTCTTTTCGCCAGCAGCAGTTCAGCCCACAAAGCTCAGCAATGCTTGGGGTGCCAGTGAATGGAAACCAGACAAAAGGGATGAACAACTATGTTTATAAACCGACCACTCCCCAGAGCAATCCCATGGACATAATCATGCAACAGAAGCCTCAGGACCTCAACAGAAACTTTATCAACAGCGCTCAGCCACCTCTAGAGCAGCATCATGGCAACACAAAGCCTTTGTTTCACTTTAACTCAGAGCAAACAAACCAGCAGATGCCTTCAGTTTTGGGTTCCCAAAACAAGCCTGCCCTTCTGCACTACACCCAGCAGGCACAGGGTTCAGCTCCTGTGCAGCAGCCACAGCAACAGCAGCAGCAACAGCCGCAGCCGCAAACTGCTCAGCCTCTCCCAAACCAGTCTCTTCAGAGGCCACCTAATGTAACCCTAGCAATGCAGCAAAAAATGATGCTTCAGAAAATGCAGCAAAGCCAGCAAATCTCAGGTTTGCAGTATCCAGTCTCTCAGCAGCACAGACAGGTAAGACAAATTCCTCCTTCTTTGTTACAGAATCATTCTGGTCCAAGTAATAAAAAGGCTTTTCCAGTCTAGCCTCATTCCTGCAGGAGATGTGTCCTGGTGGCAGATATGACCATCTCAGCATGCACTTCTGCAGAGCTGGTGACGGCACGTTTAGCACCTCTTCAGGTGTATCATGAATACACATTTAAAAGAATTTCAAGAAACACGTGTTCATAACACTTTTCTCTTCATGCAATGGAATGAATATGTCACTGCTATATATTATGAAGATACTTGTCAGAAAGGTGAGATAGTAGGGCAGATGCAAGCTTATTTTGGACTCCTATCTAAGTTTTCTAGCTTACAAAAATTTAGGCTCTTTTGAAAGTCAAAATTTTAATGAATTCCTATGTTATCTTAGATAATGTGTTTTACAATGTTAATTTTTATGCCATCATTTTTCTCAGGGAGGCAGGGTTAGGAAATTCTGTTTTTAGATATCTTTTGACTGATATGACAAAAATTACTGTTTGCACATTTGCTATCGCTTTGGCAAAGAAAAACTAAGATTTATCTGTGAGCTTTATAAACACCCATCACACTTCTGGGAATATTCTGTGGATAAAATATATGCTTAGATATGAAGGAGAAGGTTGCCACAGATATGTCTACAATTATATTCCACATGGCCAGCTCCCACTGTGTTATCATGAGACAGTGCTCTGACAAGATCTGCTGTTGTAGCTTCGTTGTGCTATGCCAAGTCCCTCTGCACTCGAGTCTCATATCCCGAGTTTCAGACCTGCCAATCAAAGTGAGAATGTGCAACCTCACTGTACCCCGGAGTCTGGAAACTGGCGCAAAACAAGTAAAACATATTTCACCTTGGGATGTTTAAGCAACTCTGAGTAGTTTAGGTGGGACTTCATCTCAACATATTTGAAGATATGGAATTGCAGTATTGGTGTTGGGATCATCTGTACATGTGAAAACAGCTATGAGAAGCTACTTAAAAATGAAAGCCTAAGTCTTCCATGGAGTCTCAGAAAGTAGCACTGTGAACGAATCATTCTGAGCTGGAGTTTCTTCACCAAACTGGTGAAAGGTCTGATGTTTTAAAAAGAGTCAATACAGTTGTATGCCTGCACACCTTTCTCCTTTTAACTCTTTTAAATTTCCTGACCAACTAACCATGATTTTCTCCAACAACAAGTCCCTTAGCAAGAGGTACCAGGTGAAACCTATGGGCAGGTATAGCTTCGTTGAATTGCTTTGTTGAAAGATGCTGTAGAATGATCTTTGGCAGGATGCAAGCACAGTTTTGCTGTTTTACGGGAGGTGTCTGCAAGCTGTTCCTCTTTTTCTTGAGCCACTGTGTGCTCTCTTCTTAGGTGCATTTCCTCATTCTTTTAATAGACTGGCAGGAAGATGGATTTTTACAGTTCCTTCATTCAGCCATGATGAACCTTCCAGCAATCTGTCATCACAGGGGAGACAGGCAAGACTTCTGCAAACACTACTGTTTTTCTGAAAAGATTTGCAAGGTCACATTTTGGAAAGGCATAAAAACACGAGAGCAACTCTGCTTGAGATAGTGTTAGCTCCTTGCTCTGTGTCTTCTTGGGCTGCTGCTCAGGGAGGCCAGCCAACAAGATGGGACTTGGCACCTCAGCCCTAGTAGTACTTGCAAGATTTACCATGAGTGTAGCGAGATTTTTCACCTGTGCCGCCACAAGATCTTTGGTTTAGGAAATTTGTCCTAAGTGAACTTTGCTGAGTGCCAAACTTTAGATATTACACCAAGGAAGGGGTTTTGCCTATTATCACAGACTTCTTTCTGCAAACTAATTTTCCAAAGTTTCTTGTCATCTGTCCACTTCCCACAGCTGTTTCTGCAAGCTGTGGCTACCTGACCCACAGCACAGTTAAGAAGCTTGGAAGCATTTTAGACACAGATTACAGGGCTTTTGCAGTAAGGATGCTGTTTTTTCTATGCTCTAGAGAGATAACTGGATTTTCTTTAGAGATCGTTAGCAGTTGTTCCAAAGTGCTGATGAAGTTCAGAAAATCAGTTAGGTCTCTCTCAATTAGAGTATATTGTAGTTGCTGGAACAATACTTAGAAATACAATTGGTCCATAAATTACAGGGTTTTTAAAAGGTTTGAACATAACTGTTCACCTGGCAGTATTTATGAGTTCTGTGGACCCTTTAGCACCTGCATGCACTGCTGCAAGAGCCCTTGGACAGGGCCTGCTTGCCATATAAGTCTGAATATTAAATCAGAGGAGGAGGAGACATGGCTAGGATTCCAGTGAAGACAAAAAAGGTCAAAGTGACCTTGTGGGTTGACTGCTGCTGATTTTAGCAATGGGGACATCACCTCATTTAGGCTGCATGGTCTGCTTTCCTGAGCGATCCTTTCCCACCTCTGAGGATTTCTACACATCATTAAAAGTAATGCATGATTAATTACCAGCATTTACTAATTAACTTCATGATTAATATTTATTTTACTCATGCTCTATTTCTGCATGAGGAATCAAGATTTGATTCTGCTTGGTATCATTCAGCTCCTCCTCAGATCATTATAGGACCATCTCACAAGTTGCTGCAATGCTTTGTAGCTGGTAATGTGAGGGCACATTCATAAAGGACTGCTGTGACATTGCCATCAGAAATCATTGACTGGAACACTATAAGTTCACATTTTTAGCAGAACTAGCTCAGCCTCTGAATTTTTGCTCCCCAAGCTTTAAGATCCCCCAAACCCATCTGAGCTTGGTTTTATCAGTCCAAACTGGCTAACTGGAAATGTAAGGCTTATAATTTCTCTGCTTGTCATGTTCCCTTTGTGTCAAATTGAAACAAACTTACAGAGGGATTTGCTAATTAGATGTCTTTTGCCTCTAGGGAAAAGTCATAAAAATGATGGAAATCGTCTTGGTTTCCTGGACGGTTGATCTGAACGAAGGGTTTGTTTGCCTCTCTCCTTTATTCTCCATTGTTCTGGGAAAGATTCCTTTCTATTGTCTATTGGAATGCAACATATACCTAGTCATGAAAAAACTCATAGTAATTCAACACTCTCTTTGTTTAGGAAATAATTAGAAGCTCCAAATTCTATACAGGTTTAATCGGGTTTGTGATACTTCTACAGAACCTCAGCTGAAAATCTGTAACTGGGCCTGGGTAGAAGTCTAACTTTTCCCTTCTGAAGGAATGTAGTCCAGTCAGTGAAAGATGCTTCTGAAATAAGACTTAAGGTTTTTGAACTGGACTTGTTGTTTTTAACTAGTCCAAGAAATTCCACACACATTTTCAAAGTTTTTGATTAGCCATTATACTTGTTCAGTAAGATCCATTAGTTTTCTGTGAAGAAGTAAAAAAAAAAGAAAAATAAAAAAGAAAAAGCCTGTATCTACTAAATAAAATATTATTCATCCCCTTCTGGTTTTGACCTAAAGCCAAATTAAACTCAAGAATTTCAAGCTGAATTTTTCTCCAATTGTTTTTATTTAACTTCATTTGCTCAAGGGAAGGGAGAATAGAAGGCTGAGCTCATGAGAACAGGAGCAAGGCGACTCCATCTGCTACATGTGGGCATGTGTCCTATTTAGTCTTGGCTTTGGAGGCAAGGATAACACAAGGGATCGTGAGAGCTTCACCCCCAACTTTACATGGACAACCAGTAGTCCATATTTTTAAGGCTCTGGAAACATCAGTGTAGATACAACCCACAACAGTGTTCGCTTGTAGAAAGCTCAGGGCCTTGTTAGTCCTTGTTCCTCTAGAATTGCTTTGAGGATGGGATCACTTTCTCCTTTTTCACGTCTCTACATTCTTTTTCAATAACCCAAGAATTGTGATTAGTCGCAGTTTAAGGGGTGGTGGTGGTATTTGCCCTTACTTGCCCTAATTGGAGCATGCCTTAGATAATTTTCTTTACCAGATCTTAACAGGCTCCTTTGATGTCCAACCTGTCTTCCTTCCTACTGAATACTCAGCAGCCCTTTCTCCAGTACTGGCTCCTAGCATGTTTTCCCTGTAGGGCGACTGAGCAGCACTGCACCACAGAGAAGCTCTGGGTGCTGATGTGACCCCCTGCTTGCAAACCATTCCATTACACCAGCCCTTCCAATGCCCAGAGCTTCATATGTATTCATCATCTTAAATATCTCCAAGGGACAGAGGTGGTATTTCAACTAACCTGGCAGCTCTGCAGAGTTCCTGAGACAGATTCTCCTCTCATTTTCTCCAGTGTAAACCCAGGGAAATTTCATTTATTTTCAAGAGAGTGTAACTGAACTTATAGCAGCAAAGTAAGAAGCAGGATATGACATTCTACCTTTTTTTTTTTAAAGTGTGGGCAGGCACCACGTGGATTCAATAAAAAGTATATGTTAAACTCTCAGATAGTTAGGGTGCTATGTGAGGAAGAAGCACCAGGACCAAAAGAACAAATGTCTTTTTTGAAAGTGCAGATATAAAAAATCTCTTGTTACCATTCACTGCTGAGTAGTAACTTGCATTTTCAATTTAGCCCCCAAAATTTCTCAAAGAAAATGTGTCTTCTTTATCAAAAGAGTATTTTCCTAAACCTCTGTGTTTACAACTACGGAAGAAAAGAAGAACGCATTTTGAGTGTGCAACCTCTCTCTTTTCAAGTGTGAAGGAAGTATTTTACAAATATTTGTGAAATGAACAGAGAAAACCTAGAGTAGCTTTTGGTAATTGGTACAAACCAGGACTTGAATTTGACTAAGATCATAAATAACGATTCCAAGCTTTTGGAATCTGTAATAATAGAAATTGTTCCATAGTGTAAGAAAATAACAATGTGACCTTTCTCTCAATGCTCTCTATAAAAATAATATTTGGATGACAGCTTTTCATGATGGCTCCATTTTGGTCACATTTCCTTGTACAAGGACTTCTGAATTAAATATTCTGGATAAAAACTTGAGTATATCCCAATAACCACCATCAATTGCAGGGTCATAGTTGATTTATGAGCATGACACCAGAGAGAAAATGTCATAAGTTCCTGTACTGTCATCATGAACAGTTTTCTTGATGGTGCTTTATATCATTCATGCTCAGTTTGCTGAATAAAATACATACACAGTCACACTGTGGACAGACAGTCCCTGAGGATATTGTAATTTGAAGTCTCAGAGACATTCCAAGTTCCATACGGTTTCTTGAACTCTTTCCATGAAGCATTTACACTGGAAGAATAGTAGATTATCAGCCATGCTCAAATGCTTCTTGGTTTGGGGTTTTGGGAGGTAGAGGAGACAGTTCCTGAGGTCTCTTTTGAACAGCTTTTTGGAAGTACTTCCATGAAGGTACCAATGAAAACCATGATTGAGCTTCTCTGGATGACTTCTTCACTAATGTCAGCACACTTAAAGTCTCATTCATCATCTATTAACATTGGAAAGTGCCTGGGAGGTCCACTGAGAGGGCAAAATTTCATTCTGTGAAGAACTGTATAAACTCGAATTAAAAATAGCATCTGCTTCAAAGGGACATCATGGATCTGACTTCCGTAAGATCAAAGATAAGATGGGTGTTACAAAAAGAATTTGATAGATATGAACTTCTCCCTACCTGCTCTCGAGATGTTGATTTGAGAACTGCAGTGATCCAAGAGACCCTTCATAACTCAGTCAGTTGTCTCGGATGTGGGGGGAAAAATACTGCTGTTTGAGACAGAGGGTACAGTAAGATTGTTAGCTGCTTCAGCCCTCTAATTATACTCCACCACCACCTGGAAGACATGGACTAGGGAAGGAAAGCAGAGGGACAGCCCAGGTACCGGCTGCGTACATAGGAGAAGATGATGATGGCTGCAGGGAATAAATGGCAGCTAAGAAGATCCACAGTGCTGGTGGCTGAGATTACAATTTACAGGCCTGGAGTGGTAGGGTAAAGTGAGGAGTCATCATCAAAAAGAGGACATGAGTTTGGGCTTATTAGGTTAACTGGAAAGGAAGTGTTACAGGACAAGTCTGAGATAAGGAACTGTGAAGACATCATGCTGACCAGAAGAAAAGGGGCAAAGGATGTTTCAGGTCTGGTTCTCGGCTAAGGAGCAAGTTAGTTTATCTTGACCTGTGAACTTATCCATAAAACTATGATGTCCACAAGGGCTTCTTACCTGGTTGAAGATTCTTGCTATTGCCATGTGTGCATCTGAGGCCAGAGTCAAGCCCTGAGTCAACTTCCTGCAGGGATTTTGGAAAGGCAGCCTGGAAAAACAATATAATTCCACAGCCATTTGGAGCTGGCATGGTGAAAAATCCTTTCCTGTAAGTTTTTACTTGTTCATAGGCAATTTAGGAATACCTCAAGAAGCCAAGGAACAAAAAAAATTAACAAGTCCCAGTTCTCCCTAGAGTCTTCCTATTATTTTAATTCCCCAAAGTGCTCAAGAGTGCTTAGTCCCAGCAATTTGTCTCTCTAGGGGTTCAAAATGAAGGAATATTTTAATGGCAAATATTTATTCCTCCACTCAGCCACTTTTACTGCTGGTGTTTTTATGGTGGAGACCTGCCCCAGGCCACAGATGACTGTTGTTAAGACAGCAACAGACCTAGTAATGTTCCTTTAATGTGAGTTTTCACGGGTGAATTTACCATTTGAATGCGATGCTGTTCCAGAAAATCAGCCAGATGCTCCAACAGAACTATTCCAGAACCATCTGCCTGCTTCATTTGCTGCATGCCTGTTTCTGGTAATGTACACACACAGTGTAAGAGGCAGTTTTTGCCCTGAAGAATTTATAATCTAAATAAGCAAGACAGCCAAGCCTTGAGATGAAGGAAATGTTACTGTATATTTTGTATATGCTTGTGTATTTGGGGAAAGAAAGAAGGAATATGTCATGCAAAGCCGTTACAATCAATCCACAGGAGTTGTTGGATACACTTACCATTGCAGAAAAATCCTCTGACAGAGTCTGGAGTTGAACCAGATCCAGTGCATCAGTAGAAAACACAGGAATTGAGTAAAAGGAGAGGTATTTATCCCTCTCTTTCATACCAGATATCTGTATTTAATGTTAACCCCCTAAGCCTCTTATGTAACCAGTGAGGAAGGCGCACTCGGAGTACCCGAGCAAGGCACATAGTGGGGAATAACCTCTGCAGAAGGCTCATCGCCCATGAGCCCAGCTCTGCTGCTCTGCCTTAAAGACGTGTGCAGACTGAAATTTGCTTTCGCACATGGACACTCTTAGGTGAGGTTTCACAGGGTGGAAGAGCTGATCTAAAGACTGGAAGCTTCAGAAAGGGCAAGAAGTCCTTCCTCACCTCAGCCTTGTGTCCACTTCTTCCTCTGGCACCAGCTCTGGCATTTGTCTGAGCTCTCACAAGACCAGGAGAGAACTATTCTTTGTCTCTCTGTGTAGGTTTTCTTCAGCTTGTGGGGTCAGGCAAAGCCAACGCCAGCACAAGGGAAGTGACAGGACCACACAGCTGGAGGCCAGAAGCAGAGATGGGATTGCTTCTGCCAGCAACAGCGAGCTGTTAAACTCACCTCAGGTGGCTGGTGGTGGAGAATCTCCAGCTAAGGGGGTGTTTGGAGAAGGAGTGGAAGGTGAACAGCTGGCTGCCAGAGGGAGACTGGGCGTGGAAGGACAGGACTGGGAGAGTCAGGACCAGAAAGTTTAGTGCAAGGGAAAGAAACAGTCAGATGGGACTGGATCCAGAGTGGGGCAATTGGATGGGATGGACAGAGCTGTTAAGAGCAGGTGGTGAAGGAATGAAGCGCAGGAAGAGTGAGGGCCTGAGGGTAGGAAGAATCCTGGAAAGAGGTAATACAGAGTGCAAATTGGGCTTGGGTGAGAGGGAATGAGAGAGAAGGATTGGGAGCTGGGGAGGAGAAAGCTGAGAGTGAGTCTGGGTGCAGGTGGAGGAAGACGGGGCATCCAAGGATGGGAAATAGTGTGGGAGAAAATGGGGCAGAATAGGAGCTACTGATGCACAGGGGACAAGAACCTACAGTCTTTGCAATGGGGAAGTGGAAGACTGGTAACACTTAAAAACGTCCTCTGTATCCTATGCCAGGAATAAGTGAAGGAACATAAGGGCTTTGTGTTCAGTAGTTCCCAAAGCGTCTGCAGGAAGTCTTCAGGACAGGGCAGGAAATGCAGCCCTGAGCTCTTCAAATTGCCAGCTGAAAGGACACACTTCACATTTTGGACCATGCTATTCATCCTGGCAGTCTCCATCGGTCAGGGAGACAGAATAAACAGCATATTTGCCCCACTGGGAAGCAACTAACACAACCCGTTCTCTGGTTTTCTTCCTTCAGGGGACCCTACAGCTCTTGTACCAGCTCCAGCTGCAAGTGTAGCCATTGCATAACCAACTTATAGAACAGAACAGGATAGAATATATGGAACAGTTTAGTTGGAAGGGAGCTACAATTATCATGTAGTCTAATTGCCTCACCAGATCAGGGCTGACCAAAATTTTTATGAGGTTCAAATGCCTCTTAAACACTGACAGGCTTGGGGCATCAACCACCTACCTGAGAAGGCTATTTCAGGGTTTGAACTTTCTTCCTACCTTGCCAAAGACATACATGAGGAAGAATGATGGAGATTGGCCTTCTCAGGCCTTCATGAGAAGCTGTGTAATCCACCTTGGTTGAAAAGTTCCTCGTGATTGACTGATGCCAAAATATTTGCAATAACCAAGGTGTGAAAATGAGGAAAGATGGTATTTTTGTGGATCCAATTTGTTATGTAACTTGTAAGAGGGAGAGGGACTGTGAGGGCTTTCTGTAATTCTGTGAAGATGGTTTAGATGTACTCTCACAGACTTTTCTTTTTCCAGTCTTTTCTATAATTTGCAGTGGTTGCAAGCCGGGCCACAGCCCGGCTCCAACTGAGTGATGAATTACTAAAGGATTTAGTGCTTTGGTTCTGGTTAGAAAAGCATCCAACTTTATCCACTGCAGAACTAGATTTCTCCGAAGGACTGTTAACTGCAATCGCAGCTAAAGCAAGTTTTGCTGGGGTGACTCCAGTCTTGTCTGGTTTCAGCTAGAATGGGGAAAAAAAACATAATTACTTTTTTTTTTCCTACTGGAACTGGTAAAAGACATGGGAAGACAGAGGGATTAGCAGAAGTATTGGGAACTTCACAGCCTAAGTGCAAAACAGAGTGGGAGGAGGGAGGGTGGGAGCAAATTCTGGCTATCCATCCTTAATCCAAAGCCGCCTGCTCCTTCCCAGGCTGTACTTCACTGTCATACACTTGCAAATTCACTCCAGGAATGAAAACAGACTAACTTTAAGCTTGTTCCCAAAGCTGCAAATTTGTCCCTGCTGGGTGTTAATTTAACTGCTTCCAGGGCACCAGGATGTCTACTGGTGTTCACTGGGCTTGCTTTCTTCTTTTTTTTTTCACACATCTGGTGTTGTGAAAACTTCCAAGGCACCACACAGAAGAGTGATGAACTGACCACTTTTAACCCTTTCTGCAGCACTCTTAAGTATGAACCTACCTGTCTCTCTTCACTGTTTTCTCCCTACAACAGATTCCATGGGATGGGATCCACAAATGCTAAAGTGGGTCTTACAAGTATATCACAGGCTGAGAACTGAGACTTTCTTCAGCTCCATTATTCTTTGTTTTTCCTGTGAACAAATCTGGCTTAACAGTAATAACTGGACTTCAAAAATTTCCAGCAGGAAGAAATGTATTTGGGGCAGGGAGACGTTTTTTCCAAAATACTACTTTTTTCCATTTGCTTTTATCTAGTGCTGCCACTTCCCAGCAGGGAGGGTGTTCAGTGCAATAGTTTCACTCACATTGTGGCAAGTAGTGGCCTTTTCCTGTTGGTTTTTGATCACTGCCATTTGTTCACTAATGGCATTAACTGTTTATCTCTTGCATCAGCTGAACCAGAGCAAATCCAAAACAATCTGGGTGTCTCATTTCCAGGCTTAGCTGTTGAACTTTACCTGGCTTTTGCCGCTTGGTTTGCTTTCTGTCGAACAAGTTGTTTGCATGACCAGCTCACTTGTTTCACTAACATATTCCTAGCAACAGCATACAAACTGGCTTTTTTTATCTTTGGCAAGGGCCTCTTAAAAAAAAGCCAAAGGTACTCTTCCGTTTTGGCCTGTTGTGCAGTGCCAGCTTTATGGCACAAGGAGCGTGCAAAGTCCTCTTTTGCTGTCTTCCTCTCAGGCCTATCATTACTGTGAATCCTGCAGCTCTCATCCTGTGTTTCCAGCCCACTGACTGTCCCTTCTCAGCCCTGCTTCCTCTTCAGCACTCAACTCTGGGGAGCTGAAACAGCATCAAGAAGTATCTCACAGCCATGTGGGCTGCTGAACACAGTGAGAAAGCAGCAGCATCCATCATGTCTGTGCAGGAGACCCAAGTGGGCCACAGTCCTTGATTTTGGCATCCTCTCTTCTTCACGTAGGGCTTTCACTGCTGAGTTTATTTTTAAGAGAAGTAAATAACTCTCAGTCCACAAATTACAGGCTTCCTTGGTAAATATGAAAGCTAGTTCGTGGGCTAAGTACAGCTGTGTTGTCAAAATCTTGTTTCATATTTGAAGTGTTGTCAAGGCCACCTGTCCATTTCAGAAGCAGCACGTCTTGGTGGGCCAGAGCCCCAGGCAGCACTGGAGCCATTCTTCATAAAGGTTTTCTATAGACATATATATGCATTGCATTAAAAAAAAAAAAAAAAAAAAAAAAAAAACAAAAAAAAAAACCAAACACAGAATTTTAATCCTCCAGAAATGCTACCTGGAGTGTTGGACTCACCATCTGAAAATACTGAGGGAATTGGGTTTGTGTAGGTACAAAATTCATCTCCCTAATAAAGCCTGATATTTTTAAAGCTGCAAAGTAGGACTTACGTGTCCATAGACAAATTATTTATGCAGATCTAGAGAATATTCATCCAAAAACTGTATAGCTTTAACATATCCACCTCTGTTATTCTTCTGACAAGTTTTCCAACCAGTGCACCTAGTAACCACTTTTGATATTGGCCATAAGTAAATTTAGGCTGGAAATTAACAGCCCATTCACAATTGTTTGGCTTTCCTGAGGAGAGTGCTGGTGGCCAAAAACCTTACTGCTTTTAAGATGAAATTTAGAGTAAATGTTAGATACGTGATAGCAAGGCACTCAGTTTAAAAATGGGATCCTTTTCTACTCCTCTGCTTTCACAGCAAAATACAAACCAGTCCTCTAACTGGCACCTCATATATCCCTTTCTTTGTAGGAACCAAGTGGGCATCTGTGGAGACCACCTCTAAGTGAAGAGGAGTAGATGTCCCATGGCTAGGGACACCAGATAGACTTACAGGCTTTTACTTGTACTATTCATTTAATTGTATGGTCTGTTACAAGGATATCTTCCCTCTCCTCCTCCAAAAGAATCCAAATCAAATCCAAAGCTAGTCATTTGGTGCAGTAATTGTATATAAATTTGCACATGAAACATTAATTAAAGTCAAGCTGTGGAAAAATTTAAAAAACTGAAAGACCATTGGACATTTGTGTGAAGATCACTGCGCTTGATATCAGGAAATATAGAAATGTTTGGACTGTTTGCTCAAATGGGCACAATGTTAATGAATCATTTTAATCACCTTCATTATGTTCTTTCAAACAGAGGAGACTACTATGCAAAACCAATCCTGACAAAAACAACATATAAAACCCAGAGGCAGTTGTGAGGCTGCTAATTAGATAACTTTGTCTTGATATTTGCATTTGAGCCTATGGATCTGGACAACATAGCATGTTACTCTCAGGGCAAGAAGCAAATGAGTGGCTACTGCCCCATGTCCTCTCAAATGATGTTTCCAAGGTGCCTTTTGGTCTCTCTGTCCCGCAGGGTAAATATTTGGGATAGTCGTTATTGTGCTTTTCCCAAATTTTTCTTACATCTCTGATCTTTTTGTGGCAACAAAACAATGCAGAAGCTGGAACTATGCTATAAATGTTACTTAACAAAAAAAAGACAGAATGCCCAGATTTTGTGATATTTTAGCCATGCAAATGCTACAAGCAAAAACTAAACCAAATTGAGTTCATGCACAAATATCAGTAGGAACAGAGATAGTAGTGATAGCAGAAGTAATGAAATTATGTAATATATGCTAATTGTTTTCTACACACTAATTCATCCATAAAGCTTCTGTGAAGTGAATAGCTATTAACTGTTCTTTAAAGGTTAAAAATTGAGATGGTGAGATCAACACTTTTTTCTAACACAGCTGGTGAAGTGAAAGCATTTGCTATACCTGTGGTACTTCTAAATAGGTGTCTTCATACAAGGTGGCTGAGGTGAAAAGAGATGAAGTAGATCAGTATTTGTGAAAACAGGCCATCAATTTAAATGAAGAAGTATGGCTTTAATTTTAGTCTTCAAAGTAGGGTTAGATTCAGAATTAGCATAAACTTTGCTGGTGTTGCATAAATTTTTCAAATTAGAATGTTTTGACCAAGCACTCCCCTGTTAAAACTTCAGACAGGCAAAGATTTCTACAAATGTCAGAGTATTTTCAGGAAAGTTCCTTTTAAAGATTTAGAGGTTTCAGCAGCCAAAGTGGTCAGAATTTAATTTCATTAATATTTAAATATATATGGCTTAAACCATTTAAAAAATTCATAGGTTTACATTCTATGCTGAGGGAGGCTATGCATGTCGATACTCGTGTGTGATGGAAATGAGCTCATGTACACTACAGTAGAACCTTAGCACTTCACAAAATGGCAAATAGATGCAAGGTAAGAGCTACGCTTCAAATGTAGAGCACAGGAGAAATTGATTTCACACCAAGGCTTCTGAATTTGCATCTCAGCTACTTCATATATGTCTGTTTACACAAAGGTGAATATATTTGCATGTGTGATGATGAAGAGGGCAACTCTGTCCTTATTGAAATGTTAATCAAAATATTGTTCATAACTGCTATATTCTATAAGCAACAGTTTAAAACAAAAGGTGCATTTAAATATTTTAATTTTCAAGCCAATGCTCTCAAATATTGGGAGGAAATCAGGTTTTTGTTCCTTGTTCAGACTCAGATCTGCCTTTTTGTCATCAGTTCAGGGTGTTACTGAGTTCCTGTAAGAAACGTCCTGTAGTGAATGAGAAGGAAACAAAGTCTGTACTCACCTCAAATTCCCTCACCAATATTGCTCAAAGCAGCAATGTGAAGGGCAGGAGTCAGTGTGGTGGAAGTGGGGAGTGTGCACACACACACACACGTATATAGATATACATACGGGATAATGCCACTGCACCTCTAGGTGTTTGCATCCCAAACAACCTGTGTGTCCATCTCAGGCAACATACGGAAGGGAAGAAACATCTTCCTGCAATTAATCTGGGACTTTTCGGATAGTGAGTATGAGAGAGGACATATGGACAGAGATCATGAGTGACATGGGGAATACAAACTGGGACGAAATAATCACTGTCTCCCAGCAGGAAAGTTGTAGGCACCTGTTGATATCATCAGGCAGCAAAACAAGTAGGAGGAAGGCATCTTATCCCTAACACCAGGGAGCACTTCCTATAGGCATCTTTGCTACACAACATTGTGGATACCAAAAGTCAGCATGGATTCAAACCTGGAGCTGGGCAAATTCAGAAGAAATGTTTGTGGAGGGCAGTAAGGCAGTGTGACATAGAGGCAAAGCTGCACTCAAAATGGCAGAATCTGGAAGATATATTGGGCACAGTCCCAGCATATAGTGGCTCTGTTCCTGTAGTCCATCTTTGAACATCTCTTGATCACTCTGAGGTGACCACTATAACACACAGTTCTGTTTGGAGCCACAGAAATAAGGCTGCTTGATCACAGCAGAAAAGGTTACTGATACAAAGTATGCCAGAAATGGTGCCTGATTTGGGGGAATTCATCTTAGCCATGTCTCCCCCAAAGAAGTTGATGATCACCTGACCTACAGCCCCTCATTGTGACAGTATTTTTTTCACTTGATTGGTCTTAAGTTGACCGGGTCCATTTTGGCCCAGCAGCCCCAGGCCTTGTGAAAGTGGATATGCTATTTGCTTTTCAGCTCTGGAGCAGGCGCAGCGATGTGATTCGGAACTCTGCCTCTTGGAAAGTTTTTTCAAGGACAGCAGCTCTAGGAGAGCTTAGCACCCTCAGAAGTTTCTACTGCCATATGTGCTCTTTCTGCTGCTGTCTTCAGGGCATGTTTAATGATCACTTTCACAGGGTGACACAAATATCCTAAGGAGCACAAGCAACAGAAGGGAAATGGTGATTTTCAGCCATTTATATCTTATCCAAACTGGAATGGCATTTCATGGAGAAGCCAAAAGCAATAGTGTCAAGGTACTAGCCTTGCACACTTCCAAATGTTTCTTTCAAGAAATGAAGGAAATTAGATTTATAAACTAATTATTGCAGGATCCTCTTCAAGGAGAGTATGTAAACCCACTATAAAACTAATGTCTGCTTTTTACATTATATGCAAAAGACTTCTGTTGATCACTAGGGTGATCTGAGGAAATAGTGACAACAAAACCATTTACTCCTCCCTGACATTGCAAGTTACTAAGCAAAAATTTTGTCTCTGATTCTGATTCAGGTAGAGATCCTCTTTATATCATTATGACCACAGGAAAGAATTTTTAATAGAAGAAAACTTTAATTACATCTTCAGACCACTTTGGTGTAACAAGGACTTAGTGTTAATAAGAATCAGGCTTTAGGTGTTCCAAATGCTCTTTAAAAATAACATAACAATGTGCAAAGTAAACTCCGAGTTATTAATTCAAAAGTAGTATGAGCAGCAGCAGCAGTAAAGAAACCCAATATATCCATCAATCAACACTGTGGAAGCCTGTTTGTTTGCACTAGTTAGAGAGTGATGAATAGGTCCTCTGTGTAAAACATTCAGCTACAGTGTGAGAGGGCAATAAATTATGTTTGTTAATTTTATATGCCATACATATAAAAATCACTAAAAATTGTCACTACACTGTGATGGTGACAGAAAGGTTTGGTGCTGTAGAACCTTTACACAGTGCTTTTTCATCTCTACAAGTGAAAGTCTCTGGCATTTCCTGCATTTCAGGGAATATGATATAAAAGGCCTGGAGGAAGAATTTTACCTACTAATCACTCAGGTTCCCAGCTGCCTCACTGAACTATACTTATCTAAATATGATGCTTCTCACTTACGCTTATAATCCTCGTTGCCTCAGCACTGATAGAAGAGACAGGGACCTCCAGGGAATGAGTGATTCTGTCCCCCAGGAAGTGCCAAGAGGGGTGGTGATGTGTGGTGATGGCAGAGGCCGGAGGGAAATGATGCCATGACTCACCCTGCTCTAGAGAGCAGAGGCAGATGAGGTGGATGCCCCATCAGGGTGGTGAACAGAGAGGCATGACTTCAGCTGCGGGTCCAGCCTGTGAGCACAGTCCTGACCTCTGAGCAACTAGAAAGGAGCATCAACAGTTTGGTCTCTGGCTAAGGCAGAGAAGAAATTCAGACCTGAGCAGCCAGCATAGGCTATGCAACCACATCTGCCTGGTATTTCACAGGCTGCTTTTCAAATTGCTTTCAAACCCATGGTCAATGGACACAGTCTTTTAAACCCAGGTTAGACTCTTGCAGTTTGGTTTGTCTTTATCCATGTGAGTTCTTTCCACTTTCGGCTGCGCACTTTGGCCAGGACAAAACTTTGCACGCACACAGCCCGCCTTGTGTCCGATGGCTGTGCTGTTGTGCAGCTCTGTTCACATCTCCACCCCCAATTCTGTAGCAGCCAATGCTAAGTGCAGGTATGTTCAGCCTCAGCCCCGCTCACATACACCAAAGCTGTTTCCCAGAAACCTTTCCTCTCTAGTTAAGCTGGTGGACGTTCTGTAGTGTGTATTAAAGAAAGGTGCAAAGTCTGCAATAGCACTAAATAGTGCAGGCAAAAGTAAGTTTGAATATTTTTTAAACCATTGTCACAGAGGAGAAGGAAAGTTTGACAAACCACTCCACTTTTTGGAAGCTTGCTTTGCAGCAGTGTATATTTCTCAAGTCATGGCAGCAAGAAAATGAGTCTAATGCATGAGACTGTTGCCACATTTTTAAACAGCGGTGTAAAAACTGTGCTTACTTTCATGGGAATGAGGTTCTTTGCCAAAAACAAGATGCCTTAGCTCCCCCGTGGGACTTCATCCTAGTTTGGAAGGAATGGAGGAAGCCACTGTGAGCAGTCAGAGCAGATAGCAGGAATGATTGCGCACATTTGTGGCAGCCTGTTTGTAAGGATGGAGGAGCAGCTCCATCCTTGGCAGCAGAGGCAGCAAGCCTGGCACAAGGTGAGGCTGACAGATCTGCCTGGTGTCCCCACCCTCACATGCCAGCAAATATTCCCCAAACTGCTGCTTGGGTGTTGCTCCCACTTACACCTGGGTGCAAATCCGAAGTGATCGCATAGAAACTCACTTGCACTTTGCAGGCTGCTGTGACAGGGCAGAGTTCAACCTGCACACACAAGGCAGCACAGCACGGCATGGCAAACTGGCCAGTCCCTACAGGGGAAAATCAGGAAGGCCTCACTGATGGCAGCACTGAGCCTCATCCCCCAAGCTACACAGTAGAAATGAATGTAAAAATAAAACTAGTTTTGTTTGATTTGTTAAACACAATTCATTTCAAACCCCCTGTCAGCAAAAAGTAATTTTTTCCCTAGCTAGTTTTATTTTATCAGAAATGGGGAGAACTCATTAACACTGGGGTTTTGAACTGTAGTTTAATAGAAGGCAGACTAACACAGTTCATTAAAATATGCATGTTTGATGTTTGAGGCAATGTTTGCAGAAATCCTCAGGGAAAGGATACTGTGGAGCTAAAATGATGTTTTTCATAGCCAAATGGCATAATCTCATTACCAAAGTTTTGTGATGAAGATGAAAGGTACACTTAGTAATTGCAAGGGATAAACAGTTTTCTCTCCGTAACTGCCCTTATTACTCACGGATAACAGATCCAGTGCAGACTGTTACATTTCCTTCTCTTCTCTTTCTGTCTTCTTTCCTTTACCACCCACTTCACTTATGATTCACCAGCAGTTTCTATGGACTGGATGTAAGGAATGAGGGAAATTTCTGTTCCCCTATTTCACGGCAAAGGAACATCCTGAAGAGATACATTTGCAAACATTTAGCCTGATGATGCAGATGTTGCTCAGGGGGGATAAAATTTTAAAAACTGAAATTCTTTTCCATGACTTTTCTCTTATAGCATTCTGTCAGTCTGCTCAGCACACTGCTCTGCATCCTCTTCCATCTGGTGAGCCCACATTATTTCGAGGAAATCCACCGACCCAGTACAGCAAATAGAAACCTTGTTTTCCTTAGTTACCTTTTGACCCTCAGAAGTAATTTGTGGACTCATGAGCATCTGATCTTATGCTGAGAACAGGATTTAGGAGATCTGAAGGAGAAAGGGTACATCTGCCAGAAAAGTACAGCTCTTCTAAAAATTCCTCTGACCACATTGTCTTTGGAGAGGAAAAAAAACGTCCTTACCTTGCTTGCAGGATATGGGAAAAATCCTTTTTTGCCTTTAGTTCAGTGCTACTGTAGCAGCAGTTGGAGTGGCCTTTGGGCTGTGTTCTTACACAGAACTGAAATGAAACCGCACAGTCAAAGCACTGGACCCGAGTGTGATCTGGCAGACATGAATTTTACATGTTCTGGTGGACATTTTGTTGGTACCTACTGGCATCTTTGGTTCAGAAAGAAAGATAGATTGCATCGTGGGGTTTTTTTCGCTACTTTAGAGCTAGCTTGTCATATCTGTAACTGAGGCCCTTAAATCAGGAACTGACACCGTTCCCATGTCCTAAATGATTATATGACCCTGTAGGATTGAGTGATGTGTTAATCTTTTCTAATTATACTGTAGTGTATCTCTTGTGTTCAAACATGGTCACGAACAGGGCTGTTTCTGCTCCCATGGATGTAGATGGCAGAAAGCCAGCTGGAGCTGCACCAGGTCCCAGTTGCGGCCCAATGACCATGTGTTTGGGGGGAAATGGAAGAGCTTAGCGTCATGGAAGACGCAAGAAAAAAGATGCTGGAGCAGGATGAGATCTAAAATGATGTTTTGAATGTTCTGTCTCTTTTGCAATATGACTCCTCATTCATCATGCAAATTTATAATTTTCATGCAATTAAAAAATAATTTTTGTTATGAAAGTGCATTTGATTAGCTTGTACAGTTGACAGCTAGTAAAGCTGTGTGAAGTACTCACACACACAAAAACTCTCCTCTTTATGGGGAAATTTCCTTTTTTACTAGAGAAAAGGCATATTTCCTTATCATAAGCAGAGAGGGAGGATGAGAATTTGTTCTTGTTCATCTCGTGACTGGATGTAATCCAAGAACTTTACATAGGTGATCCAAACGTGTTGTGCCATGACATAAAGCCGTGACTCAGAAATGTGCCCAGCTGTATCCTCACTGATGCTGCCACAGTGACCATGTACAAGGGCATTAAATTAGTTGTAGAAATCACAGTGACTCCTCCTTGTAAAGCTCTTGGTGCTCCCACAGTGATATGAGAGTGCCATAGGGTAAATAAAGAATCCAGACCCATGAAATCCAAATACACAGCGGCCTGTCCCACAGTTCCACACGGGCCAGCGCAGCAGTCCCAGCTGCAGGAGTGGGTGGTTGCTGCCATTCCTTCTCCTTCTTGCTGGTCACAGAGCTGGCTAAAGCCCTGGGGTGGATACATCTGTGCTGTCAGACAAGCACTATTATCAGCTTAATTTCTGTCATTCAGCAGCACTAATGCTGCCATCGGAATGACTCCCGTCAGCATACAGTGAGTCTCCACGGGAGACAATGCTGGAGTGTCTGCTGCAAAAGAAACATCCTGCTACGGGCAAGCCTGGGTCTCCTTCTGTCTTCCTGAAGGAGCTTTGGGGCATTCCCTGGTTGTATCACCCCCTCCTTTACACCATAGAGGGGTTTGAAGGTATCTCAACATGTCCAAGTCAGCAAAAGTGTGGCTACTCTTCCCAAGCCCTCAGCATGAATGATGGTAGCCAGATCTCCAGAACTGATTAGCAGCTTCTGAGGCTGTGCAGTGGAACTGAAAAATGCCTGTCTAGGACAATCCTGCTCAGATCCACAGGACTCCTCACTGAAACAATGCAGGCCACTGGGTCACAGCACCTACAGCATCTCATCAGTGTCGTAGAGATGCCCAAATTTAGCCCTAACTAGTCTCATGAGCTTCGGTGTCTTGCCTTCCTGGAGCCAGACCTCCATTTCAGGGACTGTAGTGGCCTCTGCCATATCTCAGAAGAGCCCATGGATTTGTGATCCTTCAAGGTCTGTATGCACAGTGGGCCAGAGGGTCTGGGACAGAAAACAAGGCACAGGGAAGCTCTGCTGCTGGGGATGCACCACACTGTGTGCTTGCCTGCTCCAGCAGCCTGGTCAGAGGCCACGCCGTGGCATGGGTTGGTGCTGTGAGCCATCTCTGTGACCTGGGTCACTGCTTTGAGCCACCTCCCTCCACGTGACTCAGGCACATCACCGATATGGCCGATGAGTCCTGCATGATTCAGCTCGGTGGAGCTGCTAATGATGGAAGGGACACGACATGAGAGCTGTTGTGTGTAAAAAAGGTTGCAAAAATGAGAACTCAGTACATGTTTTTCATGAAGATGCTTAGGCAAGCTGGAGGTCAGGTGTTCTAGAGCTCTTCACTTGACAGCTGTCTGTCAGATGCATGTAAGTTGATTTTAGCAGTCAGCATGCACCTGCCATCTCCACCTTTTCCAAAGACATTGGTGCCAAATGTCAAAGATGGGAGATTTTGAGAAGCTGATCCAGAGCTGCTGGTGGCTGTCATCCCAGGTTTGATGTTGAGTAGCTACAGTTTGAAAGGATGGATGAATGATTGGTTCATGTAACTAAGAACTGCTACAGAGGCGTTAGCTACAGACTACTTGCTGCTGCCTAAGCACCCAGTTTAGACTGCACTGAAGTCCCTTCAGAGAGGGGTTTGGACTATTGACTGATTCCTTCAGCTAGAAAAGTTCTGTGATCCAGGCTGACAGGAATCTTGAAGTTGAAACATAAATCAATTCCAGCCCTTGGCAGCAGGTCTCTATGAAAACATGATACAGTCACCTCTGGAAGGAGGAGTCACTCTATCCCTTCTAGTTAGACTGAGATCTGTCAGAAGCATAAGAGGAGAAAGGTAGGTAAAATAATGGAGCAGGAGAATAAAATGAATCTCTGTTTTGTCTAAATTTCCATTTGCTTTCCAACTTCTGAAGTTTTTTGAGAAAAACATCAAAGAAACCTTCAACTCTACATAGCATTATTGTGATCCTCATTTTGAGGCCAAAGTGTCACTGGTTATGGAGAGAAAAGAAGGAATGAAAAGATACCTTCTTACTCAACTGATCAGTCCCTGGTGTGCATTGAGTCATAGCTGCTTATTTCACTAACAGAAACAAGTTTTTACTCTTTTTTTCCTTTCCTATTAGCAACACATAGCACTGACAGCTAAGGGAGGACTGGCTGGCTCACATTCTGGCTCTCAGGTCACTCACAGCAGAGTTAACCATGTTTTTATTGCTGCAATGATGCACAGGCTAGAATACAGCCTGACTTTCAGGCCACAGGTAGCGTTCACATTCCTGGCAGCTAGAAGACACAAATGAGGGATATTGCAATGGAAAGAAAATGTGAGCCCAGCCCTCTGAGTGTCCATGTTCACAGCAAGTACTATACAAGAGCATGGCTTTAATAAACCCCATGGACAGATCAACAGACTATTTGGAAAAAGAAAACTGTGGAACAAGTCTGACCCTTAGTAAACCCTAAGCCAGCCCAAGCCCTTTTTGAGAGCAGAGATGTGGTCTTGGGGGACAGAAATAAAGCTGAAGGGGAAGGCAGTGGGGCACAGCAAGAGGCCATATAGAAAACGGGGAGTTTTACTACCCCAAGGCCAGATGTTCATTCACCACACCAGGCATCACTAGCTGGGACATGCTGTGAGAGGATGCCCTATGCTCCCTTCCCAAGAAAATCTGCGTGGCTGGATTTGGGCTGTGTAAATTACTTTGTTCATGATAAAATAACTGGTTGGTTGATTTGTCAGCTGAGGAAGTTCATGCCAAGGAAATCCTGTTCAGTCTCCTATATGTGCCATGACTCTGCATTACAAGCCTAAGGACCAAATACTCCAGTCTGTTTCCAGTGTCAGAAAACAATATTTAACCCAACAGGCTTGTTAGACTGGGATTATGGCAATGCATTTCACACTCTTGTATCTGTCTCTTGTATTTGTTGCTAACCAAAACAAATTTCATTTAACCAGGGAATTAAGTTGGGCTAGTAGGTGCCAAATTTGCATGAACCTTATACTCATATGCTCCTTTACTTATTTTCCTACTTCTATCATTTCAGCTTTCTGTAAGTTTATTACATGTGGGTGGATACTGGTGCCAGCAGTCTTTTTTCCCTCCAGTTTCTGCAGAGCTTTTCACGTGCATGCTATGTACACTTACTCACACACACACACACACAAGGAAGCACTCCCAGCGGAGTTGCTCTGAGTGTGCTGCCAGCACATAGCAGAGGTGAAACCATCAGGCTGCAATAAAAAGTTTTGCCCTTGAGGCGAAAAGAGGGATGGAGACAAAAAGCATTTATCATTTCCTGTCACTGTTATTGTCTCATGGTTCCTCCTCAGCTAATGCCAGACCTCTGGCAGTGGAGCGGGGAGGGATGGGAGAACTCACGCTGTGCATCCATTGAATTAACAGTTTGAGGGAAGAGGCTTCCAGTAGCTCCTTGAAGAATCAGTTAGAAGTGAAGCTCAGGCAAATCTACTCTTTAGGTAGGTCCCTTTGCAGGATAGCGTTTGACTTCTGAGTTACTTAATTTAGTTTAACAAAAAGGTTTTAATTAATTCAGTGAAATGCACTTAAATCTGCATTATAATCCTACAGACCAATTGGAGTCAATGGGAATCCTTACAGTGACTTCAATGATTTTGGTTCTATAAAATACATTTTCTAATTATATTTATTTAATTTATTTAGTTGTACTACAGATTTCTGGCACAGGAAAAAAAAAGCTCATGCTTTCTGAATTGAAATCTAATGCTAACTCTACTCCTAAAAGTCATATTTCAATTAAAGACTTCATTCTATCATCAAACCAAATGAAACATCCATGGTGTCTGAGCACTCTTAACGCTTATCAAATGTGGATACAAATTGAATACGCAATATAAATAAAGTAAAAATTCCTTTCTATCAGGACTAGAATTTTAAATTTCTCTCTGCAATTTTCTGCATTTCAATGTCAAGTATTTAATTTAGTCCTGCCAAAACTACTAAAGAAAAATCCCCAACAAAAAAAATTTTGAAATATCAGTGTCTCTACAAAACATTGATAATTTGAAAACAATATGCTTGACCCTTTCAAAATGTGCAACCTCACTCCTATGCCAGTAGTGCTTTTATTTTTGTAGCAGCCCAAAATCTGGCAAGACACTTATCTCTCCCATTGACATCACTGAATCATGGATCAGTGCACATAGGCTGTAAGCTTGTGATTAATATCTACATGCTAGTATTTATACACTTAGCTAACTTTCCCCTAAGAGTAATCCAACTACTATCAGAATTTTTTGGTTCACAGTATAACTTGAAGTAATTATTGCAGATTATTTCACACTTCTGTTGTAAAAGCAGATAAAGGCAAGTCAGATAACAGATGTGTTGTCCTCAGTGCACTCAACGACAAAGTAAATGGCAGTCTGTGCCTAAAAATGCTACATGTTCTTTTCTCATTTGTAAACTGTGATATGCTATTGTGATATTTCATTTGTATGTAATAACCAGAATTATTCATACATATATATTGCTTTAGTGGAAAGTGCCTCAAAAACACTTGTTTGGGGCAAAAAAATTCATGTTACTTTTTACCTATAGAAAGCTACAAGACAAGTCAGAACAGTTTCAAAGATTGCTCTTCTTCAACTTTAAATTAGTTGTTCTTCAACCAGATTTCAAGGCTGATATCTTTCCCATTTTGAAATAGCACTTTTACATATTTAGCCTGGCCCCTTTGCTGGTATTTAGTAACCACAGGAGTCCAGGATCTCTGCTGGGAGTCTGCGATGCCAAATAGGATCACCTCGTTAAAACCAACATTGAGGTGGCACCAAGTTGAAGGGACAATAATTTCTTAAATAGCACCAAGCTGATCTCTTGCTTCCTATGGTCTGCCTGTGGCCTGACCAGATGCTCTTGTAGGGCACTGCTCTGCTATTGCCATGCCCTCTCTGGCCTCTGTGTGTTTCCCAAGCTATGGGAAACAGCTTACATTACTTGATATTTCTTACCCTCATTTTGCACTCCTGCTTTTAGTAGCAGAAGTGGTCCCAGACACTCTGCATCTCTCAGTGTTTTGCATTTTTTTACTTCTGTTCTTTCATATTCTTGCTGTGATGAGGGAGCAGGGTCTACCTGCCAGCCGTGTATGCCTAAGCAAAACTATTCTGGGCTTTGAAGGTTGAGCCAAAGACAAAGCATTCCCAGTAAGATCTGTTTCATATATATCATCTCTTAAGTATCTTCTAAATGCTTCATTAATTGTGAGACATTAGTACAGCGAGGAATAACTTTTCACTTAATCATTCATGACCAAGAGGTTTCTTGTAAACTGAATTCACCCTCTCATATCCAGACTTTTTATTCTTCTATCTCGCTCCTCATTTGAAGTAGCAATCTGCTACTTATCCTGAAAACAGATCTTTCCAGGCCAAAGGAAATGGTACGAAGCTGCTTTTTCCTTCTCCCCGGCCTGCAGCCAGGACAAGCGAGTCCAGAAACTCACTACTGAGTGTCGGACACAGAGTCCCAACAGGGACAGATGTGTTCAAGCCCATGACCAGAACTGAGGAGATGAAGTCTTTCCCAGGCTGCAAATATCTTGTTGTTTAAGAAGAGCTGGTCTCCCCTTTTACTGTCAAAACAGAAGAGAAATCTGGTGAATTATTTTCCATAAAGTTTGTTTTATTCCTTAGCTTGCTGACTGGGTGAAAATTCCTATGAAGCTCACAACTTTTATTCTTTCCAGTTGCTTTTTGGGGTGATGGGACCTCATTGAGTCAGTAGATCTCCTTTATCACCCCTGAGCTAGAAATGCAAGGAAGAAAAGAAAGAATTAAAATTCTGTACAAAGGTCAGAGAAAGCTTAAAGCCTGCAACTTGAAACCACTGGCACAAAGCTGCGGCACTTCATATTTCTGCTGGGAAGGGATCCTGCTCATGGAATCAGAATAAAAGAAATTCTAGTGAATCTCACCAGTGAATGTAGTGATATATACAGGCAAAAGTATATGTGTATGTGTTATGCATGCATATTTGTTACATATATGTACATGTATATAAAGAGGGAAATCTTTAGGGGCAGTTTTCATTTGAAATCCTTGCTTACTCCTGGATGATTAGAAAGGATAATAACAACAATAAAAAAAAACCTCAAATGGGGATTAAATCCTCAAGAGAAGAAGTGCTCCATTTATTGGAGCCTTGCTTATCTCGCACAGAGTAAGGGGATTATGCGATTGCTTTTGTGTTCTGAACGATTGTGGCTAGACAGTTTCTGACATAATAGACTTGCCTACTGAAATAGAAACATTACTGTGAGATGGATTTGCAGCTGGCTGCAGAACTGCATTTGTCTGAACAGAAATGTCCCTTGTAACTTACTGAAACACTTGCTCTGAGCGTGGAAGTCAGGCCTTTTGGGAAGACATACACTGACATACTTGTGTTAGGATCACAAGACGCTGGAGCCTCTGGACACATTGGGGTGGTGCGCTTGGAGAAGGGACCTGTGTTCATGAGCCCTTTTGAATTGACAATGCGACCCCACTCTCGCAGACTGGAGGCAGGGAGTATGAGGAAAGCTGGCTTTTGGGACATGTTGCTAGCTGATGTAACGGGCACCGAGCAAGGAGCTGGATTTTCAGCAGCACAGTGGAGTTACGTGGTCAGCTGTCCCCAAGAGCAGCCTTTCTGTGCCAGGGCTCCATCTCTGTGGACACACAGAGTACAGACTCCTTTCTGATAACCGCCATTAGTTTCAAATATTGCTTGGAATGCTTAGGGCTCCCTAAAGACCCTACAGCTTTGCTCTGCTGATTCAGACTGTCTGGTGTGCTGTCCTCCGTGCTGTCTGCGTTTTTGGGATGGTAACGTTCCTTGGAAGAGTTCAGTCCTGCTTTGCTCTTGTATTATGATCACAAAGGGCCTTTGAGTGTTAGACACAATTTTTAGCACAGCAGAAGAGAGCCTTTGGATCCTTTTCCAATCAAAGACAGAACTTCCCTACTAAAGGTGATACTGGACCAAGCAGAGCAGGGGTCAGTTTCTCTTCCTCCATGCCCCTGCTTCTCCTTGGGCCGCCTCTTTCCCCACTTTCCCCGCAGCAAATCCCATGTGACAGAGGAGGTGCTCCCATCCAGCATGGCTGGGCAACAAGAGAACCAAAAGCCCGAGTTGGGCCTTGGAAGCTCTCAGTGTGGGGTGGGGGCAGTTGGCTTCAGAGGAGCATTGCAGAGCCAGTGCAGAGCACATGGGAAAAATCCTCCCCCTCTAAATCTGAAACACTGCACCCAGGCACAGTGCCAAGTCAGATCTTTGGGCTGTGCTTTGCTATCCCTCCCGCCAAATCTCGGTATGTCCTTTCTAAATGTTTCATCAAAATAAAGCACGATCCCAGGGCCTCTCGTGTGCTCACGGCTGGTAGTCCCCAAGAACGGGACAGCCTTGGAGGGATCTGCCCCAGGATGTAGCCCCTGGGGGGATGACTGAGCCTGTCTATCCTTTTCACGGATGGGGCGCACACATGGGTCAGACCATTTTGTGAGGCAAGGCAGCCCAAGCCACAGGAGTATCAGAAAGGGACAACAAAGGGTTAAGGTGTTCAGGCCACCGCAGCCACATCAGAGCTACTCTCCTTTCCTGTTTTCATTCATCTCTGGCCACTTCCGCCAGCACACCCACTCCCACCCCTTCCCATAACCTGGTCACTTTGTTTGGGGAAGACATTAACTTTCTGCAGTGTTGCACTTAGTGTGGTGTGGGGGTTTTTTCCCCTTTAAGATTATGTCACTTTAAAATCATTTCACTTCTAAAAATGACAATAAACTTTACACTTTCCTGCTGTAAAACAAGCCAGTGCTGTCACTAGTTTGCCCATTCGGGGGGATTTATGGCCCCATGTCTGATGTGATGCAATCCTCTCAAATGAAAAATCATCACAACTGAGCCTGTAGCACAAAGAGACGATTTAAGAGGAACGGGAATAATTAAGGCTGCCCCTTACAAGCCCAGCACAAAGACATTTCTCAGAGCAGCCTGTACTCTTAGTGAATAGGCAGAAGGGGATCTTAGTTGTCCAAGACTGAAATCCCCCATGGTCTCCACCACATCTGGGAATGAAGGCGAACCTGTGTCTTTGGATTTTAGCCAATGCCTGGGGAAAAAAGAGACTGAGATTCTGGTGGGTTTCTTCCTTCCTGAGCCCTCCAGACCTTACGAAGCCTGTCTTGGTGAGGGGAGGATGCTGAGCCTGTGCTGGTAGCAGCACACACACACACATGCACACCCCTCATAGCTCTGTATCACCCTGCTTTCAGTTGTTTCTCAGTAAGGAACCAGAGACCTGCATATTTGCATAAATAGCAGATAGGACTTCAGTTTGGCCAGGGCTGTCATCTCTTGCTCAGCAACTGCTGTCTCACGTGAGCCCCTGGCTTGAGTTTGGCATCCCTTGGATTTAGAGGCTCCTGCTCCCATGTCTCCTGCATGAGCTGCTCAGCTTTGTACCAGTCTAGGGCAGGAGTCTTCTTGATGTCACAGAAAAGCCCAAACCAAGGGCTTTTTAAAATCTATGATTGTTTCCCAGGCTCCTGGGGACTGTAGCTTTCTGTGTTAAATGTCCCAGACATCTCAGTTCCTGAAGGTCCCTGCTGCAGCCTGCCTTTCTCTCAGGGACCCAGGCGCCAGGTCACCACCTCCTGCTGCGCTGCTGGGGGATGCAAAAGGGTCCCGTGGTGCTCTAATCTTCCCCTCTGTCTTTTGCCTAAGGCATAAACTGCCTATGAGGGGGAAAATTGCCCAGCAAATGAATGTCCTCCTGCCCATTTACTATGGGCTTGAAATCTGAAATTTGAGACCAATTAGAATTCAAACAGGACATTTAAGGAAGAGAAAAAGCCATGTTTTAGCTAAAATAATAATTTAAGTTATGTTTAAAAAGTCCCCACCAAGACAATTTCCCCAGAAATTCAGGGGATTTTAGGCTACGATTTTAAAAGAGCCACAGAGGGTACTTTGAAACTGGCACGTGTTGCATAAGCAGCCCTTGCCGCTGGGCTGCTCTCTCTTTCAGAATGAAATTCATGTCCACAATGTTAAAGGAAATTGCCACTCCAGCTAAATGACAAGGTGGTAGTTTCAAAAATACAGAACTTCAGTTTATTTGCCCCTCTTCAGCTAAAAAATGATCAGTGATTGCTATAGGAACAGGTTCTGGCTGTTTCAAGCTTTTATTAAATCTCACTTGTTACCTAGAAATGTGACTGAACAGAAAACCAACAAGCGTGCTATAGAGTCCCAGTTTTTATTTTTACAGGATTTTGAACTAAATGATGCATATACTATCCATCTTCAATTTCTGGCTTGGGTCTGTCTGCCATTCCAAGAAGGAGACTTCTGATTATAAAAGCCTTAGGACAACTTGCAGCTGAAAGCACTCTAAGATCATCATCTTTGTAGCATTATGCACACAAGTGGTACAGTTTAATAACGATAATAAACATAAAAAATATGAGAAGTGTGCCAGTGCTAATCACATTTCATATGAGCGGGGTTCTTAAGCCTTAATGCAGGAAAAAAAATTATCTTTGATTCAGCTCCTCGTTTACAATAATTTCTGTGTTTGTTGTTTTATGTACTTCTTAAATCCAGTTCTGAATATGACTCACTGGTATTCTCAGCAGACTTCATTCGGGGCAACCATCTTGTCAAAAGTTAGATCTGAGAAAGTGGCTCATTTGCTCTACATACTTATCTCATTTTCTGTTTGCAGGGCATTGATGCAAATCCAGATATCAGATAATTGCCTTGCTTTATTTTACCTGGAGGCATGTTTTTGAACTTTGGACTATTCATGTAGAATTTTCAGCGTTTCACAGCTAAGTTGTGATAGTTAATTCCGTGTGGTCACATGAGCCCAGTAGCATCATTTCTGTTTGTTCATTTGGTAGCCATTTCAGCATACTGGTTTTCACTGGTCAGTGAAGCAATGCCAACTAGAGACAGAATAGAGCTGGACTTAGCCATCATGGTGTCGCAAGAATTGTCCTAAATTTTTCCTGCAGTGCATTCCATCAATACGTCCTTCACATTTTTACCTAAAAGCCTCTCGCACCATCTTCCTCCAAACCTCTCCTCCTCAACTTTCTGTCACCTGTGCCTCCCTGTTTATTTCATGACCTACAAAGGAATTGGGCTCTGAGGAGCATTTGGAGCTGCACCTGCAGATGTGTAGAGGAGACAGTGCTGCTGTGGCTGCGCCAGTCAAAGCTTTATCCAAATCCTGCCTAGCTAAAATTACCAAACCATTGGGACAAAGGTCATGGTGTCACTCAGTCACGTTCACATTGTCCTCAGAGGTGAAATGGAAAGACACTATGCAGCTATATAGGGAAGGACAAGGAAATGTTCTCCTACTGCATGTGTTCATGCAGTGTCTGGCTGAGGGCTGAGGGTTGCAACCATTGCAGTTTTCCAGCAGCTGCTTAAGAAGGGAAGGTCCTGTACATCAGCCTCATTGCCCTTGTTATTGTAGCTTCCATTTGGTTTTGCCAAGTAATAGATCACATCCCATTTTAGAGTTCCTGTTCTAATAGACACAAATTATTTGCACTCTGGTTGCTTTTTAGAGCTGGTCTACAAATAAACATTGGGTCTTCTCCAGCGGTGAAAAATCCGTAATTGTCTGAACATTGAGAGAAACATAATTAGCCAGAGCTGCAAAATAAACGTGTAATGGTGTAGATTCATTCCTGTTTGCACTTCCCTTGGGCATGTTTCCTGCACAGACAGAATGTAAAACTGGTCGTTTCAAAAGAAAGCGGGTGCAGGCTCTGTCTTTGGGCACATGGCGAGCGCAGGTAGAAGTTGGGAGGAGATGCCATCTGCTGGGAAGTTCAGACATTGTCAGAAGGAAAAGCCGCGTTGGAAGCAGCTGTGAGCAAATGATACGGAAGATTAAATTAATGCTCTATGTCTAGCCACTAGCTAGGGGTGAATCCCACCTCCCACTTTCTCCGCAGCTTGGAGCGCTGAAGCGGCTGCTCTCCTCCCGGTGGGATGGTTGTGCAGCCCTTGTTGGCCAAGCAGCTGCTGAATCCCAGCCACCACTGCTGTTTGTGGCTGTATGAGGCTGGGAAGGAGTGCGTAGGGGGGAAGAGAGAAAGAGGTCAAACAGGAAGATTTAAGGCAAGCAGTAGGAGTTGGTATAAAGGAAAGTAGAAGGTTAAAAATCTAGACATTTAAGTAAGTGGAAAGATAAGCCTAAAGAAGCTTTGGAAGGGAAAGCTTTTAATAGCAGGAACCACAATAACAATAATTGTCATCATTGGGGACTGAAAAATGCATGTCTCTAATCCAGCAAAATGTTTAACTTCCCTGAGTAATGCTGCTAACACCTTAGTTAAGCAGTTATGCAAATGGTTGAATGATAAAGATAAATTTAAACCAAAAGCAGGAAACAGCATGTCAAGAATAAAACTGTTAATTGTTTTTTGATTTAATCCTCTGATTCTCATTACTGCTTCACTCTACAACCCACTGCGTTTTCACTGTAACTTTCAAACTTTCAAGGTGGTTGTAGAGAAGAAGGTAGAGTTTAGTGCTTTTTTCATTTCCCCCCAGTGCGTGATTGCACTAAATGTGTTTTTAATGTTGCTTTTTACCACTTTGATTTTTATTTTGTTGTTGTTGTTGTTCACATCAGAAAACCACAAGACAGACATTAGATATGATTTATCAGGAAGTATCTGGGGCTACGCCAGATGATTAAAAAAGAAAAAGAAAACAAGCACAACACACATGGGGGCCCATCTAAATAGGAGTCACTGAGCTGCAGTCATGAGAGAAGTTCTCTGTAAACTGGAGTTGGATGAGCTGACAGTAACAAGGATATCTGTATCATCTTGTCATAGGAAAGGAGAAATACCCATATTGATGGGGATTCCTTCCAGTATCTAAAGGGGCCCTACAAGGAAGCCAGTCAGGGACTTAGTAATGACTTGCAAAACCATGAATCATTAAAGACTTGTATGGTTCAAGCTCTTCAAAGATCATTTCTCAAAGATCTAGGGGAGATATGGTGATGAAAAATAATAGGCGGTCACAGAGGTGGCTGGGTAGATGGATGCATAGGTGGCTAGCCAGGCAGCCAGTTGGCCAGGGTTTTAAGAATATGACCTCTGGATGACCTATGTTTCGTTTGCTTGAAAGTTCAAAGCTATTCTCCCTTACCTGGGTCCTGAAACTGGCCCCTGAAGGATTTGCAGTTTGCTGGGGCTTTTGTGCTGGTCTCCATGAGAGGTCATTCCATGAAGCACCTCACCCTTGGGCATGGGCTCCTGCAGAGGGAATCTGTGCTATCAGAAGCATCATTGCCAGCTTCTCTCAAAAACAAGGAAACATTGTTTGAGTGATTTCTTCCAAAAATATGAAGATGGGAAAAGAAGATAATTTACACCATCCTTGCCACCATGAATTTCATGTGAGCTCTAGACAGCAGAACTCTGGGAAATCAAAGAATCGCTCCAGTCCAGAGAAAGGAAGTGGATTTCTGGGAAGAAAAGGGAGGACAAACTTGTGTCTCTTGATATTTAGTTACTAGTGAAATTCAAAGCTGTCCAAGCTTCCTGCATTTAGTTGTCGTATCTGTCAAGTTTTCTTTGTGCTTGTCCCAACACTTTAACACCATAGAAGACAATAACACCCAAGGACTTCTTTGTCAGAATGCAATAATACACCCAATGTAATTAAATTAAACTATTACAATACTAATTGCAACTCAAATTACAATAGTAGCCAGAAGAAGAAGTAAGGCTGTAAATCCTACTCTTTGAAGAATTCTATGTGTACTCAGAGCCCACAATCAATATTGCTGTTTTCAGTGCTGCAACGCTTCATCACCCTCCCAGAGAAAAATAAGGTACCCTCTACAAAATGTGCCAAGTGACATGTGAGTCAGTCCAAGAGCTCTGAAATCCTGTCTGGAATGCCAGGGGAGTAATTAAGCAGCTGCCTTCTTATTGTCATAAAACTTGATAGCTTTTTGCAAATACGTACAAATAATGTTTTGTTTACTTTCACTGTGAACACCCATACTGTCAAAAAGCTCCAACAAAGTTTGGTGATAATTCTTTCCTGTCTTCATTTTGTTGCTTATCAATTTGGCAGGAGAAGGAATAGACAGGATTTAGGACAAAACAAAAGTAGTCACAATTTCATTGTCAAACTTGATAGTTTTTAAAAATAACAAAAAGTCAACATCTGAAAGTAAAAAACCGGGATTTTGTGGGACTGGAATACAAAAGGGGGAAGGTTACTGGAATACCTTCATTCACTGTTTAAAACAATTGCTCCAAGCAGGAAACTTGGCACTAGAAGCATTTATTAAATCAGTTCAGAGGGATCTGTTTTCAACAAATGAGATAAATGTCAAGTCAAAGTCTTTAGGCACTCAAAATACATCACATTTTCCTTCCCCAAGAAAGTAGAACAAAGATGTGCACAAATAAAATTACTTACATATGTAAAAATCACATTCAGTTTAAATAATCTTTTCTTCCTGCCTGAATGTATCAACAGTGTATCAGAGCTTAATGTAATCTTCTAAGAATGTGATTATTTGAGAATGTTTTGATCCCTTCTACTCCTTATTGTTAACCTACATGAAAACAAACATGTAAACATGTATTTATCTGTATAGCATCTTTATTTTGGTCACTGTCATTCTGGTTGCTTCCCATGTGTGTATGGACAGGGATATTAGGGAAATCAATAGTAATTCTTTAAAATTTTTCTTTTGGTCCATTTAGCAACCTCTCTCTTTTTGCTCAGTCTCTCATCTCCCATTATGTACTTTTCCACCTCTTGGATATCTGCTTTTCTGCTGCCTACTCTCTGTTAGTGCAGCCTAATGCTGCCATGTGCATTCATTGTGGTGGGCAGGAGGGAGAACCTGGCATGGAGACAAGGGCATGCTGCTCTCATCTGCAGCTTTCACACTTCCACTGACGGTTAGTCCAGGGATTTTCTGGCAATTCAGTCCTTTGCATTTTAGTAGAAATATGGCAACAATTTTAGGAGCATATATTCGCTTTTCTTGGAGAAAACAGACTGAGGAGGTGCAGTTTTAGAAAATGCTAAAACACTTCTGAGTTTTGTGATGTCAGAAACTGTAGGATAACATCGATCTCGTCATGCTGACTTGGTTCCCTGAGGATCCCAAAGTGATGCCTAAGCAGCCACAGGAAATTAGAAAGTTTTTATTTCCACTGTTTTTATTGGTCTACTACCTGATTATGGCTTTGCAAGACAAGAGAGGGAGGATACAAACAACTTAAAGAGGCGGAAGGTTGCTGAGGGAATCTTTCAATCCCAAAGCACTGAGATTTGTAATCCTTACTCAAACTGAGGAAGGCTATTGTCAATAGTCCCTTGATATTTAAGCTCTCCAAGCCACTGAGTCACTGGGCCTACTCATCTGAGTCACTACAGAAAGGGGGGAGTGCTGCCGTTGCACAGAGGACTTTAGCAAAGGCCAGTTTTCAGGGAATATCCCACTGAACAAACCCTCTCCCATCTAAATGTGAAGAATGTTCAAAACTCAACAGGGAAGAGCGAGAGAGAATTGGGGAGGGGATGTCAGATGGATGATGGAAAGCAGGGGTGGGCACAGTGGGTCAGATGACTTCTGTCTTCTCCAGGGGACACTCAGCCAGTTTTCCATTGTTGCTTCATATGATTCACACTTTGCTCTCCCAGCATTACTGATGGGAATCTCAAAATATCAGTGAAGGGATGAAAAGAAAGCTTGTTCCTTGCCAGGTCAAAACATCAGCTAGGGACAACACAACTCCATGAAAAGCCATGGGAAAGTATAGTTCTGGTGGCTCGCATTCCTGATTACAGAATTTGATGGGGCCATTTAGCAAATCTTCCTAAATGAGCTGTCTGGCAACCAGTAGAAAGGCCCAATGGTCCTGCACACTTCCCTGCTGGGAATGTCACAGGTGTTTGTTAGGTTGACCTTGCCCTCTGGTACAACAATGCTGGGTCTTGTGATGGCCTTGAAATATGGAACTCTGTCTTTTGAGGAAAAGCTCATGGAGGTCTTAGAAAGCAAATAAAGAAGTTTTCCTTTCTATTACTGTCACTGAATGCTTTCTTTGAAAGACTATTTCTCCAAGAGGCAGAAGCTTGTTTTCCAGATCTTTCAATTTCTCCTATAAATCTGCAATCTCTTTTTTCACCTCTTCCTCTGAACGTAATGATGGTCCAGCCTGACATATCTAGGGAGGGGGAAAAGCCCATATGAGTCTTTACCTTTTCAGAGCTTATGAAAGTGACCCTGCTTCAGTCCCAATCTGTATCTTCCCTGCAGAGATACCAGCTGTATGCTTGGTTTGGTCCCCAGAAGACTGCAGGAAAGGTCATGATGACAGGAATTTCTCTATGATCTTTTTATTTTTCTCACTTCTTAAAACATGCCTGTGATAACAAGGAACCTTAAGGTATTAATCTAAGTCTTAAGGTAATAATCCAAGCATGACAGCTTTGTTTCTCCCCAAGATACAAATATTAGGATTGCGTCCATTGTGTCAGCCACTCACATGTTGGCTTCCAAGTAGAAGATGAGGATGGAGAGTATTAAATGTCTTGCTCCAATCCTATGAAAGCTATGGACATTTGTCCTCAAAGGGCAACTGAGATTTTTCAAGTACAGGCATCCCCAAGTAGCCAGAAAGCCAGCATAACGAGGTTTATACTTTCCACTCTTGTGTATGTACAGGGCCAGTCCGTGGACAGAGTCACTCAAGAAGGGTCTTGGACAGAGCCAGTAGGTCCCTGCAGGACCATTCTGGCTGGCGTAGGATTGTTTTGGCGTTTCTGAATACCAGAACATGGGATTTTGGGATCCTTGGGTCTTTTCCCTGTGTGTTGGATGTGGTCTACTGGCTGGTTAGAGAATGTACAGCCAGGAATGTTTGTTGGAAGTGTCAGTGTGGATGGATTTTGGGTCTGTTTCAGCATACACCTGTTTTCTGCTCCCCATCTCGCTTAAAAGGATCTTCTATTTCCTTTTGGTTGCTATATAGATATGGAAATGTGGATACTCTTATCTAACAAAGTTCAGACTATCAATGTGCTAAGAAACAGACAAATCAAGTTAGGAAAAAACTGTGTGAATAAATGGTCAGGTTCTTAATTAAGGAGTTTTATCATTGGGATTAAAGACAGGATCTTTGACGTGTAACAGACAAATACATCTATTAAAAGTGGTAACAGAGTGAAAAAGGTTGCTCATAAGAGAAAATAGTGTAAAACTAAAAGCCAGCTGCCAAAAAAAAAAAGGCAAAAAGGTTTCTGACAAATAAATGACTATGAAATGGTGTATGTCCATAAATACAGAGTAACAGACACGGTTAAAAGAAACAATCCTGTGTTTATGTACAAAATCCTGAGCTCTGACTTAACTGCCACTGCTCAGGAGAGATATACCGAGTAGTTCTCTGAAAATATCACGGTCAACAGTTAGTGGAAAGGCAAATAGCAGGTACAAAATATTGGCAGACTAAAAAACATCATTACCCCAATGTTTCAACCCATGATTCACAATTCACTCCCATTTTGACTGCTGCAGTACAGTTCCATTCTTCCTAGAAGAGGATCAGAGAAAGACAGCAAAGGTGATCACGAGAAATCTGGGAGGGCCTGATGAAGGCATGCAGGTATGATTGACATGAAGAAGTTATATGTAGGGGAGAAGCACTCTCTTTGCACTCTGTTTCCTGTACTCCAGGTATTTATTACCAGTTGCTGTTGGAAACAGGATACTCAGGTAACTGGAGCTGTTTGCTAGCTCTTATGCTCTTTCATATGGAATAGAATAGAATAGAATAGAATAGAATAGAATAGAATAGAATAGAATAGAATAGAACAGAATGGAATCTGGGATAGGAAAAAGCTGTTGCCACCCACTGTTACTCATATGGGGAAACTTGTACTAGATCTTGCAGTGTTCTGAATATATCACTGATTTTTGCACAGAACTAAGGGCAACAGACTAGGTCGGACCAGGGTTTCTGCTGAGGCATCAGTTACAATGAAGAGAAACAAGATGAAGTTTAGCTTGTGGGCAGACATTTCCCAGAATACATTGGCAACTGAGCAGAATCAGTGCTTTGGCTTGGCTCCCAAGCACACTGGCTCTTCATTCCAGCAAAGGAACAAACCTGGACTCTGTTTCATAAGATGGGTCAAATTCCTCAAAATGGACCTGGTTCGAAAGTATCTGCTAGTCCATGACTGTACCACATCTAAGGATTGTAGCAGCTCTCCTAGACAGGAGTACAGGGAATCACATTGTGATGCTTAGTGAAGGAAATTCAGTTTAGTAAAATTGCCAGCTACCTATCAGTAATCCAGAGAAATGCAGAATTTACAGCACTATTGTTGTAGTTATTGGTACACACTCTCTGTCACCATCAGTGATAACACTCAACCAGAGTTAAAGAGCATTATGAATAACTGTTTTGTCACACTGATGCTACTAATAAGAACTAACAAATATTGTATGATTGCAAGCGCTGTCAAACCGTGTCCTCAGCTGAGTATTCCAGGTGTCTTATCTACAGTTGTTGTGATCACCAATGATACGTGATCATGAGGGACATCAGTGCAGACGAGGATCCCGCTTTGTTATCCCAGTACCACGACATCGAGAGGACTCGCTGTACTGGGGCATGACAGTTGCCATGTAAGGGATGGGAAGTGGTAGGATGAGATGTGCACAGCAAGGCTTTCATGGGTGTTGGTCTTGGATTTGGGGTAGCTCTGTTCACTCACAGCACAAGAACACTGCAGGAGTGGCTCTGATGCTGGTGGGTGTGGTTTGCTAAGTAGGGAGGTTCACCTCTGGGCACCTTAGGGTTAACTTGTGGCACGACTTGAGGCTGGCAGCAGAGAAACTCAGGCGGAAGCTGAGAAGCTAATCTACATGCTGGAAATAGTGTTCTGGGAACATTATCTCTACCCAAACTAATTTTTCCTTGTTTCTGAGCTTGCTCAGAGGTACCACAGCATCTCTCCAAGGCATAACATTGTGTAGCTCTCTGATAGTACCTCCAGAAATCACATGGATATTCTCTGTAAAAAATGGGAAGGAACTAAAGGTCCTTGCCAACACACTTTAGAACTGACTATGTCTTAATTTATCCATGGCAGAGTGTCTTACTCAGTAGGTGAGAATTTAGCTATGAGTATATTGAGTGGCAGCCAGCTTGGAGCATGAGTCTAATTTACTGTAACTCTTGCTACATTCTGTCTGATCATTATCATGCTGAACAAAATGTTTTTAAAGTGCTTTTATAGGGTTGAGTGACTTGTTCAATAATTTATACCATTTTGGAGGGATTAGAGGATGAATTTAAGTCATCAAATAATGCCATTATGGCTCAATGACTACATTCTTTATCAAGGAAAAAAAAATCAGTTGTAATTATGCTCAAAAAGACAGAGACCCTTTATTCAGCAGTTCCCCCAAGAACAATGATATCAAAGATGCTGATAGGTCTCTCAGCTGTAAAGAGGGCTGTCCTTCTTTGTTAGGAAGGAATAGATCAGCTGCTGTCTGCTTATCTGTGTAGCCACTGTGCCATTTATGCCACAGACTTTAAGTATGCCATGCCTTTAAACATCTGCTCCTTGCAGAAGCCAGGTATCCTTCTGCATGGAGAGCTGTGCAAACTCTTGAGGAGCCCATGGCCCCACTTAAGTTGCTGGGAGTTTTGCCCCTAATTTCAGCAGAGAATTTCTGTCCGAATTCATGGAACAAAGAAAAGGCAAAGTCCTTTTGGTGGGTCTTTGGGGACCTTTACTTACACCAGATTGCAAGGTATTTGCCTGACTCTCATGATTAATCTAATGTTTCTTTTCAATTTTGTTTGTTTTTATTTATTTAAACTGATAGCTGCCCTGGCTAGGGAACCACTGGTATCTCAAGAAGTTGTTCTTTCCACCAGTGGAATGAGCATTGCAAGATTTCATTGGACTCAGCTGATGTCTAATGCTGTCAGACTAGCAGTGTAACACAAAGTTTTCATTTTCTCCTTAAAGATATCCAGTGAAATGATGAAATCCTGCTCACTTGACCTCTGAGCTGGCTTTTCAGACAAGCTTTTAGCAGCTTAGGAAGACTTATCTCAGAGAGGAAAATCAGGTCATGCAGTGTGTGTGGACAAAGACTAGATAACTGATTTGAGCAAGGGAGGAGAATACATTAAATCATCCCTTATCCTTGCAAAATGACTGTGTGTACAAGGTGAGCACTGGTTGGAGTAATTCCCCCAGAGGATTTGAGAGGTGCAGGCCAGAAGTAAATATGTCTAACCGTGAGGGTGTTTGGATTTGTAGTTCTCTGCATGTTGCTCTCCATGTCCCACAATTATTAACTTGTCTGTATGACAGAGCCTGGTCCAAAGCCCAGTGGGATCTTTCCAATGCATTTGCATTTGGCTCTTAACTCTGTTCCTACAGACTTGGTGCCCGCATACTTTCTTTACTTTCTTAGTCAGATTTCTTACCATCAGATGAGAATTGTCTCATTTCAGTGTATAGGCTCATGCCCAAATTAGCCCCCCAACACTCCTCCAGTCAGCAGGAGAAGAGAGGCACCTCCAGACTCATCCTGTTCATTTCAGAGGCCAGACTTGGCCAGTAACCCTCTGGAGATAACGACTTGCCTTCACTCCATGAACAGCCAGGAGAGCCTGGGTGACTGAATTAGGTACCGAACTTTCTGATGGCATGAAACAAGCCTTTTACTGGCTCCTAGATGAGATAATACAGTAACTCCTGTCCACTGCATGTTTAGGAAAGCAAGGACTGGTGGCCCCAGCTGTAAAGACGGCTGTCGGAATCACTCAGCACTCTCCTGAATTCAGATGCCATAGTAGTTGCGACACCTAATTAATTAACCGTGTGTAGTAGGTGGTCCAAATAGGAGCACACAGTAGAGCAGCGGATGGGGGTTGCTGCTGTCAGATTAGATTGAGATTAGATAAAGCTTAATTAACACTTTATTTTTGTAAGATTCAACTCTGATTAGTCACACAAAAAATATTACAGAGAAGCAGGGCAGAAATCAAGAGGCATAACTAATATTATTAAAAATCAAGGAAGCATTTTTACAGAGCAAGACCTTGCTAGTAAGGGGTTATTCCCTGAATTTGACACCTCTTTGGTCTGGAGAACAAGATGTACATGGAAAGAGTTCTTTAATCCACCAACCAACTACTTTGTAAACCTGCCCTTTCTAGCCCAAGCAATCTAATTTACATAACCATACATATTTCAACACCATTTGAGGTACTTTGTCATTGGTTAAAACTCTCATTTTCCATCACTTCTAGATTTTTAATAACAAGAGTGACACAGTATTCTAGAGATGTTTTATCAAGACCCCTAGTAATCTCAGCAATTTATCAAGAGTTTTGGTGTCAAATCCCACAAATGTCATATCACAACTCCTTGCTATCCAGTATCAAACTTCTGTCATGATATTTTGAATGTTCTGAACCCACGGTTTGACCCATCAAAAGATTTTTGCCCTTCTCCTAATTAACAAAGTTATGTGAATTCTTCTGTGTCAGTCTCCTTCAATTGTTTGAATCCACATAGTCTCCTGGTAGGCTTCTCCTGTCTGTGAGTTCTAAAAACTTACCAGAAACTTTTGTGTGACCCACAGGGAAGGTCGCTTGCTGGAGTAGCCTTCAAAGCAGTCTTTGGATAAAATGTTTTTCTGTGCCAGATAGTACAAACCAGTGAGGCAAGTTAATATAATTTAAATCTTATTTTTAAGTTAAAGGGGACATGTACTGTCCATGGCCCAAGAATGAATCCAACTTTTGCATTTTAGGACATGAAAAGGATGTCACAGATAAAGATAGTTTTGCTATAGAGCAAATATGCAAGTTTAGAATATCTAAAATCCAAAATAATCCAAGATTGCAATAAACTAATGCTTCTCCCTTACCCTCTATTGTTGTACAACTGCCAGGACTGCGAAGGGATGACCTCTACAAGGAATTCAAATCAAACCAAGCCAATTCCTTTTTTTTTTTTTTTAACCTCTGTGGTGTCTAACCAACTATTTACAGAATGTTGTACAACTCATGTAGTTCATTTAGTTCAGATGGTTTCTCCTTTTGCTTTCTCTCCTTGTAAGCACAGTTAAGTGGTCAGCTGGGTGTTTCTACTTTCCCATTTTATCTGAGCTGTCTGGTCCAACACAGCTCAACGGGCAATGCAGATGCCAGTGAAAGCTCCTTACTGTACTTTTTGTCACCTCAGCTCTGCCACCAGACAGTGAGAAGGATACACTCTGGCCCCTAAAACGTCTTCTACCAATAAACAGGGTCTTTTCTTAGTTTGTGTGCTTATTAAACTGTGTGGCTGTGACCAACCATGCGAAGATGGGGGCAGAACTTCCATCTCCCCAATGTCTCTTCAAAGGCATTGCCAGAAGACAGCACTGTGTCCACCCCGAGCAAAGCCCATGGCTTGTCTGGCAGGGCAGACAGTGTGAGTATAATAGGCTATCCAGAGCTCCCTACTCCTTGCTCTGTGGGATATTTACCTTTGCTATATCCCAAATGTGGGAACTATCACAGCAAAATATGAGAGTGATTTGACAAAGACAGTTGCATTTGTGCTTTCTCTTGCTTAGAGAAAGAAAACAGGACAGTGACACCCTGTCCACCTGTTCTTTTTCAGAAGAGAGTAAGTCTATTTAAAAACAGGGATGCAAAACAGGTTTTCACTGCTCTTGCACAAGAATAATACAAAATGAGCAGAAGTCATCCAAGAAAGTTTTTGTTGGCACCAACGTTCCCATTCTCTGGAGTCGCACGTTATCTGATAGCTGGCATACGGCAGGCTCTGGATAGTCTGTTATTCTTTCCCACGCTGCAAGATTTGGGCAGTAAATAGCTTAAATAAATGACAGAAGTATAATTTACTTTTTACTTCATCTGATTTAAGGAAGACTTTCCTCAGATAATTCCTCTCAGGCATGCTGTCCAAGGCAGGACTGGTCCCTGGTGGATTGAGCTATTCTGATCTCTCTAGCTGGCTCCATTTCAGCTTTTTAAAGGTTGGAGGTAAAGAACAGAAGAAACAACTCACTACATCCGAGCACCGTTGCACTTTTCTTTGAGCTCAGTGAGATGCCAGGTGCCCCTCGAAGGGCCTGTGCCATTGTACAGTATTAGTAGCCCTATGTCGCCTTTGATTAACCTTTTATTCCTGAAGGAGATAACTATCATGCCTGGTAATGCTACCAGAGGGGCAATGAGGCAGCAGATCAGTTCCCATGATGGGATCCTGGCCAGGCAAAGAGCTAAACTCTGCAGGGCTGAAAGCAGAAGTGCATGAGCTCTGTCTAACCCTGTTACCCCTCCAAGAAAAAGAGTCTTAGTACCATAAAATTGTTTGAGTTGGAAGGTACCTTTAAAGATCATCTAGTTCAACTCCCCTGCAATGGGCAGGGACACCTTCCACTAGATCGTGTCGCGCAGAGTCTCATCTAACCTGACTGTGAACATTTCCAGGGCTGGAGCATTCACAACTTCTCTGGGGAACCTGTTCCAGTGATTCGCCAATCTCATAAAAAAATTCTTCATTATATCTAGACTGAATGTACGCTCTTTTAGTTTAAAACTAGAAGTGGGAATAGAGATTGCCAGCGAAGACTGAGGCAAAAGGTTGTTGAGTATCTCATCATCCATTCTTACAAGTTTGCCAGTCATATTCATCAAGGGAGTAAAGCTTTCCTTATCCTTCCTTTTCTGGCTGACATACCTGCACAAGCCCTTCTTGTTACTCTTTGCATCCCTTGCCAAGTTCACCTCCAGCCACACATTGGCCTTCCTCACCCCATTCCTACACAGCTGCAAAGCATTCCTGTACTTTTCCTGGGATACCTGTTCTTGCTTCCACTGCCTCTGCATTTCTTTCTTGCCCTTTAATTTGACCAACTCATCTATGTTGGTCTCTTGCCTCCCTTTCCCGATTTCTTACATCTGGGGATTGAGAGCTCTTGCACTGTATGGAAAGAATTTTTAAAGATCTGCCAGCTCTGTTGTGCTCCCTTGTCCCCAAGGCCTGTTTCTCAAGGGGTCCTGTTGAATAACTCCTTGAATGGCTGGAATTTTGCTTTCCTAAAACTCAAGGTCCTGACTTTACTCCTTGCCTGACCCAGAGAAGTATTTGGAGCTTCTGGGATACTTGAGAAAACCACATTGCTTCCTACATCTTGAGATCATAATGAAAAATTAGTCAAATCCCAGGAGTACTTTTCAGAAAACCTAGTATTTTCACGTTTTAATGAAACTGCTGTTGGCACAGACAGATGAGGGATAGGTAGATTTGTCAAACCCTCAGGCTGCTGCAGCCACTGGCACCATTTTATCACACCCATCAAGACAGTGCGGGGGCGGGGGGGATGGCAGGAGCTTAGGTTTATGTCAATTCCTGCAAATTAACTCCCATCAAATTAAGTTGTTTTATAACAAAGACAGTGATTGTTATAAAGGAAAGAGAGGGAAGACCACAGTTGGGGTTGTGTGATAAGCACTCATTTAAAACTGCATAGATGGGCAGTCAAAGCTGCTCCGTTGAACCCTGCGTTTTGCACTTGTACCAGTGCCATGGGCTGTCCCAGTAGGGAACCATTTGTTTTTGTTCGCCTCCCTGCTTCTGTGCCCAGGCACACTTGGCCACCAGCCCCAAATGCTGATTTTGGTTAGCACAAGTTATTGTCCCAGGACAGGTAACTGGGGACAAAGAGATCCAGTCCCACCTGAGGCATGTCCCATCTGCAGCTTCAAGCAGTGCAGGGAGACGCAGGTCAGAGCCATTCTTCACACATTGCTTTTCAGTGTTGGCCATTGATTGCCGTCAGAGTTCGGAGCTGTTGGTGTTAGAAGGCTGATCCCAGGAGGCTCCAGTTTAAGGATGCTCATGTTCGTGCTGTGTATTCTCAGTAGGAGAGCTTTGATCTCAGTATGTGTCTCTGACGGTCATGTCATCCATGTTGTGCTCATTTGAATTGTGTTTGGCTCCAGTGATGTGGTTTTTCTCTTGTTGTTATTGTTCTGCATGTTTAATTATTTTTTCTTTCTTCATTAAGTGTTTTGTTCAGGTTGCCTGCTCCCTCCTCCTGCAGAAAAATTGGCATTTATGGTATTTGCATTGCTTTTTTTATTGCTTGAGGAAAATTTCCATATTATGTCATCTTTTTCTTTCTTTTTTTGTGCTTGTTAATTAGAAGTGACACAGATTTGTTTAAATACAGATAATTAATAGGGAGGGTGAATCGTATATGAGGATGGATATGGAAGGTGCAAAGAAAACCTGAATAAATGCTAGTGGAAAAAAAAGCTGAGGAAACTAGAGACTAGCCTGGAAATCAAGAGCATAAAAAAATTGCAGTAATTTTCTACAGAACTTTGCATTAGTGTTTATGATCAAGAAGGAAAGGCACAGACTTATTCTCCTTCCATTCGTTCTGATAGAATGTAAGAGTGTGGCAAATGCTGCACCCATCTGTACCTGACCTTACCGTGCCAGCCCTGGGCAGGAGCGGCTCTGGAAGCTGGCTGCATTCACATAGAGCCCTGCTGAGCTCAGTGTCCCTCAGCCCCATGTCCCTCAGCACGGTTTATCTCCAAGAACGAACAGCAGCTTTTGAGAATGAATTTTCACTTGGCTCCATGCGATCCTAGCAGCCCGGCTCCCCACAGGAACCTCTGGAGCATGTTTCCCTGTACGGTGCCCACGTACCTCTGGTTTACTGTGACTGTCAGAGTCGCTGCCGGGGGGAATCATGAGGATAAGGCAAGATGCCAAAAAAGATACATTATGCATAAGCCTGCTACCAGTGTCTTTTTGCACTACTTTGTAAACTGAACATTGAAATATAAACATTTATGTATGAGAGAGTCACCTATTACTGAATTACCCAGTGCTTCCTCTTGCAAGACTCTTGTTTTGATTGATTATAGTTTTTCTAAGTGGGCTGAAATTTTCTGTATCGCCTCAGGCTAGATAATTTTTGTGAAAGATAATAAACATATGGCAGTGAGACAAGAACATTTATTAGATGAATAAGGTATACATATACACAGATAATATATGCCCATACTAAAGATACAGACAGATAATCACAAGTGCCTAATTCAACCAGTTTAGGAAGTTTTCACTGCCTCAGCTAGAAATTACCACTCCTTAGTGGAAGCACAGAGCCTGCAAGTATGCACGTACCTTGTCCTATAGTACTGGGCAAAACAGGTCCACTCACACCAGCTCTTGTTCCAGCTAGAGGAGGGGCAGTTTCTTAAACCTCCCTCATTTGGTTTCCTGCAATTTTGTGATGATAAACTAAAGGGCTTGACTTGTTGAAGTGTAGATATTGCATATTGCAGCCATTGCAAATGGTAATGCTGAAGTAGAACAAATCATTGTGTGTTTGGTTTTGTCCAAAACCAGATAGGAGTCTTCATCATTCATGCTTATTGGCAAACTTATTTCAGAATAAGAGCTCATGAGGCATTTAAAAATAGAGCTTCATACAGAGTGCAGGATAGTCTTTGCCCAAGTACATCAGCAGAGGCTCTCTGCTGATGTCTCTCGGAACTAGGTATTTTGTCCAGAAAGTGTAAGATGAGGTCACTGCAAGCCAAGAGTGCCACTGTACCCCTGTGGCTGGATGGAGATCTGGGAGGAAATTCTAGCCCTGTTGAAGTCAGCTGGAGTTTTGCCATTGACTTCAATGGAGCCAACATTCCTCTTCTGATGCAGACATTTCACAATAACCTCCTCTGTTGAACTTTCAACACGTGCATGTTATTTTCATTACAAATAAACAAAATATTTCTAAAATGGACACCTTCATATATACATTATGCCAGAAGATGACATTAAATGTTCATCATGGTGCACATGGTAAAATACTAATAATCCATCCTTGATGTCTCTGGGAAAAATTCTGACATGAACAAATCTCCTTTAGGTCATTTTGCCTGAATATAGAGCAATCAAATTTACAGCTGAGAGTTTATTATTTTTGCAGAATGCACATGCATTCCGAATTTGCCGTGCTCAGAAATGGAGACAAGACATTCATCTGTGTGCTTGGCTTTGGGAAAAGACATCCCTGTGTGTCCAGACACGGGCCCTGGTATAGAGCAGACAGGAAATCTGCCAGACTGCCTCGGCAGGAGGCTGCCTTCAACACGTGCAGCAAGGAACAAGAAATGTCTTAATGATTAATCACTGTCAACCTTTGTTCTCATTAAAGACTTGATTGTCAGACAAGGCTGGTAATGAGGCACTGTTCCTGGGTCTGTTGCTATGTGATTGTGCAAGGGCTGAATCTGAGCCTTGCACCCTGCAAGATGCAGCTCCCACTTTGCCCAAGTTTAAGGAGTTGGTGTTGGGAACATTGTTCTAAGAGTGCCTGCTAGTGGCTATGGGGCTGTGCAGCCCTCTGGCAAGGGATTATGGCAGGGCTACAAATAAATCTGAAAATCCTTTCACAAGGATCCTGGGTTTGAGCAGCTTCCCTGTTCGTGCTGAACAGGCAAAGTGCTATAATAGTTTCTATTAAGAACTGCACAAATAACTATCTGTCAGAGTGAGGATTGGCTCCTTTCAGGGATTTGCTCACCCATTTTTATGTTTGAGATTGTGCACAGTGTTACCTATTTCTGAAAATAGTTATGGGGTACACTGAAATTTCAGCGTGTCCAAAAAAATGTCTTTTTAGAAGGCCTGAACTCCCCGGATCTTCCAGTGAGAGCTGCAGGAGTTGAGTGTGCTGAAATACCTACCCCTCTGCATGCTGAGTACCTGCTGCATCACTTGATGTCCAAACATATCACTCCAATGGGTGACTTACACCATGAGGATGCAGAAATCAGCTCCCTAGATGTGCTCCCTACTGTCAGGAGCGTTTCCAGTTTCAGCATCTAAAGGGATTAGTCCGCATTTCCTCTTCGGGCTCCACCACTCAGTTTGTTGAAGGAGTGACACAGCATTTGCTTCTTTTCCCTGGTTGGATGAAGGCACAAGTATTTCTGGCAGACAGCCTGGGCTTGTGAAATTGCAATGCTAGTGTCCATGTTTCCTTGTGTATGTGCCTTGGAAACATGGTCAGCCCTGAAATTTTTGTCCTGAGAGCTCAGATGTTCTCAGGAGAAAAACACAGAAGATAGTCCCGTGTGGCTGAGCCAACTTCTTATAAACAGTCCACAAAATTACTGAAAGGAAATATTTTGCAGCCTTCACCCAGATGTATCCCTGGATATTAGACATAGCAAAACCAGCTCTTGGGATCTTGCAATATTCAGGTTTTTCAAATGCTGTTTATACATATAAAAGCCATCTTCCTGGAATGCACAAAAATATTCTCTGACAGGAATTAGGGGAAATTCAACCTATAATAGTATCTTTTGCCTGGTTAATTTGGGAGGCTTTTAGGTCACTCTATACAGCACCCTTAGAAAGTCATCCACTAGTGACTGACAAATCAAAGGGTGTTCACACTCACTCTTCCAGGCATCTTACTCAATGTGACTAGAAGCATCCAAGATGAGGCATGTAAGGGAATGTTCCTATCATCTAATCTGGGTTCCTAACTCAGTTGTCTAAATTAAACATCTGAAGCCTAATTATACAGCCTCATCTCCCTGTATAGTGAAGGGAAAGCTGCAGCAGGCAGTTTAGAGAGAATCTGCTCTAAGTTTTTTGTTAGAGACCTAAACTTAGAGGAGACTCACTTTTATGCTGCGTATTCCAGATATGAAAAAAGGTTGAATGAGTTTGAGTTGCTCAGGAAGATACTGTTTTCCACCCCCATCAGGCTGAACAAGCAATAAGGCAAGGGAGAATCTGCTTGGCTGTGTTTCTCCCCAGTCTGTCTTATTTCCTTATACATAGATCAGATTCTCAGCTGTTGCAGATGAGTTTAACCTCAGGAACTTCTTGGTGCTCTCACAGTATACACTGGCACAGAAAGCAGTCCTCTGCACTCCAGTCAAGAGTGGGAGTTATTCCTAAAAATATGAAAACTCTTTAGCTTTTTCACTGGAGCTGAAAGAGTTCCTACTTGACAGGCACTCTGCCATGGTCCTGCTGTAGTTTTATTTTTTCGTCTGAGGCAAGGACACAAGCAGGCAGTGCTTGGAGTTCAGACGACCATGAAAACTCCAGTATTTAGCAGAAAAGGGTGTATCCGCTTCCATTAAATGACGCAAAAAAGAGGTGGCTCAGAAGAGGGCTGGCAGGTACTAAGACTGGCTGTTCAGCAAAGCACCCTGTGCTCAGCTTCCTCAAGTTGCATGAGTCAGACCAGCTCTTCTCAATAAGCCTAAGTGCTCAGCCCAGCAGCTGCGGGAGAGCCTCAGTTTGTGGCTGTGGAAAGGAGCACGCCAGCTGAGGCTGGGGAGGCTCACACCAAGGGCTCACAGGGGTCTGGGCTTTACTACCAGCCTTGCACTACTCTGAAACAGTGCAGGACTTGGTTTAACCACTCCCCTTTCTCCATCTCCTCCTCCTCCTTCTTCTCTCCCTCTTCCTCCTTCTCTCCCTCTTCCTCCTTCTCCTTTTCCAAGTGTCAGTTGTCCAGGGTGGTTTGCAGTCAAACCAGAAAGCCCCTGAGAAGCTCACATAGTTGGGACAGCCACTAGTCCCTTCAAGAAATCCACAGAGGAGCCTTTTCCTTCACCATCCTCACTCTAAGTAGGCCATGATGCCAATTAACACAACTGAATCAAACTGCTCATGAGTGAGGATATCATGCATAGGTTTGGTCACTAGAAAAACATGACTTTGCATATCCTTTCCCCTGGAAGCACCTTTTTGTAAGGCAGGCATCTGTCACTGAGCAGGCTTCCATAAATGGATCTGAAGTCTTTGCTTTCATCTTTTAATTCTTTGTTTCTTTTAGCCGGAACTGATGCAAAAGACGAGCAAAAGTCAGAGCTGTCACTCCCGATCTGATGCAGGGCACAGAATGAGTTGCCCCATAGAGGAACAGAAAGGTGGAAAAATTCCCCGTCTCCTTTTGAGGGAAAATCTGCAAGAAGCAGAAGCTCATTTTGTGGCACAGATGTCAAGGCTCCTGGCTGGGAAGCAAACAGCCTCTGCAGGCATTGTGATTTAGTACAAAACTGACCATTGTTTCCCTTCTGTTCCATCAAAATTATTCATCAATTCAAAGCATTTCCAGGAGAAAGAAGGGAAAAGGTTTGCGCATCCTTTTCCAGCCAACTGTCCTTAAACCACTTCTGAACTAAGAATGCTGAGACATAAGCTTGCAAAGGCTTTCAGAGCTCCTGACAAGCTTTGTAGGGAAAGGGAGAGGAGAGGAATGGGGGAAGGTGCACTTTGCCTCAGTGGCACAGGACCCTGACAGCTTTCCACTTCGCAGAAATCCCTCTCCAGTCACACATTGCTCTTACTCCTCAATATAAAAGCAGCAATAAGGAAAATCCCATCTTTCCCTGGTGAAGGCAGTAATGTCTTGCTTTTCTGTGAAACCTTTCATCGACCTTTTTGAGCTCCCCAGAGGACTCTCTTCAGAGTGGCATGGAAGGAGGTTGCAGTGCTGTGAGATCATGAAGGGAGGGGTGCCCACAGCTCCTTGCCATGAGCTCAGCCCAGAGAGCACCATTTTCTGTCGAAGGTTTGAACAGCAGCACAAGGGGTCCTGGCATGGGAGAAAGCCTGCAGTGAAGAGCTGCACAAGCCCAGGGGGTGCTGGGCAGGGGCTCACTGGTGGGAGCTGCCACACCTGGCAGGGCACAGGCAGGTCACAGGCTGGCCAGGCTTGTCCTGCACCATAAGCAGAAGACAAAGGTAAGGCAACCTGCAGCAGCCCTTGGAGAAAGCATTAGAAATGGCCCCAAAAGCGACAACAGAAATTATATCCATCCAGAGTCAAAGAGGAGAGGAGAGGAGAGGAGAGGAGAGGAGAGGAGAGGACAGGACAGGACAGGACAGGACAGGACAGGACAGGACAGGACAAAGGGGAAAAAAGAAAAGTCTATTTTAGAAAGTTCATATAAGTGTTAGAATACATGTATGAAGACAAATCAGCTGCAGCAGGGATAGTGAAAGGCAAACTCGGTCTTAAATGCTTTGTTTTACTGCTAATTTAAACATTTGAACATAATGTTCTTTGTGATGCTTATGAACAAAACCACAGTTGTGCTACCAGCTCTGAGGAGCTCTCACTGTCTATCTTTCTGCATCTCATAGGTTTTATATCGCACTGTAACATCAGATAATGTGGTGCAACACATCTGCTTTGTATGTCAAGCATCACCATGCTGAAGCTTCAGCACTGGCAGGGCAGATGGAGTTTTGTGGTGGTTGGTGAACACTAGCCCAGCCCCAGCACCAGGGATGGCCCTGAAAGGGCTGTAGGTCATTTGCAGGGCTGGAGGAATGTGGCATGCATGAGGGTGCCAACAAGTGGGGCAGAAACTGGGGGTAAGCCCAGGTGGACATTAGTACCTGTTGGAGGTGTGATGCTTCCAGCCTGTCCCTGACACCTGGCTGGCTGCAGGGATGTGCTCCCCATCATGTTGTCTCCTTGGGGGCAAAGTGGACAGGTTCCTCATGGAGGGAAATAATGTGGTGCCACCGTGCAGGCGAGCTCTTGGGGCTCCCCAGCTGGAGGGATGCTGGGCTGCCTCTGCATCTGCGGGGGAGAGGTGCCCTGGGCAAGGGGACATGCACGTCCCACTCCAGACTTTCTTTGGTCAGGGATTTCTAAAGTTAAACCACATGAACTGCAGCACGGCAACCCAGGAATGACATCAAACACCAGCAGCTCTACATGTGTGGAGATGTAGTAAAGCTGCTGCGGTAAAGCCAGGCTTAGAGCAGATTGAAAGAGTTCAGTAAAAGCAGGGTAACTCCAACCCAAACCTGCCCTTCCTCTCAGGCATGTCGGAAGGTGCGCTTTGTCCTAGTGCAGGGGCAGAGCCCCATGTCTCTGACAGCAGTGTAGTCCTTCTGCTGTCTGATTTGCAGTGATGGAAGCACAGGATGAGAGCAAGGCTCCATAGCCCTGGTTCACGAAGGGTCAAACTGCAGTGCAGCTAGTTCCCTGATTTATTAAGAAACTGTTCTTCCTTCTCCCATTGCAAGGGGAAGATCAGCAGGCAGGAGAAGTAGCACATTGTAGATTCATAGGCTCACACTGACATTTCATGAACAGCAGAGAAAGGACCAAATGCAGAAAAAACCCCAACCTGCCTCCAAGTTGATGATTTACACTGTTTTCTCAGGGTCTGTTTGCCAAGCAGCTGGTGTTTTGTGCCAATGGCTATTACAGAAGAGCTTTCTTTGATAGATGCTGTGAATGAATACTACACAGTTTATCTTAAAACAAAATCCCCCCCACTGCTTATATGGGCTGGTAGGGAATGAGGGAAAGAAAAAGTTAGGCTTTGTTGGTTTTTTTACATAGGACTGAAAGCACATTCGGGGGAGCCTGCACTATCTGTGCAAAAATGCAACAGATGAATTCTATTAATGGATGGAACATGTGGCTGGGTTCAAGCTAGCGTTGTCATTTGAATATAGAAGTCAAAGCCAATTTATTGTAACATATTTTTCTTTTCAAAATATTTTAGGAAAGACAAAAAAGTTTGCGCAACAACTTGGCAAGCAGGTCTGTTGAGAGGAGGTATTTTCTATCTTGCAGCTAACATAAGGGCTGAAAAATGTGGCAGTGCCGAGCAATCCTAGATTCCTTCTGGAACTGAAAAAAGTGTGCCGGATATAATTGTGTAAGAGCCCAATAAATTTGAAGGGTGGGTTTGTAACACTGCCTTGGGGGCTGCAGGTGGCTCCAGAAGAAAGTCATGGTTTTTATTTCAGTAACAGTCTTCAAATACTTTATCTAACTAGCTACGCACTCATGTGGCCCCATCTAGAAGCCACAGAGTTATTTTAAAATAGAAATACCCATAACAATCATTGGGCTTCTTCCATGCCAGATGGTAGAAAGATAAGTGGGATTAGTCTGTACTGAGTGTGTGTGTTATTGGGGAGGGGAGGGATGCAGAAGCTAAGGCACAGGAATGAGCTTTCCTGGAGTTTGCAAAGCACTAAACATCAGAGTTCCATGGTCTTCAGGGCATGGCTAGGCTACACATGACCAATCCTTTTTTTCAGTGTCAGTCAGCCCATATTTGCCCAAATGCCATGGGGGACAATGGCCATGGAGCAGAGCTTTACTGGGACAGTAGCCCAGATCCTGGCTCTACACCTCGGTATTCAGCGAGCCGCTGCGTAACATGGAGCATCAGACTCGCGCTGTGGAGTCTTGTGTTGCAAGGCAAAAGTGCTGCTGCCTCTTAGGTTATACAGAGTTCTGTGGTTGGTTCTTGTGGTGAATTGCAGCCAAGTGGGGTCAGAGAATGGATGTGTCTCACGACTCTTGTGACCTCTTCAGTGTATCCCATTTTCTTTGTAGCCATGTGGCTAAGAAATGCCTGGGTATCGAGTGATCCAACATAGACTGAGTATTTTTGTGTGTGTGCTGAGAAAGCTGTTTCCTACATTCGGTAAAGGCCCAAGCACCAAACACTGCTGGAACGAGTAGGCAGAGAACATATTGCTGCCAAGGGAAATAATGGCCAAGAGAAAAGGAGCAGCATAATGTCATTCCATGTACATTCTCATCTTGTATGACCATGGTTTGAGTCCTCGTGTACCTTCCCCATTGCCCTCTAAGATGACTTTTTGCCATCCCTTCATTATGGAGCTGCACACTGGGAAGAGGAAGCAGATCTAGATCCCTCGCAAAGACCAGAGAGACCCTAAAACACTCTGCAAGGTCCTTCCCAGTTACACATTTATTTTACCAAGGAAGTTGATACACTCTAAGCCTATTTAATCCTGTTGCTAATGGGATTCAATTAGCACTCTCTCAGAGATTGCTCTTGTCAGGGAGATGATGGGACGAATGAAAGCAGCACCATTCACCCCACTGTAAAGTATTAACTTACCACCTCTGTATTTTCTAAGAATAGATGCCACTTCTAGCAGTAAGTCTGCAGCTTCTCGCTGCTGTTCACCAGATGGTAGGAACCAGCAGAGCCGAGTTTGTTCCCTTGTGGTCAAACAAACTGCTGTACAGCCCGATGCACGTTTCCTGAAAGATCCCCAGGACAGCTCTGTTACTTCTGTTAATGTTTCCCAAACTCCTGGTACAATATTGAGGTTTTCCACTGGAATCACCTGGCACATTTTCAGAGTCTTTCCTGAGGGATGAAGTTACTCAATCCCCTTCTTACTTTGTCAAAGCCTTTGTATCGGTCACTTGTCCTGAGAGTCTGTGTCTTGAACTTCAGCTAATTAGATAAAAAGGATTATTTCCTTTTCTTGATGCTTGTTATTATTTTCATCCTTCACGAGCCATTTCTTCTGTTTCAGGAACAACACTCTGTGGTAGGCCAGGGAGCTGGCCCCACTCCAAGCTCCAGTTCTTGCTCAAATCCAAACACTGGAAGTGGTTACATGAACTCATCCCAGCAATCATTGTTGAATCAGCAGCTGATGGAAAAGAAACAGGCTCTGCAACGGCAAATGATGGAGCAAAAACAACTCCTTCTACAGCAGCAGATGTTGGCAGAAGCTGTAAGTTTACTAATTCCTTATTTTACATGGAAAATATTGTCATAAAAACAATAGAAAAGAAAGCTAAGACAGGGAGAAGAAAGCCCCCTAAAACTTCAAGGTCGTTTTGGCAATGCCTAGAACTTCAAGAGTGTGCCTTATATTTTTCAGCACTTTCTTAAGCCTTCTTGAAACCTTCTTCAGTCTATACGAAACAACTCAAGTGTCCAAGCTACTGCAGTTTCATTACAAGAACAGTCCAAGCATATGCTTGGTTTTCAGGCATATGAATATTGTCCATGGTTTTCTTTGCAAGATAAACCAAGGTGCACTGCTATGCTACTTTGACCTCAGAAGGAAGTTCACTTCCAGGCTCTGTCACCCAGGCAGCATGGTGTAAAATGCCTGTGTGTAAACAAGGATCAGGTACCTTGATTTTGGGGTTCAACACAAGTTTGTGTGCTTGGCTGGGATCATAAATGAGTCCTACTTTCTCTGGTTTTATTTTTGCATTTCTAGATATCTGTAGCCAGTTCTCTCTCCTTTGGTATGTGAGAGACTAGTGATGCCTTAGGATTTTAGCTTTTATGTTTTTCATATATTTGTATTCCTGTAATTTTCTCGTGTAGAATTCTAAACTCCATATAGAGTATTAGCTACTGCTTTCCCATTTTGGTCAGACACAACAATTCCCCTCTAGGCCTGGGAATCAAGGACACCTTACTGTCTCAGGCTTCAAGAAATGTAAACACAAGGGAGTTGGGGGGGGGGGCAAACTTGGAGTAAATGACTTCACTACCTGAAGCTGTAATTAGAAGATTAACCCCCAATATGCAAATAGACCAAACTTATAAAAGTATGAAAACCCATGACTGGTCATCCATTTTTGGGTGTAGCCCCTGGGGGGCCTTCGTCTGCCCTGAATGTACCTGAGGGCCCTTCAGTAAATATAACTGCTTTTTATTCTCTTAATTTTGTCTGGCCTCTGTTTTTAGGTAGCCCATCAATGCATCACTAGTTGGGAGTTTCTGGTCGTTTTAGGAGACATGGGGAGTTCTATAAGGGAAATATTTCTTGATTTATGCAGAAGAAAAAGGAAGTGTCAAGTCAGCTCGCTGTGCTGCAGTTTTCTCTCAGAATTTTTCACAGAACAAAAAGTTATTTGCTCAAATAGCTTCTCTTAAATAAAATGGAAATTTAATCAGCTTGGCTTTACTTTTGTATTGTGTACATAGAAATACACATAAAGCTTGCCTACAGTTTTTACATGAATTGCAGGGATTTCCTGGGAGTCTCTCTTCTTCACAAGGATTCAGGTTGAGCAGGATATAAAAACAGACCTTACAAACCTTAATCAGACCCCTCACTTCCATCAGGAATTGTGGAAATGCCTAAATAACACAAGAAAGGCTCTTCTCCCAGTGTTTTTAAGTCTCCTGGGAGAAGAAAATACAGATTTTTCACTAAAGGTCCATTTGCATGCTGTTTTCAGGCAGCTTATCCCCAAATTACTCTGATAGACTTGCATCATCAGCCAGGGCCTGACTCTCTCACACTGACAAGCTCGTTTGCCATTCTGGCAGCTGAGCACGAAACCCGTGCACGTTGCAGAGGAGGTGTGAAGCTGTCCCAGCATCTGCCCTGTAAAGGCATGTGTGCACCAAACTCACAATTTCCTTCCATGGGGGCACATATCCCAAGGAGCCATTGCTTGTGGGTGAGCAGTAGCACTCTGGAGGCATCAAATCACACGGATACCAATGAGAGATTTGGCATTGACTCCGGTGCCTGCTCTTTGCAGATCTTTATGTGCACAGGGCAGTTAGTCAGATTTCACTTCAAGGGCTTGGATTTTTATCTTCCTCTCACCAGAGACATGTCCCTGCAAGCTCAAAAAAAGAAAAAACAGCTCCCCAACTAGTATTTTTTTTCTGCAATCCTTCCCTGCTGTCCTTGCCCCAGTTCTTGTACTCTCAATATAAGAGGAAAGACAGCACCTCCTACATGTACAGGGAAGCACAGAGGAATGTTGAGTGGCATGAGAACAGCCAGCCCAGCACCATCTTTGCTAAACCATGTGTCCTGCTGGTATCCGTACTGAGGAGAGCTGGGGGGAGCAAAAAGCAAGGATTTTGCTGGGTTTCGTGGTCACCCCTCCAGTGTAGGAAGACGGAGTGAGGGAGGGATGGGCATGGCTGTGGATGGGGATGACAAGCTAAAATTGGAAGACACTTTGTACTGCAGACATGGCCATTGTTCTCAGAGGCTGAGAGGAAAGTTGAACCAGACTCAAACACAATGCAAACAGCAAAAAGTATCCATATAGACTTCAGTAGGTGATGGCACAGTTTCACAAGTGGCTCTCCTGTGGACCAGACAGGGTGAAAGGAAGAAATACTTCCGTTTTGTACATACTGAGAAAAGAAAGAGAATGGCAAAACACAGAGCCAGGAAAGCGTAAAGAAAAGCAAATTAATGTACTTCTACTCTAATCCTCTAGGAGAAAATAACTTCACAAGACCAGCTGAACAGACACTTGACAAGGCCACCACCAGATTATAAAGACCAAAGAAGGAATGTGGTCAACATGCAACAAGCAAACCAATATCCTGGTAAGTACCCATGGGCTCAACGCAACTCTTTCCTTTCTTCCTTCCTTCCAGCTGGAACACCACTCATAAGAGCCTTGCATGCGTGGGATGACTGGGGCATGATTTTCTGGATATCTACTTCCATCACCACAGAGGCAGTAGGTGGTGGCTGCTGCTCTCCTGTGCTATTTACCTTACTGTCCTGCACCACTGAGAAGTGCTGGTGTATGATCTGGTGCTTCATCCAGGCTGATACTGCCTTTCTGAGACATGGGGAAGGAGGGGTTGGTACCCCTCCGATCAGCACTATCTGAGGCAGATGTGCACCCAAATACTTGATGCAGAGATGTCCTCTTGAGTCTGCAACCTCACTGTGTTCAGATGCTTCTCTCCTGTATGTGGTGCATCTTGGTTCAGAGACCGAGATCAGAACCATCCCTCGCTTCAAATGGCAGTTCATGTACAGTGTGAGGACTCTCATACAGATTTTTAAGTACCTCACATGGCACTATCATGCGTGGTACTTTTGGTTTGTTTAATATGCTGTGGTCATGGCCTTAGTGCTGCTCTACAAGAAGCAGTTCAACAGATCAGTCAAACAGTAGAGTAAAAGCCCTTGCTTTCTGCCAGAACTGCCCAGGGCGAGAAATGCCCAGCACTTCAGGACTAGTCCTTTGTTTCAGCTCTTGTGCCCTGACCTCCTTGGAGAGTCTAGTTTTTGAAGCACAGGATTGCTTGTTTGGCTTTTCATACTGTTCACCTTGCTGATTAGCTAAAGGCCACTCGGAGAGCAAAGGCAAAGTAAGGAAAAAATGCTGAGGAGACAGGAGGTGGGGGAAATGCAGCAGATGGGACCAAAGGATGTTCTTTATAGTGCAAAAGTGTCTGTGCATATAAGTATAAAAAGTATCCTTTGCCTTCTAGTACATTTTTGTATGCAAAATGCTAAGGAAAAAGAAGAGAGTTTTTTCTTTTGTTTTCCCATAACTGTTGGCTCTGCAGATTCAGCCAGTGATCTGAGTCTTTCCTTTGTACCAAAACTTTTTCAGCTTCTATTACAATGTTAATGAGCTCTGGAGTGCAGCTTACTCACATGCCACCCCTCTGCCCAATCTGACGGCTATGTGGGACCCCCAGCCCAGCTCTGCAGGGATGGGCCAGGTTGGGCTGCTCAGGCAGCATTCATGCACTCCTTTGCTCTGCTTACAAGTTCTAGTAGTGACAAGCTTGCTGCAACCTGGAAACTGCTGCTGGAAATGGCTGCTTCCTAATGGACCTGGGTGTTAACCTTCTCCAGTAAATTGGCTCAAGAACCCCAGTGTCATAGCCCATGGTGAGCACCCTGCTCGCTGGCTTGGTACCTCCTGTACTCCCAAAACAAATGCTTTGGCAACCCCAGCATTTTGCTGGGGAATCTTGTGATTTGGTGTGTTGTTTAAAGGTTTGTTTCTGGAATCAAATGATTAACTGAGAATCTTGGCTTTTACTTAAAAACAATCCATTTCTAGCCTGAGAGAGAAAATGGAAGTGAGTGCAGCCACATGTGTGGAAGGCTCCAAAGTGAGTATATCACCATTGTTATGTGGCGGCTCTTGTTGTCGTTAATCTGATAGACTCTTTGCCAATCTCATGGTATTTGGAGTCCCATCTCCTTGGTTTGAAACATGTGGGAGTGGCAGCACTTGTCCATTCAAATCTCAAGTCCCTGCTGAGGGAGCCCCGGGAGGACAGTGGCCCTTCAGGCAAGCCTGGGAGAAAGGGCTGTTCTGGGAGCTTCCAGCAAAGCTAGCAGATGGAGCAATTAGGAAACTCTTGCATAAAGGAGAAGCAGTAGGGAAACGGTTCCCTTTTTCTGGGAATAGCTTTGCTCAGATCAGGGAAGAAGAAACAAAAAGCTAAATAAAACCACACAGGCTGGAGAAACTTGGTTAAATATTTTATTTCTCTATACTCTTCCCCACAGTGCCATGCCCTGGCAAGAAACCCCCGAGAAAAGAGCAGGTGAATCGGGTAGGGAAGATGTTACTCCGAATTGCTGTAGCCTGGGGTGCCCAGCTGCTGTACACAGTGCTTCTGGGGAAGGCATTTCTTCCCATCTGGAAGAAGTAAGAATGGAAAATACTTGCGTTAAAAATAAAAGCATAAAAATAGCAAAACAAAGAAAGAGGAAGCTTCATCTTCTGGCAGCAAGTACAACCCCTTCTTAAACACTTGTGTTCTTTAAGAAGTATAGCATTTGCAGGAGCAGTGTGATGGTAGCCCTGGGGTCTGCTCAACAGCTGGCAGGGTCACCCCAGGAGGGGCTTCATTCCAGTGGCAATGAAGTGACTCTACAAACTTGTAGTTCAGATGGAGGGAGAGAACCATCTCTCCCCATCTTGTTGTTCTGGATCTTTTGAAATGCCACTGAATTCTGTAGCATTCCTCCTCTTCGATAGAGGCACAAGGGAGCAAAAAATCAGGGCCCCATCCCTATCACCTCTGCAAAAAGATCACAGAGTCACAGAAAGGTTTGGGTTGGAAGGGACCTTAAAGATCATCTAGTTCCAAACCTTCGGCCACAGGCAGGGACACCTGTCACTAGACCAGGTTCCTCAGAGCCCCATCCAACCTGGCCTTGAATACTTTCAGGGATGAGACATTCACGACTTTTTCACTAGTCCAGTGTTTTACCACCCTGGAGTAAATTTCTTCCCTATGTCTAATCTAAACCTATCCTCTGTCAATTTAAATTCATTTCCCCTTGTCCTGTCACTGCATATGCTTGTAAAAAGTCCCTCTCTATCTCTCTTGTAGCCTCCTTCAGGTACTGGAAAGTACTAGGTCACCTCAGAGCCTTCTCTTCTCCCAACTTAACAACCCCAACTCAACAACCCCAACTCTCTCAGCCTGTCTTCACAGGAGATGTTACAGTAGTTCCAAAAATGCACAACCCACCAGCAAAGCCGAAGATGGGGCTAATCATGTGGTTGCCAGCTGAGCACTGATTGTGGGAATTTGACTGTCCGTGTTGGGCTAAAACCAGGTGGACTCCCCAAAGAGTATCCTGTCCCAGGGGCTGCCCAGCTCAGGGACTGAATTTAGGTGCTTAAGTTAGGATAACACAATTCTTAGGATAATTAGATCCTCTACAGTCAAGTGTCTCCAACTTAGAGACTGTTTGTGGAACCGGCTGCCTTGCAGGATAGGGAGAGCTTCTTAATTTAGGTATCTATGTTTACATTGATTTGGAACAAGCACTCTAGTTGTGGAGTCACGCTCAGCATTAATAATGATTTAGGAAGAGTTATTTCTTAAGTCCTTAAGGAAAAAAACCGAATCCTTTGCATCCATTACTAAATGGAAATAGCATATGTATAAAAATAATGCAGAAAAGGCAGAAATACATAATTTTTTTCTTTGGTTGCAGTCTGTGGGAGCTGAACATCATTATGGTGAAATTTCAACAGGAACAGTATATTAAACAGCTGTTCCTAAACATAGACTTTTAAAATATGTATGTGCATGATTTCTCTTAAAGAGTTTTAAAAGAGCTGGCTGAGAGGTTCTCGGAATTCTTAGTGTCACATTTTATTTAGTCCTGAAACACCAAGGGAGACTGCTAATGCCATGATAAAAATTAAAAGACTAAGTAGGTAATTGCAGCCCTAGTAGCCTAATGCAGAGCTCAGCAAAACTACCAGGGAGCAGATACAGCCCAAATAATAAAGAATTTAGGAAGGGGAATATGTAATTAATTTCAAGCAACATGGGCTGATGTTAGAAGAATCTTTTCAAACTTGCATGGTATCTCTTTCAATAAAACCACAACTTAAAGGCAATAGTTTTTCAGATTATGTCCGTTAAAGCATCTGACTTCTTACTGCCTGTTTTGGATAAGAAACCTGAGTGATGCAAAATTAACATAGCTCAAAAGGAAATGGCTGACAGGTCTCCAGATATCACTGTGAGCAGGCTGTGTGATTGAAACCGGGCATGCAAACATTGTCCGAGATGATGCTGAACTGGAAAAATAGAGCTTGCTTTACATCCACATTGGAGATGTGCAAAAGTTATTACTGTGATCAGCTGTGATGTACAGCTCTGAAATCGAATGTCAAAAACTGTCAAGTTCTGAAAGGACGTCCAAAGGACCAAAGGACTGGAAAACATGCCACACACTGAGACTGAAGTATTTGGAGAATGCTGCAAGCATGACACAGTCTTGAAGCACCTGTGTAGTAGGAAGGAATTGATGATGAATCAACTAATAAAATTAATCACATAGGCCAATATATAATAAGATTTGATAATGAAGCCCAAGTTAGTCGAATTCCATCTGGTTTTGCCATATGTACAAAGGATAGAACCAAGGCAGTGTTTCATGCCCAAAAATTGCTATTAGTTGCACCCTATGAAATAGCTAATCTCCTTGTTCCTCCTCTGGGAAAGGCTCAGGGAATTCCTGAAATGCAGTGGTACCTTAGTAGCAAGCTCATTTGACAGCTTTTCTCACACTTTGAGGGCTACCCAAAGAGGTGTGAGAATTCAGCTTGTACTGTGCCATGTGGCACAGATTTCCTCTGCTGACCCACACGTTGTGTGAAGAAACATTTCATTTGCCTTGAACCTGACTTTTTCAAGCTGTGCTTCTTGTAAGGTTTGTACAGGAAGCAACAGTAGCAAAGGGAATTAAGCTATGGAGCAGCTGATTGTGTGCAGAGAGGGTTCTCCACAGTGCCATCTACACTCGCTGTGTTTAAAAAATGATTGGTCTTTTTCAACCAGTCTCTCAGGGATTAATTCCGTCTTGCACTGCATAAGCACTCAGCCTTCATGGCATAAATGACCTACGGTGGCCTCAAAATAGAGTCTGTGTAGCCAAAGAAGTGAGCTTGTGTTGAGGTTTGGCAGCTGAAGGCAAGAAAATCCTCTCTTCTTGTCATCCATTGGCAGATGTCAAGTACAGAAAAATCCTCCATTGGGCAGAATTAGCCAGAAGTGATAAACTCATGCCAACTCATAACTTACAGTTTTCTGATGCACAAAAGGTGGCGTTCATGTGCAGCAGGCGCTGGCACATCATATGTGGTTCCCTCACGGGCAAGTCTGTTTCTGCAGGGCCAAATAGCCATAGCCCAGCTGGAAAGAGAGTTTAGAAGGGGCATGTGTGGGGCTCACCAGGCACAGCACCGAGTCATGGCCTTGTGCCTGCTCAGCCACCAGATGGGAGGACAGGCACGTCACAGACTGGGCTGAGCTCCTGTCCCAGCATACAGCTGCAAACGAGTGAGATGCAGTCTTGGCTCCTGCTGTCATCTGGGACAGACATTCCCAAAAAAGGACGGATATTGCTGCTGCAGGTGTCTAAGAAAGGCAGAAAAGGAGCCTGCTGAAAGTGCCTCTTGGTCCCCATTGTCTCTAGAGGGAGGCAGGATGAGCTGTGCCCTGTAAGGAAGAAAAGTTCTTGATCTCTGATCAATTAGAGAGGCTTTGTTCTGTCTGGCATGTCTAGAGCTTCTGTAAAGGAAGGCAGGAATGTCTTCTCTCCTGCCCAGTGGTTCTGTCTGTCTTTCCCTGCTCCAGTACTTCTTTTACAATGAGCACCAGTTTTGGCTCATGTGCTCTCCTCTGAAGGGCTGGAAAGACCATAAGTGGCTTAGTATAGGCCAAATCACCCTTTGGATGATAGGCATCTTCAAGGCCTTGAGCAAGTTCATGTAAGTCCTCTTAAGAGCAAAGTGTCTTCTTCAAGAAACTTTGCTCATAGACAACTGGATTTTTGAGCTGTTGGTATTGGAATGACACCACACATTGATGCACTCATGCTTGTTGTAACACTTGCATTTTCTCCTTTCCAGGTGGTTCACCAGCTGTGAGCATGAGCTCCAACAACATGTCCTTATCCAACCCAATTTCAACTCATAGCATCATGCCCCAGAGCTCCAGCCTCATGTCCACCCCTGCTGGAACCCGGATGCCTTCTGTTCCTGCTGCTCAGAGTATGGGCTGCTACGGGAACCTTCCTTGCAACCAACCAAGCACATACAATGTGACTTCAGGAATGAACCAAATGCAGCCACACAGAAACCAAAATCAAGTTCTGCCGAGTCAGAATAACCCCATGGTGTCCCGACAGCAAACCATGACACAAGGGAACAACGGGGCAGCTTTTGGGACAGGGTCGGTGGTCAACTCTCAGCAAATAAGGCCAAGCTTGACCCATGGAGTGACAGGTATCCCTACTCAACGGCCGGCCAATGTGATGATCACGGCTACTGCCAATGCCCAGAACTGGGCCCCACAAGAGGCTGCAGTGAAGCAGCAGGATGCACTGAAACCTGCAAGGGTCCGTTTCCCCACCGGCACTCCATATCCTAACCAGTCTTTGCAACGCAACGTAGGCAACCAGCATTTTCCTCAGCGTGCATTGGCACCTCCTAACCAGTTAACGGCGGGAGTCCAAATGAGGCCCCCTCTAAACCAAATGCACCAGACTCTAAATGGACAATCTGCTGGCTCACTACGAGGGCTCAGCATAAGACCCAATCAGCTGAGAGGACAGACTGTGCCTACCTTGAATCAGCCGGGAACAAGCATGACACCGCCGTCATCTCTGCCATCAACCGGTTTCACAACTACCAGCCAAACCTCCCGGGCTTACCAAGGAAGTGATCATGGTAATGACCTAGCGTTTGACTTTCTGAACCAGCAAGGTGACAGTATAGGACCTGCGCTCAACAGTGACTCGGATTTTATAGATTCTTTACTGAAAACAGAACCTGGTAATGATGACTGGATGAAAGACATCAACCTCGATGAAATTTTAGGGAACCATTCGTAAGTGACAGTACCAAGAGGGAACCAGATGAAGAGGCAGCAAGGACATTAGCTTTCTCTTTAGATGCCAACAACCTGCTTTATTAATTTACACTCCTGTAACTGGGCTGTCCTTTAAAATACAACATAGGGCAACTGCCCTGTTTGAAGAGTAGCTCTGGGAACAAAACTGAAGTGACAGCGTAAGTGATATTCCTGCCTGCCACAAAGGAGTGAAAACATGTGAAGGGTCTGTTCCCCACGCCTGTGCCCAGCCCATTGCAAACTCATCAGTTCTTCTCAGAGGGGCTCCGGGAAAAAATGTGTTCAGCTTCCCACACATGGAAGCACCAGACAGTGGTATGGGCTGTGGAACATCATTTCTCTGAGTTCAAGTAAGACTCCAAGTGGCCCATAGCTCTTCAGTTATCGTGTTCACAGCCCTTAACTTCCTTGGGACTGCTCAGCCCTGACAGCATCAAGCCCTGTGTAAATTTCATGGCATTACAAAAACTGTTTACTTCTGCACAGTACAAACTTCTATTTGCTTTCCCAATGATTTTGTTATAAACCCTGTACCTTTTGTAGCACACAGCAGGGTAATTGGTCTCATCCAAGGAAAGAAGGAAACAGATCATCCAGCGCGTTACTCAGTGTGCTCTACATTTGCGTTCTCCCTTTCATCAGTGTTTGCAGTGAGTGTTAGAGGATGCTGCTGTCCTGCCAGCAGCACAGTTATTCTGGGCATTGAGGGAAACATGAGATGAACTATTACCAAAGCTCAGGATCCTCACTTTGCCACCTTGCCCTTCCTGAGGGACTCCAGTGACTTAACAGAAACTTGAGTGAGAAGGGTGCTCATGATTTGAGCCTGACTACTCTCCCAGTCCAGCTTAGAGGAGGGCAAATACCTAAACTGGCTCAGCTAAGCCACTGTCCTCGTTTTCATCTCAAATCATGGCGAGTATCAATCAGGTAGTTCAGCCTGATCTTCTTCTCTCAAACAGGTTTAGCCCAGACGAAATGCCATCATCTACCTGCCTGGGGAGAAGCCGCCATTTTGATTGCACAGCATTTTGGTTCCATCCTGTTTTCTCCTTTGCCATAAGGGGGGAGTTGAAAGAGTTCTGATGATGGCCCAGGTCCCCACAGCCTCCGTCTGGAGTATGAGAGGCTCTGCCCCTGAAACTAGCAAGCACATCAATTATAACTCACAGTAGGAGGCTCCATCAGCCACATCTGTGCTTGTACATGAAACAGTTCTGAGGATTATTTCTGGGCACTGGACTCAATCATCTGTTCTGGGTTTGGGGATGGACCAGCTAATATTGCCCTGAGCAATTTCTGTGCATCACTAGGAAGATATCCTGGGGCAAGGACCATTCCCATGAGTAGTTTGCAGCCACCTTTCCTTGAAGGCTAACAGAGCACAGCAGTAAGGATGCAGGTTGTCCCACACCTGCCAGGGAATAGTCTTGACTATGTTAAATTTTTTGCTATAGACTTGGTCAGTAAGGGCATCAGAAGGATATGCTATGTCACTATAAAGCAGCTCCACAGGATTCAGACAGGATTCATGGATGGGAACAGATCTTGCAATTCAAATGAAAATGGTGTTCTTTCAAATGATGTGGTGCGATGTATTCCACAGCCTCCTCTGAATTAGCTAAAACTAGATGTGGCAAAGGAATACTATGCCTACGTTCACATGCCTTGGTGCCAAGAGGCATTGCTCTGCCTGTGCAAGTGCTTTATTCATCCTTGTTAGTGGCAGTGGGATGAGTAGACTATTTGACAATAGCCTCTGCACTTAATCTGACCTACTTCTGGCGAGAGGTTTTAATAAGGCTTTTCCAGTCATTTCACCCTGTCATTTCAAATGGGCACAATTTTTCAGGATGTTTCAAGAAGCATCGTCACAGAAACGAGCACCAGCACCTCCACAAAAGGTGTAACATGGGCACTTGGTTAGATATGCCAGTTGAGGCTGTTCATTCCCAGAGAAATGAGAGGGACAAGAAAGCCTGCTGAAGAGTCCCTTCTGCCCACCCAGCTAGTGATCATTGCATACCCCTGCACTGTGTAACATGGTGACTCAGCTGCCCAGAAAGCTCCCTCTTCTCCCCAGTTTTGGCCAGGTTGCATGTGGTCCCTTTGATATGTCAGTATAAGTTTTTCCAAGTCTTGGAAGAGCTTTTCAGCTCAGGCCACTGGGGTGCCACCTAGGTTTGGAGAGATACCGATGCGATCTAACAAATGTGTCCCCTATAAATCATGCAAAACTAGACTGAAGTAGTAGCTGCATGAGTTCGAAGTGGAAGGAAGATTGGCTCATCTGCCTCACACACTTGTCCACGAGCAGGTCAGCAGTGACTGCCAGCACTCTGGTAGGAACAGACTGCGATGGATGTCACTGAGGCCAAGGCTGAGTTAGTACCACCATGAGCAATGGGCACTGAAGTCTGGTAACTTCAACTACCCTCACATGCCTTTGAAAAAGCCACCACTGGTTTCTGTATTAAGGCCAGACTGATTTCCAGATCCTCAAATGATGTAAAAAAAATTGTTCAGCTGAGGAGCTGGTCCCATGGAGTCAGGAGTTGGACCCAGTGGTTCTCATGGGTCCCGTCCAGCTCAGGATATTCTATGATTCTATGGTTCTATGATATCCATGCGGTGGTGGACTCAATGCTGAGTGTTGTCCTGTTAGCCTCAGCCTGGAGTGCAAAAGACGCTCGGCTGTGAGTGTCATCCCTGGGAGCAAAATTATATCCTGTCTTAAGTAAATTCAAAGAAGGTAGAGGCCATTTCCAGTCCTGTAAATATATGCCTGATGCATTTGAAATGCGAGCTTGTGAAAGACTCTTGCAACCAAAACTTGAATCCAGTATCATTTCTTCAGAACACTTGTATCTGAATGGAGCTAGTGTCTTTTTTTTCTTTCTTTGCAATGGCTAAGTGCACTACCCTTAAAGTCTATTTTTCATCATTGACTGGGCACTCTTCACATTACTGGGTTGTAAATATAAAGAATTATTTGTTTTGTAAACTTTTGTAAAAACTACAACAAAAAGTAATAATATTTTGGTAGGAATGATAAAAATCATATTATTTGGGTTATATTTATACATATGTGAAATAAATATACTATCAAAAAGTTGTATTTTATACAAAAAGTCAACTGTTACCTTTTGTATTCTATATACAAAGTTTTGTATGATATGATTGTTTATTTTTATCTGCAGATTTCAACTTTGGGTTTTGGGGGAGGGCAGAATGGGATCATGGTTAAATAGCTGGGTCTGACCCCAAGCTCACTGAAACCAATGGAGTCTTTCCATTGCCTTCACAGGGCTTTGAATCAAGCCTTTAAATCACCTTCAGATATGTTTCACATCTGAAGCTCTCTGGAAACCTCAACATGAAAACATTCCAGGTTTCAAATTTTTTCCCCGAAAAAGGCTTTTATTATTATTATTATTATTATAATTATTGTTATTATTGTTATTTCAGCTGTTGGGAGGCAGGTGGGACCTATGTAACTGTCATGTCCTTGTTGCATGTATGTCTGCTTTATATTTTCCCCATATTATAAACCAGTGTTTCTCTATACAGAAAAGAAAAGTTGCTGTACAGAAATGTTTGTGTTTATGCATTTTTACATGTGGCTGTATATACCTCCTAGTACTATGCAGTGACACTTATTTGACTCCATTTATTTTTCACCTAAACATGAATAGTATGTTTTTCAGTAGCTATCAAAACTCTGCCAAGTAAATCAATCAAAATTATCCCAAGTGTCTCTTTCCTTACTATGAATTTTATATTGAATGTCTGTTTAGTCAACTGCTCATTCATCTGAGTAAATTAAAATTACGGTGATATTTTAGGAGGGGGGGTGAGAAAAATGAACATCTGGCAGCTTCCAGGAGCTCAGTCTGCCTCTTTACCAGAGAGCTGAGACGTTTTCCTACTGACTGAAGACAGGGTTTCATTACCAGAAAGGGTTAACAAATAATGGTTAACAAAAAATGCTATTTTAGCTCCTGGTCAATGGGTTGATGGAATCTTGCAGCAGAGAAGTTTGCTTTGGGATCCTGCAAAACTTAAAGCTGAGAACTGTGTACCCCCAAGACTTAGTTACCCTAAGAGGGCTGGCCAGGTCCCCAGGCACATGCCCTGCCCTGGATCATACCCTGGAGATATTTGCCCCAGCCCCCTCACTGCCAGAGTCCCCTAATGAGAAGCCAGAAATCAGACAACTGGCCTCTCCTTTCCTCCTTCACATTATACCTCATTCCAGCCTAAAGAGATTCCAGTGTGTACCACATCACGTTGGACTGTGGGCTGTTTCACACAAGTATTCATCCCTACCAGGCTATTTTCAGAAGGTCAGCCCTGAGGAAGTGTCCTGTTCCTCGAGAGGCTTTCTGGGCTCCATCTCCAAGTGGGCGGCTCTTCCTGCCCCATGAACTGAGCAGAAGGGGTGGTGGAGGGGATGTTTCGAAGGGACAAATGTCAGCACATCACTGCCTGTGCTCAAAGACTGCCTTGTGCTATTTTCAGAAGTAGGAAAAAGAAAGGGCTCCCCACATCTTAACTGCTTCACTGCTGGTGGTGATGATGAGGGACTGCCATGCAGCACATCCGCCCTTTTAGTCCCTCTCTGCTCACCTTCCCCTACAGAGTAAGCGGGAAGGCACCTCCCTTGGCTGCCCCTCACAACACCAGCTCTGCTGGCTGCTGCCCTCCCAGGATTTTTTTGCCAGTGTTGCTCGATCCCTCCATTGTATCTGACTCCTACCCACAAATGGCTCCTTTGTCCTTCCCTGGCATCTGGTCCTTTCACAGGAGGGATGGGGGAGGATGCTGGCAGATGCCAGGTGTCCCACTGCAATGGCTGTGCCCATATTCCTGATCCTGGGTGGACATGCTGAAGTGAGGATGTGCCCAGGAGGTGTGCGGCTCTCTCCTCACTTCAGCATTTCCAGCACAGGTGGTAGAAAGTGCTTCCCTTGCACTCAAGGGGGAAAATAAGGCACAGTCCTACTCACCCAACAGTAAATACGAAAGGGATCAAGAAACTCACGCTCTAGATGTGTGTCTTTGTCTATCTCAGCTGTAAAGGCAAAAGGCAAGGCAGGCAGGATGTGGGAGCCTCAGGCAGGGCTGTTGCCCACCTGCAGAAGGTACATCTTTGTCAGTGAGCTGAAAAACAGCCTGGGACCCCTCCCTGTCCCTGGAGCGTGGCTGTCTGTGCCACCAGGCTCTGAGTCCCCGGTAGTGCTCGGGTGCCATGGCTACCCTCCTACAGGTCTCACGATCAAGAGCCATTCCCACTGTGGATGCAGGAAAAGAGGGATAAGACAGTATAAAATACAAGTCACCCTGTGCCACATGGTTTCTGTGCCAGAAAATGTCCCCAGGCCTGTCTCCCGTGCCCAGGGAGATGAAGCCAGTGAGGCCACATGGAGGGGGTGTGAGACATGAGTGGCAGTGAATATTTTCGCTGCCGGGCCAGAAGCAGCACAGCAGGAATTGCACCAGGCCCAGGCAAGGGCTGACCTTTCCCACTGCATCCAAATCACTTGGTGGGAACCACTACCAGCTCGGGCAGCACAGCCAAGAGCGCTGCTCCCTCCCACGGCAGCATGGAGGTCTGGCAGCTGCAGGAACAGGGATGACATGGACAGGATTCCTCCCGCCATAATAAAAGTTTCAACCATGGTAAAAGCTTACTTCATCTTAATTTTTAAATTAGGCATTCTGGGTCCAGAAAAGGTCAGGCAAGCTGAAAAAAGCAGGTTGATTAGGACTTAGAAATTTTATCTTAAAAAAAACAAAAACAAAGCCAAACCAAACAAACAAAAAAAACAAAACAAAACAAAACAAAACCAACCCACCAAACAAAAACCAAAAAAAAAAAACACAACCACAAACCAGCAAAAATAAAACAAACAAAACAAAGCAAAACAAACCAAAACCAAATCCAAAACCAAAACCAAAACCAAATCCAAAACCAAAACCAAAACCAAATCCAAAACCAAAACCAAAACCAAATCCAAAACCAAAACCAAAACCAAATCCAAAACCAAAACCAAAACCAAAACCAACAAAAAAAACCTCAACATGAAGTAGCTTAAATGATTGTTTTTTCTGGAATGACTCAGCCTCCTGTGTACTGAAGAGTGAGCACGCAGCAAGCGACGGCCTTTGTGGGTGGACACGTGTGGATCTTCGTGTTGCTGGTGTGCTGTATGCCTGGGTACCAAGGCTGGATAAGCTGCTCCAGCATCCTCAGGACAAGCAGTGGCAGAGGCAGCCTGAGCCTCCCAGAGCATCTGGGATAAAGCCCCACTTGGCTGCACTGCCATGTGCCTGGTGAGAGCTCACTCTCCCCAGACATGTTGTGCATTCCTGTACACGGCTTCAGACAACAAAGATGCTCTATCTACGTTTTTTTTGGAGGGCTGCCTGACATGTTTTCACTCTGGCCGACTGGACTGCCTTGTTTGACAGGACACAGTTGCTCTATTTTATCCTTCTTGCCCAGGAATGCTGGGAAAACCCTGTGGTGCTGTTAAGAGTTTGGGTGAAATGCTGAGTATATGTGCGTCCATGCACTCTTGTGGAACTTAACAGATCTAATGGCAAAATCTATTCCTCAATATCAATTTGAGATGAAAAGTAAGGTTCCTGGTTGTTGTGAAGGCCAATGAACATCATGTAAGGGCAGGGTTTGTCCTTGATACCATTATGTTGGTGCATCATGGTGAAAATAAAACCAGGGAATGTATTCGAATCACCTATTGGGCTTACCTGGCCTCTAAGTACAACACGGAAGTTCAAATCTAGAGGCCTAAAAATTTTCTTTAAAAATTAGATTAGTTCCTGAAGAGGTCCTAGAGTACTAGCTGCTGAAAAATATTTACTAGAAATTACTGTAGTATTGTTTAAGGATCTGATATGGGAAGCTCCTTCTTGTAGATGTGGCCTATAGGGTTAGTTCCATAAGCTGATTTCATGAACAAGTGGGCACATGTAACAGGTTAATATATAATTCATATATCAACGAAATTTCCATCAGTGAAAGACATCTAACTTTTTCAAGGAAAAATATATGGGGGGACTCAGTAATTTGGCTGCATCTCTTCAAATTTATTTGAGAAGGAAGCTGATGAGTTTTCTCAAAGCCCAGTTTTTAAAAAGAGAAATGTGTCAGAATGCACATGCCATATTATTTGATTCCTCAAATTTAGCAATGTCTTTAAGGTAAATACTGAAGAATATCTAAAAATACATGCATTGGGCAATATAACCCTTTGTGAATCTAAACAACAGCTTTGCCAATTAATGTTTATTCCTTTTCTGAGTTCCTTCTTCTCTTAAGGATTGTGCTTTTTTTCCATGTTACTTGTCCTTTGGCAAGACTTCTAGCTAGCATAATGATATTCATAGTACCTCTATGAATAACCTAAGTCTACAGCAAATTAAAAACAGTGTAAAGAAACCCATTGTACTCTCACCAATTTCCTTAGTGTGAACATGCTAGCCTTGGTCTGTTGGATAACCAGGCTCACAGGATGTCTACAGCAGAGGCAGGAACCCCATGTGTGTTTCCAAAAGGCTGATCAAAGCTGCAGGGCTATGTGATACTCCTGTTCACATGTGAGCCGCAAGATAACTGCATTAATACAGTTAAAATCAGGATTTCATGCATAGCACTCCCTGAAAGCCAACTTTTCCCTTCATTTAAGTAACAAATCCACTAACCAAAGAGTTTGCTTATAGTTACATGGCATCTTTATGTTCTTATATGCCACACTAGTCTTCATTAATTGTGTAGATCTTACTAGAGTAAAGCCATCACATGATAATCTTATTCATTAAATTTCCCTCCAATGCCAAAGACTTAATCTAGCATGTTTTACCATATAAACTGCTAGCTTCTGACATACAAATACCAATAGACCATCTGTTTATACTGGGGAGTTTAAAACCTTCTCATAGAAAATATCTGGAGTGCTTTAAAAGGTTGCAAACAGAAGCTTTCAACAGATGACAAGATAGTGCTGTTTTAAAAAGTAAATCATTAAAAAATGGAATTAAAAAAAACCTTCATGAAGAACATTTCATTAGTTTCTCAACATTGAATATAGTCTTTTTATAAGTGACTCAAGTGCACAAAACAGCACAAAACCTCAGAAATATTCTTTTGTTACATCTGTCTTTTTAACCCTCAATAGTGGCCTATTTTGGCTTCCCCTTTTGGTTTTCTTTTTTAAAAAAATTTAGAATTGAGTCTTTTTTATACACTTTACTTTGCCTCCAAAGCCTCCTGCTATTAGGTCGGTTTTAGCTTTCAGCAAGTGAGAGTGTGCAATAAAGAAAAATTTCCCATTGGCCACCAACACTGCGGCACAGCATAGCTGTGCACTTGGATGACAGATTAGCTCCAGAAATGCTACTTTTTATTAAATTATCTAAGCTTTCATCAGAGAATGCTTTCACCAGGCTTTTACAGCCTTTGAAAAAAGGCAAGATTTTCAATAAGGAGCCCAAAGCCTGGATCCCATGCCTACATTGATCTAAATGATGATGTCTGGCCCTCAGATTTTAGCTTGTAGAATAGTGCCACCCTGGTAACATGATGTAGCCCAGGCAGAAATAAGCAATGCAAATGAACAGAAGTCTAGGAAATACATAGAAAAGAATGAAGGTTGTTCAGCCTGAAGAAGGGGAGGTTTGAGTGGGAATAGGAAAGAGAGTCTTTGAATGGATAGATCATTGCTGCCAGGGGAAAAGATTGGGTATTTTCCATAACGATCTCTATAGGCCAAGAAATCATGGCTTCAGGTTAGATGCCAGGTAGAATTTTTTAACAGGAAGGACAATATTAGGATGGACTGTCTGAGGAGGATATGGGGTCTGTAGGTCCTCAGGACCTGCTTGGGCAGCTGTCAGAAATGATACTGGTGTGGTTATCTGTCTTCAGCCAGCAGAACAGACTAAATGTCTTCATGGGTCCTCAAAGAAAGGCAGAAAAACTACTGAAAACAAGTGAAAAGTTTTCATGTTCAGGAAGAAAAGGGGGGAAAAAAGTAAATTGTTTTGTGGGGCTTAAGTCAGTGAAGACTTACCAATTCATATGAACAGCAATGCATCTCAGCCCACTCACCCATCCTGTAAGGCAGCTACGCAAATCCCATGCTGCTGCTCCCACACCATAAAAAAACGGCAGGAGGCTTGAGAGAGATGGGTTTGTCCCAACTCTCATGTCTGCTTCTTCAGACGTTTTCCGGGGAAGTAAAGTTAAGGAAATCTTCTATTTCAGCTCCCTTTCCTGAAGAATAAGATTTTGATCCTGTGCTTGCGCTTTTGTGTTAAAGTTACCAGATCAGGCTGGCTAATCACAGGAATGATCAGAAGCTCTCAGAGATACCCGAATCCAGCCTGGAGCATGTCTAAGATGATGTCTTTGTTCACTTCACAAAACTAAACAGGAGTACCTTGTGAGAGGATTAGGTATCTGCAATTCAATCCAGATGATTGCTTTATTATGGAAAACCATCCCTCTCTATACCACCCAGAAGGACAGCCACCACAGGATGACGGTACCACGGGCTCCTGTTCCACCCCAGTCGAAGCTGCAGGCTTTAGAGGCAGAGTTAAAAGAAGATGTACAGCTGCTACAGGAGAGGGGTTTAACAGCGTGTGAACGCCATGTGCTTGTAAAGGTATTTAAAGGATTAGGGGAGAATTAAATGTTTGTCTGTCTTTGTTGTTCCACACAGCTTCAAAGCTGGAAGACAATAGATATTAAAGAAGATATTTCCCGTCTTTAAATACCGGAAGGAGACTCCTAAAACAATAGCTGGGAAATGCAGGCATGACCTAGCAGATTTATACACAAAGATGCTGGACGATTCTAACTGGATGGGTGAAGAGTATGCTATTCTGCAGTATAAAACAGTGATATAAAGTTCACAGTTTCAAATACCGGTGAACAATCCTTAGCATGGACAAAAGAGCTGGCTCAGGATTCCTCTGTGGGAAACAAAAGGCAAGCATCCTGGCTGGCGGTTTCAATTCACCCCTCAACATTGGCCTGTGGGTTAACTGGCCAGTAGCAGAGCAATGCTTCCCATGGCCTCTCCTCAAAGCAGTTCTCTTGGGCAGTCAGGGGCTGTCACCAGTTCATCTGCTGCTGTTAAACCTGCCTTGTACCAAGAATCAGAGCTCTTAAGTTCCGCAAACAGGAAACTTTCTCTATAACCTTTTAGGAAAAGGCACATCTGAGACAGAAACACAATTGGAGAGATTCTCAGGCCAGCAGGTGCTTTCTGGGGGAGAGCTTTCATTAAGGATTCAAGTAAATCCAGTGCCTTAGCTGGCAAGGGGAGGAATGGAGAGTCTTTTTCAGAGAGGTTATGACATTAAATCAGAATTTTACTGAACTGAGAAACTTGCAGCTGCACAAATAGGGCTAAAGGGGTCTTAAGATACCTTGGCATGCTCCTGATACCGAGCTATTCTGCATAGCTCAGACAGTTTAGGGGACATGGGCTAAATTGTGGCTCACAGCCCGCAGTAACTGCCTTCAGGCACCAGAGCTCTGCCCAGGGCAGCCACTCCGCCCCACACTGTGGCTGCTCTCAGGCTCCAGGCCTTCTGTCTCCAGCATCATCCTCTCAAAATACCAGGTCCAGTGCTTCTGAAAGCATCTTTAGAAGGCAGACCAATGGCTGTTTTCTGCATGAGGGAACATCTCTTCCAACTGCATTTGGGAATTTTATGGATTATTCTTCTTCACTACTCATTCTTATTTTATTCATTATAGAAAGGGCAGAGCAAAGGCAAAAACCTCACTCATTATATATTTCTCCTCTCCTGTTCCAGCCTATTTCTCTGAAAGATGTCATCACTGAAACAGTTAATTGGGACTAGTAGCAATTTATATCATCCTCAGAGAATAAAGGAAAATTCTTTGTAACAGCAAACCTCATTCTGAGCAAACACAGCCCTGACTTACTAGGCTGCCCATCACCTAAACCAGCTGCATTATTTGTGACTTCACAGGCCCCACAGTAAAGAAAATAACTTTATTCAGTTTCACTGTCATCATAGTATAAATTTGAAATGTGTTTGGGTTTGTGTTAGGTTTAATGAGAGTGGGAATGTGCTCCCTAGAACATTATACAAGTATTTTTACAATGTGCACTGAGCTAACAGACATTCAGGTTATTGAGCAACATGTTCATACAGTCAAAGGCTTTATATCTTGTCCATGAAGAATGCTGGAGCAGAACAAGGACACTTCTCTCCTTTCCTTCCTTTCCTTTTTAAGAGTGAATTAGTATCTCTTACTGAGGACACTGGTCCATGCTACATTAGAGTTACTTAACCCTTTCCTTTACAATGGATCCTTGGGATCCTTTTCTGGGAAAGGATCAGACATCCACTTTTTGGAAGCAGGTACTCATACTCTGCACAGGGAATGTCCTTGAGGTAAAAAAGTATCTTTGACTTGGAAATTCCTCTCTGCTTTGGTTGAGACACTGAACGTTAAACCTCTGTTATTTCACTTCTCCATTTCCTTAGGCTGGAAAGCATGTTGGCAACACTCCAGAATGACTGGAGCATTGAGGCAGCTATGAGGCACATGCTGATGGTTCAAGTCAGGGCTCATTCTGAATTCCTGCTCATTTCAGGCACTGCCAACACCACAAAGCACTGCTGCTCTCTGCAGTTGCTTTTGTAGCAGAGTTGGCCAAAGCAAACATGTCCCAGACAAAGCATCAACCTCCAAACTGCCTCTGCTCCCTAAACACCTGAGCTTCTCTGTCAGCATGCTGAGAATGGGCTGAACCTGTTGGCAGAGCAGCAGCAGATACTGTGCAGAGACACAGCTGAGCTGCCAGAGCAGTTGCAGCTGGGAGATGGTGGAGGACTGTGCTTCATGTCACCATCCTGTCACACCACCCTGGGGCCCCCATGACAGACTGAAGGATGCCATCCCTGAGCAGGGGAAAAAAAAAGAACAGTTGCCTTGGGTTTCTTTGTTCTCCCTCCACAGCTGTGCCAACATATCCAGCACTAACATTCACTTCTCATCCTTCTCCTTCCTTGTCAGGGTCAAAAATTCCCCAGCTAAGAAATGAGGGCTAGCAGCTTCCTTCATACACTCACCACCAGCAGCATAAATCCCTCTTAATCTCCCAAACTGCAGGGACTTGAGGCCCTTGTCCTTTAAGGGCAGGAAAGAGGATACTGGATTGTGCTCCTTCTCCTTATCTTTTGAGCCAAACACATGAGACAGCAATCTTTTCAAACATCCCAGACCCCAGTCATACAGACGTGCACAAGCAGAATGAGGGTATCAAGATCATCAAAGTCTCTGAGTTACCGTACTGAAAGTTCAGAGGTGACTCACTGAAGATAACAGTAAGATAACAGTAAGATAACTGTAGATAACAGATTACACTCATATAAGATAATTAATGCTTAATTTTGGCCTTCACAAACTGCAGAACCTTATATTTCAGCACAGAGTAAAACCAGTTCACATCAGATGCTGAACTATGAGAAGAAGTGGCATATATGGTGTTGCTTGTGAAGCCTGCACTTATGTGCAGGTATAAAACTGGTTTCTAATTGCACAGTTCCTTTATGCTTTTTGTCCTGAACCTTCCCTGCATCCAGCACTGAGATGGGATGTCTGAGTGGGATCCCTTTAGGTTATACCAGGAAATTTGAAAACCAGGCATTTCCTAACTTTTGGTAATATATGGCATTGCATCTTAAATATTTCTTTCATGCATTACTTTGATGAAGAGAACACAGATTGATGTATTCATCAATCAAACAAGTGGCAGAATGGATAAAAGCTGGCTGCTCCTTTCACGATCTAAAGCCAGCTTCGAGGAGGGCAGTACTGTTCATGCCTGGGAGAACAGTAACAGCAACTGGTGCTTTCAGCTCATGTCAATATTAGACTCTGAGACCACTTGTAGGATACAGCAGCAGGCTCCTGCAGTTGTGCACTCCCCTGACTAGCCACTCACTACCACCTTCTTGGGAGAAGCACACACTCCCCTTTCCAGCCGTCTGGTGCTCCTAGAAGCATTGCCCAGCATCCTCATACTGGGTGTGTAATGATCCTGGAGTCAATAAGAAACAACTCCCTAGGTAGGTCCACATTGCTAAAATAAAAAGTGGTCAGGGGGATGTTGGCCATGGAGCCAGGTGGAGCAAATTGGCTTCTGCTCACACCAGAACCAGTTCCTTCTGGAGCAGCCTTGCCTCATCCCTGCAATATTTAGCCTGGTTCTCCTCTGGCCCCACTAAAGCCACGTGATCTGCCTTTTCCAAATTTTAGTTCCATTGGAAATGGCAATACGCTTCTGCCCTCATTGTATCCACAGATTTAATGTGTCTTCTGTAGCTTCCTGAACATTTTCTACAGCTCACACACTGCAGACAGGTAACTTACACAGAGCAGACAATCAATCACTCTCAAATCCTTCATTTTTATTGCACTCACTGTTAAGCTTGCAACTCCCCAGCCCTTTCATCACTAGAGCATAACACTCTGTTGCTTTTAAAAGAAAGTATGAGCCTTCCACATAGAAATTTGAGCCATCAAGGTAAATAAAAGGGAAACCAAAACGAATTAATTTCTACTGTGTTTTATATTCTAGAAATGTCCTTCTCACTTTTAATATCATCTTCAGATCTTACCATCAACATTTTATTGTGTTTCATTAAAACACTACTACAAATGTGCATCTTCCTTAACAGAAAAGGAAGTATAAATGCGATAAAATCAAGTATTCTCAACCATTTCCCTAATTGTAGCTATTAAACATAGCAGCTGCAGATTAAAATCTCACTTTGAGGAGTCTGTGTGCACATAGACAATATAGACAGTACTATTTCAGACTATTTCAGACAATGTAGACATAAAACTACCTAATTTAAAATGAATGTATGCTTCAAAATCGGTGTATAAATCAGGACTGTAAACCACAGATTTGAGATCCAAGAGGTACAGAAACTTTTCTCCTCCATATGAACACCTTTCCCCATCTCAGAGGCTGCAAGTGCTGGGACTTCAGACACTCTCCCAATGTCTGACAGTACCAAAACAATTCTTGCCCCCTCATCCTTCCTTCCCGCCTGATCGAACTACAACTTCTGGAAATACATTTATTTCCAGCAGTAGTGGTCTAACAAGCACCAGAAATTTCAAATTTAACTCTTGTGACTAATTCTTTCTTACTTCATGTTTGCCAGATTGGAGACCATTACACGGATGCCAAGGAGCTGCTGGAGTGCAACAGCCCAAACCTGCAGACAGACAGCAGCTGTGATGTATTTAGTCCTTCAGGAGAAAAGATGCTCTGTTTGAATTGACACCAAAAATTGATCTGTGTGTTCTGCAGCATGTAGTGGAAGTCTGCCCCATGAGCCCGAGGCCTGCAGCTCTCCAGGTGCCCACAGCTCTCAGGTTCACCGTCTGCTCAGCACTACAGTCCATGCCTTGGACTGTGCCAGTACCATCACATAGCTGTAAGCAAACACAGACTACAGAGCACTGCAATAATGCAGAGGCCATTGAGATTTAAAAGCATAAGGCAATTAAAAGCCAGGTGGATTGCCTGACTCCAGCGGACTGTACACACTGAGCACACACTGGCATGGAACCTGACATAGTCATTAGCCTGTGGCATATTTAATGCCTGACTGTTCTGTGGGCAGCCATGAGCTGGTGGTGGGAGTGAGGACAAGAAAGCAGTAAGCAGACAGAGCAGCAGGAAGAATAAAACAGTGTGCCCATCAGAAGTGTTTCATAAACAGGCAACAAGCTAGAGCGTACAAGATTAAGTCCAGGTTGAGTCCAGAGCCCCATGTCTGTAGCACCTTGCATCAGTACGTGCACGACTGCATAAAAAATAAAAAACAAGTGACCAAAAAAAAGTGTTAAAGTGTCATTGATCATTAGCTTCTGCTTCTGTCAAACACAGAGGGGGTGCAAGGCAAAAGCACTTGTCGGGGGTGCTGTCATAGTCAGTAAAGAACCACACTGTGGGTGAGCTGAGGTGATCACTCTGATCAGGTTAACCAGAAGTATAGTAACCTTATGAGGTACACAAGGCACAGTGACAATTTAAATGTAGCTTTCTTTTGACTAGTTTCCAACTTCAACAGCACAGGCATCATGCATCAGCAGGACCAAATCTGTGCATGTACCCTATGACCATCTTGTAACAGATGTTCTTGCAACCACAAGCAGCTCTAGCTCCAAATCACAGCCATAGCAAGTTGTTCTTCATCAACCTCTCTGCCTGTGCCAAAGCTCTTGCTGTTTCTGACCTCATACTTTATCAGCTGATGGGGCTTGACAAAAAGAACACATGCCACCTCCAGTGTGATTTGATGATCATACATCACAGTGGGATCTCACCAGTGACAATCCACCCTTCCCAAGGCACTGAGAATCTTTTATCAGCTGCCCACTGCCCTTAAGCTGTACATCAAGGAGACAAGAAAATGTAATAAATCTCAGAACCATTTTAGTGAATCAAAGGAGAGACATGGGTGTCTCTGGCTGTGTGGTTTTCAGAACAATTATGGGACTGAGTCATGCTGCAAATTTGTTGGACTCATTGATGGGGACTAGACTAGAGAAGGAACAGTGTGTGAAGCTGCCTTTGCTATGAACTATTTAATGTGCTGTCTAAGAGGGCACAGGAATATATGAGTATAGTGGCAAAAATAGAGGAGACCATAGAGCTGCAGCAAAGAGATCTAGTTTTAGGATGGATAAGATTTTAATGTTGGGATTGGAGCAAAAGGGACAATGCAAGGATTTTCAGAAGGGATTAGGGCTCTCACTCCCTTATTATTTATAGGCCTTTCAACCATGGGATGAGTTGTGTGATGCGAAGAGGGGGAGGGAGGGGAACGTCTGATGAGCTGTACCATGTAAGAACAGGTTATGACAAAGACTGCAGCAGGGAAACAAGCCTCCTCAGAGTGGATCATTTGAGTACATGATCCTGCTTCATGGTCTACCCTTTGACCACTGTAGAAGCATGATTCCTCCTCTGCTCCAGGGACATTTAGTCAAGCAGTCACAGACTATGACCAAACATCCTCACGAGACCCCTGCAAAAGGTTGTGCCAGGATGTCCGGGTTGTGTGACTGTCCCTAGCTTTGGTGAGCCCTGTGCTCACAGTGTGAGACACAACAGACCTGTGTTTGGCTGTGCAGCAGCAAAGCTGAGGAGCTAATCCAGGAACGAGAACATCTGGATTCATAACATCTGGCACATTCATAAAGCAGATGTATGGACCACACATACATACAGAGCTAGAAAGCCCCTAACTCAACAGACACATAGTTTAAATATAATGGCTACAAAGAGTATCTCACTTTCACACAGGACTGAAGCAAGTCTTACTTCCCCTCACTTAATCATGTTTTACATGGTACATAAAATTATCCTCTTTGTCCTGTGTTCACCACAGCTTTGACAGCCTCTAAACACCTAAGAAAGCCTGGAGCTATGTATTTTTCACTTTGTATATGCTACAACCACATACAATTTCAGGAAGTATTGGAGGATGTCTGCTTGTCTTTTACTTGGAATTAATCTTTTACACCTTTGATTCAAGGAAGTTTCTTGTTATTGTCTCTTTCAGATATCACTCAGCTGTGTCAGCCACACGGCATTAAGATGAACACAGATAATTTTATTACTTACCCATGATGTTAATTTTATTTTACTGTTTCCTGTGTTGAAATCACAAAATGACAGAACATTCCCTCATTAAAGAAAAAAAAAAAAACAACCAAATTATGATACTTGTAAGATAATGGTAGGGGATGCGGCAAGCAAAAGTAGGTTAACAGACTGAACTACACTTATTTTGCATCAGTTATACAACAGTCTTGTGAATTGTCCTTAATTGGTTTTGGTTATGTCAGGCCTTTATTTAATTCTCCATCACTTTTAAGAGCCCTGAGGTAACACTCTTCACAGAGAGAATATTCTGACTGACTTTGAAAATGTCGTATTGTTGAGCAGAAAGACTCATTGAGCAGACTGCTAGTTTCTTTCAGCAGCAGGAGAGATCCAGGAGGTGATTAGCTTTGTTCTCATTTACAAAGCACCAGTGGGAATTTCTAAAGGGTTTCACAGGCCCTGGGGATAAGGCCAAGAACAAAACAGGGCAGTGAAAAGCAAATAGAGCACTTCATCAATAAACTACTTAGAGATGCCACATCAATAGCAAATTAGGAAGAAAGGAAGGCACTCTAATACTTTCACATAGCAATGGAGGTTTATATATTGTTTTTATTCCTACTTGACTTTTTTAAAACAACTGCACCTCTATCAAACTAAGCTTAGCAGAGGCAATAGAGGTAATACCAACTCACCACAACGCTATTTGATAAGATTTGAAAGGGCGACATGCTCTGCTTTGTGCTAGTTCTACAGCGCTGACCCCTCCCAAGGGTTACTACCGTCAGGAGCTCCATCCCTGGAAAGGCTGGGAGGAGAGCACACCAGTGGGAAAAGGCTACCAGGAACTGCCTGACCACTTAGCAAAGATGCTGAAGTACTGCTGCCACAGCACCCCCTGCCCGCGTGTCCCCACAGAGGACACCATCTGCTCACCAGACACAGGTGTGGATGGAAAGCAAAACAGAAGAGGCAGAGACAGTATGACATTAGCACCTCGGTTTTTATTAATAAGTGGTGCTTCTAAAACGTTCATTGCCCCTAACCAGAGGGGAGGAAAAAAGATGAACATTTAAAATAATTTTACAATTATTTTGCTGGAACAAAATCAGCACAGGTCTATGGATCTGTCAATTGTAATGATCCCGAGGCATTTTGTTTGGATTTTAACACTGCAAAAAACCACTAGCAATTAGCTTATTTTTCAAACAAGGATCTCACTTTTAACCATAAAACAGTTTTAATTTTAGAAAAGCCTCCACAAACTCAATTTTCTAGGCTGAAACCTTCTCTCCCCTAAAACTCATTTGCCAATTTAGTAACTTTTTGATCAGAAGATTAAATGAAAAATACAAAAATAAACCCTGCTTCAACAAAGCTGTATTTTGAAGTTTAAACCAGCTTCAAAACCATCCCACATCAACCTTGCTCAACAGCAGCTGATAGAGACTAAAGGAAAGAGCAACAGAGGCAATTTCACAGCTGGATCATGCAGTCTCAGGTGGGGATGCTGCGAACCTGCTTTAGCATCCTGCATGACTTCTGACGATAGGAACAAAATGGGAAGCAACAGAGAGAAACACATCAACTAATATACTCCTTGGAGCACGAAGAGTGGTGATGTTTCAGTAACCATTCTACAGCCACAGAGCATACAGATGCTTAGAAGATGCAGGGTTTATCCTGTTTTGAGGTAGTCTTTAAAACAGGAAGGTCCATTTGGATAGATGCTCCTGACATGAGGTGCCCTTCACCAACAAGCAGGCCTTTCTGGAAACCCACCAGCCTCCTAACACATCCCCAGCGGTTCATTCTTTCTGCCTCATGAAATTCTTGCCAAAACAGCAATACATTTGAAAGACATCTGCATCCTTGATACGGGAGGCTTAAGATGCAGTTCCTCAGTCTTTGTAAGCAATGCCAAGAGCTTTTCTCTTGCTCTTTGATTGCTTCAAGGAACTGAACGCACCACGGCTCTTCCTGCAGGACACTTGATACTGAACTGTGCCTGCAAAGCCTTCCGGACACAGATCGCCGCGGATGCATTCGAGCTTTCAGTCGGGTAACTTCCCGGAGGATCCGTGCCAGCGCCCTGCAGACCTGACAAGTGCGATTGTGACCTGCCACCTTCCACAGCCCCTGCTCCACCCAATTGAGGGATAGTCTCAGTGAGGATTCTCGAGCAGATACAGGAAATTACAAATGTGAGGAGCACAACTGTTTTGACTATGGGTACACAATCCAACTGGAAAGCCTAACGCAGGTGAGCTGACTTCAAGAGGGATGCTTGAGAGAGACCATTTCTTTGCTCTTAGGAACGACCACCGTGCTCCGGGGATGAAACCCAGGAGCTGCCACCTTCCCTTGGTTCTCAAGAGGACAACAAGGGAGATCAGGGCCCACTCTGCCTCCTCACGCACCAAGCGGGGCGGGCCGGCAGCGCGGCTGCC
>VWPU01012688.1:0-71288 GCA_013398955.1 Callaeas wilsoni
CCCTGATGATATTATTACTTGGCCTGTGGTATACTCAACTTTGCTGTTTCCTTACACTCTACCCTTATTATGGAAAGTTCTCCTTTCCCAAAAGTTAACCCCAGAAATCTCAGATATTTTCCTCCAGTCCTTGTGCTTACCACATGGGAGAGATCAGAAACGTGGACACTTTGAGGTAAAAACTATGACTTTTCTAAACCAGCTTTTTTTCAGACCTTTCCACTCTCAGGCACCACTTTGTGGCTGAACTAGACCAAAGCCCAATCATTCCGGGCTGATGGCAGAATCATTCCTGCTGCCACAAAGGGTGGATTTCAGCCACTTCATTAGGGAGAAAGCAAAACCCAAAATCCTTTCCCTCGCCATGGCTACAGCAGCTCTGTCTGTCAAGAGTTCACTGGAAATCTGTCATTGCATCGTAGCACGAATGAACTTCACCAGAACCATCTCAAAGGGAGGAAAAAAGTGGAAAAAACCTGTAGATTTTGCAAAACGTTCGTGAACTTGTTGGAAAAAAATTTTCATTTTGATGTTAGTCTTCTAAACTTTTATCACTTTTATCTTCTAAAATTTTATCACTTTTATCCCTTTTAATGAATATTAATCCAGACTTTGGAACCAAGAATGATTTTCAAGATGAAAAAAAAAAAAACATGCAAAAATGGGCAGTGTCAGGAATGTTATAACAAATTAACTTTGCTTTTATCCCTTGAGATTTTACAAAACTAATGAGTTCCATCAGTCAGCTCTTCTTTCAAGTGCTTGCTACTTTCTAGAGTTTGATCAGAAAATTCAAGGTCTCCTTTTTAATCCATGGTTACTCTGTAATTTAGCCCTGTCTTAATTTAAACCTCGCCCAGGAGAATCTGATTAACCTGAAATAAAACCCTAAATAAATTTGAACTGCAGGTCTTGCAGTCTTCATTTAAAAAGTCTTAGTGCTACCCCCCAAGTGCCCAGTGCTTTGATTTCCTCTTCCTTTTTGGTCCTTATGGATAGAATAAACTAAAATCAATCACTTTAACCCCATTTTGTGTTATTTTTGGGTGTTGTCTTGCCCTGTGGATGACAAATTCCTACAGCTGCTGAAGGTACAATGAAGACACATCCTCTGGTGCTGGATAAAGGGATTCATCCCAGCTCGTGTGGGATTTCCATGATGTAGAAATGTGTCTTTGAGCTTCTCACTCAGTAAGAGGGAGAGGAACAGGCACTGTGAGGCCACAACTCAGCTGTCCTCTCACAGGCACAGGTGAGACAAATTCCCCTTTTATCCCTCAGCACAGAAATTACCCACATCCTGAACCTAAATCCACCTGGATTATTTCACTGGGGTCTCATTTCACTTTTATTTTGGTCTAATGTGGTGATGAATCGCATCTATTGTTTTCCATGGAGCTCCTTTTGGATCCAGAGTGGTGTAAGTGGGAGGAGAAAACTAATTATATCATTATCATCCTTTTAGGGGAAATCAGCTCCTGAATCGGACTGTCGCTACAAAATTCGTTTTGCCAAGTTCAACATTGCAATATTTATTTTATATAGAAATTCTACATGGGGAAAAGTACATAGAGAAAAAAAATACTTTAAGAATCTATCCTCAATGGAAACAATAGGGGTAAAGCAACCACTAACTAAAAACAGAGAAGAAATCCCTTCTTGTGATGGGATAGATGATAGGAAATAAAATAGAATAGAAATGAAGATACTCAGAATCTTCCTTATCTGTAGTTTCTTTTTCATTCACTTTCAGAGGAAGCAGCCAAGGAATATCTCAGGAGGTCCTAAAGGACAGGAGATGCCTGAGTGCTGGTAAGGGAATGAGACCCTTGGAGAGTGCCTGGGACAATTCCCAGTGTGAAATAGGCCTTCACAGACTGTAACAGGAGCTGGAAGTCCCCACCAGAGGCAAATGTCACTCTCATAATCACCCTTCACTTCAACAGATTTACTCCATTATAACCCCGGTGAGTCCTGCTGCTCTGATTTATATCAGTGTACACCCAAAACATTGCCTGAACACCCACAGGGTTATTTCCAAATCGCTCTGGTGTGAGCCACAGGGGAAATTGGTTGTGGAATTAGCTCTAATTTAGAGAACATAGAGGACTAAAGTGAGATGTAGCACAAGAAATGCTCACTCTGTCCTTTTTTTGTACTTACACCCCATGCTCCAGTAAAACAAAGCAGTTCTGTGCTCTTTTGGAGCTGCCTCCTCCCTTATCTACATGTCTGCATATCCATCTACCTGAGGCATAAAAGAAACACGGAGCACACAGGTCTCCCCCACAGGGATAAGAAAATGCCATAAGAAAATGCCAGGTTGGACAGGGTTTGGAGCAGCCTGGAGTAGTGGAAGATGTCCCTGCCCATGGCAGGGGGTTGGAACAAGATGGGCTTTAAGGTCTCTTCCAACCCAAACCATTCTGAAATTCTAGGATTTTAAGGATTTCAGAATTCTAGGATTTTAAATTTCCTGGTGAGGCCATGGAGATGGAGGTACCACTGCAGAAATTCCTCTCTGCGCGGTTCCTTCTCCTGGGCTGGAAGAGACAAAGCATAACACAAGTGAGCACCGTAGCAACTCAAGCACCTCTTCTTTTTTAATTTTTTTTTTTTTTTTAAGAAAGAAGCAACAGAGTGTAGAGTGAAGCCAAATTTAAGAAGAAAAAGTCAGAACAAAGAGGTGACCTTGTATTTCATCTCTGATTAATGCAGGTTATTTATTGTGAATAGCACCACTAGAGACTGTACCTTGTGCTTAAGGCACTTTTCTGCCTATAAATAGACAGTGCTCAAGGCTGGTTTAAAACATATGTATAAAAAATGAAGAAATAAAATGTCCCACTAGTTCATGTTTTGGACAGATTAATCTAAGGGTGACTTCCACTGGAACTGAGGTCACAGAAGAGAAAGTACACTATGATTTAGAGGTGTGCCCTGCCTCATCCCAGGATGCTGAGATTGCTGGTGTTTTACTGGAGAGAAGCAGTGTCTGTGGAGAGATCTGAGATGATCTCCATATTGTAGGTGACTTATCCTCAGCTGAATTCCCTCCTGGCACTGGGAACTCATTGGATCTGAAATACCCCAGGGTGCTGGAGACCTCTCCATGGAGCTGGGAGATAGGGCAGGTAAAGCCACCTGGGATAACTCTGATGGGCTTCCCTGGGGCATAGACTCATTAAATTATAGAATAATTGTCAAAAAACCTATCAGTGCCAGGTCCACTGCTAAACCATGTCCTTAAACACCTCCAACAGCTGGAGATGATGTCTGGGCAACTGAACCAAGGCTCCTGTGTCTGTGTAGTAAATGTTCTCAGTCTCCTCCACGTGGCATTTTCCTTTTCCTCTTAGCCCCAAAGAGCCAAAATCTGTTAGGATCTGTGATCTTAGGTGATTTGTCATTGTCCCCGAGCACCTCACCACCTTTAACTTGTTTCTCCAAGGAGAGGGAGTGGTGCTGTTTTCTAAATGCTGCAGATGGACTCTGCATTTCAGGGACCTGTTTCTGTCTGGATGAGGCACCTCACTGCTCTGGACTGTCACAGTCACTTACTCTAAATAGTAAAGAACTGCATTCCCTGGGAGTGGAGGGCATTTGGTCTGGAAACACTGAAATACAGAGTCTGAGCAAGGCTGATCTTCTGCAGGGTCACTTTTCCCCACTTTCACCACGGCAGTTTTGCCCGTGCAATGCAAAACTGTGGCAATTTGGGTGTGTCTGCTGCTCTGCAAGGACTCCACTTCCCAGTCCCTGCTCTCACAGACAGAAATTACTTCTCTGTGTGAGAAGGAGGTAGGAGAGGCGAGGTCACATTACGGTACTCATTATCTGGATAAAACGTGGCACTGTTAGTTGGGAGCAAACCAGAAAAAACCAGAAGTAACAAAATAAATAATAATTTAAATAATTATTTAAAAAATAAAAAAGCCTCACTGAGATAATCCAGTCCTGGAGACAAGGCAGACCGAGCCGTGGTGAGCAGAGGTTGAGATCACAGCTTTCCTACACTGCTCACACACAGATCAGCAGAGCTGTCCCTGCTGGCCTCACCTCTGTTTCCCATGGGCTTTTGGCCTGGTCAGACACAGGTTTTGCCTTGCAGGTCGGGTGTGTTGAGAGAAAGAGCACGGAGATACCATCCATCAGCTGAACCCTGCTGCTGGAGCAGCACGTTCAGCCCTGACAGACGGCTGAGCTCTGCCTGCTCTGCAGCACACAGGGAAGGGCTGGAGCTGCCTGAATCAGCAGCAGCAAGGCTTCTTTTTTATGATCAGGCTTGAATGGTTTCACTGGAAAAGCTGCCTCTGTCAGAAGTCAGTCATTTCTACCACTCTGGACACGAGTTATGTTTGGCAGAGAAATCCTGCACGAGCATCCACGGCATCCAGCTGCTGGCACTGATCTTGGGTAGAGAAGTGTCTTCTGTTCAGCTGCCCTATGTTCCTTCTGTGGTCAGTAAGAGCCAGTTAACTTCATCAGGAGTCCAGAGCATAATTTATCTCAAAGAGGCATTTGAAAGAGATTTTTAGGCCTCTGTATGTGTCTCTCTGATGATAATAAAGTGAGCTGAGGGGGACTGGTCTGGGTTTAGACAGAGACCCATTGAATGACAGAATAATTTGAGATGGAGGGGACCTGTAAAGGTCAAAGAGTCCAAGCCCCTTTCAATGAGCAGGGACATCTTCAATGAGATCAGGTTACTCCAAGCCACATCCAACCTGGCCTTGGATGATGGGGCAGCCACCACTTCTCTGGGCAGCTGTGCCAGGGCCTCACCACCCTCCTCCTAAAAAATTTCTCTCTGATATCTACTTAAACCTACCCTCTTTCAGTCTGAAGCCATTGTCCTTGTCCTGTCACTCCAGGCCCTTGTCAAAAGCCCCTCTAAATCTCTCTTGGAGCCCCTTTGGGCGCTGGAAGGGGCTCTGAGCCTTCTCCTCTCCAGGTGAACACCCCAGCTCTCCCAGCCTGGCTCCAGAGCAGAGGGGCTCCATCCAGCTGAGGCTGTCAGATGGATCTTGCCTGATCTGTTTTCCCCAGCCCACAAGACCTGCTCCAAACCCAGCTGAGGATCCAAGACATATTATTGAGGAGGATTCGGTGGTAAAAGCAGCAGCCACCACCACAGCACGGCCTGGTCTGAAACAGCCCAGCTGTAACACACGGGCAGCATGTGCCAGAGAACTGTGAGTAACAGCAATTTTCTTGTATCAAAATGTTTTGCTGACTTCAGGCTACAGTAAAAGGAGGGAAAATAGTCTCGAAGGCTTCTTTCTGTCAGTTCAAGGTCCTGTTAAATATCTCCAGTTCACGAGCACTTCGATGCAGCCGGGAAACCGCTCCTGAAAACACATTTTCCCTGGAGCATCAACATGCTGTGATCTAAAGAAAGAGGGCAAGAGTTCTCAGCAAAAATCCCAGCCTCTTTAGGTTTGACAGTATGTGCAATTTTAAATCCATTATCCACCAATCTACCAGCTGTGCTTCTTCCACCACTTTTTCCAACAAAAGTTTTATATCAAAGGCTGGCAGCTGTCATAATGCTTTGATCCGTCTTCAAATTGCCATTCTGGATTTAATATGACATTGTTAGCTGAGTCAAAGCAAGAGGAATTTCTCTAATTCCAGCGTTTAACAACCTTTCTGTCTGCTAGCCATCCTCAGCCATGGGAACAGGGGAATGCCAGTCTGGATCTGTGTTCCTGTGCTCTGCGATAGGCACTGGCCTAATCTTTGTGTTTCAGGGAGAAAGGTAAACCCACAACACGAGCCCACCCCACCCTCTGAGACTGCTCCCTGACTCATTTTTTAAAAATAGGAGATAAACAGCTTTGACAAGAGAATCCTACACGATGCAACTGAAGGAGCTGATGAAGACAGAGCCAGCCTGCCTGAAATAATCCGTGTGCCCCCAACACCCAGTTCAGGGAGATCCACAGAGCACTGGCAGCATTGCACCTTCCAACACCTCACAGCGATGGATGTCTGCATTTTCCATGACATTTTCCCTGTGGAGGAGGAATCGGGAGCCCAGAATTAGCTTTGTGGAAGCATTGGCTCGGTGTAACTCCATGCACTCACGTGCACACCTACAGTTTGTAGGACAAGCCCTTGGCAATCTGAGCAGAAACATTTGGGTTTCAACAAGTGACTCAACTGGAGCTTTCCAAAATTAGCAAACGCACTCCCCACCCACAGGGGCCATCCCTGCCCAAGCTGTGAGTGCTTTCTTGGAGTAAAGTAATATTTGTGTAGCTTGCAACAGCTCCAACACGGCGTGGAAAATCCTGCTTGTTCAAACACCTTCTTCTGATGTATGAAAATAGGTGGGGTATTTGTTATCCTTCCATGTGAATGGAAACAGTGCAGGAAACAGGGAGCATGAAAGGAAATCATGGAGGAATTGTGCTGTGCTTCAGTCCTTTGACCAGCCTGGGCTGGGACACCAGCTGAGCTGACTGTGAAGCCGCAGCAGGAACATGGACATTTCCTGGAAATCACGAGAGAAGGATGGGTCAAGATTGGCTTCCTCAGAGATGTCTGAGAGCCAATCCCAATGAGAGCACGTAGAAATCATGGGATGAGGCAGTCACCCACTGAGGCTAAAGACTGGGTTTGTCTTGATGTTTAGCTATTAAAAGACAGCAGGAGTTTCAGAGAAAAAGGTTTACTGGCTCCTCTCTGGTTTATGCAGCAGACACATCACCCATTTAACTGTCTGGAATGACTGCTAAACCTTCAGAATGGAACATAAATTAGTTTCTAAAAGGAATCAAGGTTAAAGGACCCAAATAAATGCATTAAACTGCTGAGCACCAAGTGAAAATGGAAAATGGTCAACACGAATTACAGACGTGTACAGAAACCAGCCATTCCTCTGTCCCTTCAGAAATGCATCAGTGAGAGCAGGCCATTCCCTGTAAGCATCCCTTTCTCAGGCTGGACACGTCACATTCCTGACACCATCCGGCAGCTGTTTTTTGCCTCTGTGAAAACCCCAGGGCAAAGCAGGACAGTCATGGAGTCCCTGCTCAGCCTGGTTTCACCTCACAGTGCTGCAGAATTGTCTTCTCCTGGTCCTTCTCCTGCATCTGCCAGGAGACAACAGCTGCTCAAAGAATCCAGGGAATGCAATCTGAGAAAAGATCCATCCTACCCGGGTTGGTTTCATGCCATGAAAGATTTGAGAAGCTGTTCCCATTCTACCTCTGAGTCTGAATTCCTTGCTGGATTTGCAGAATCTGTCCTCAAGAGGCCATTTGATGCATTGGACTGGTGGGGACTGAAGACTTCTGTTCTTTCCGCATTTTCTTGCGGACATTGAAGCCAAAGTTCAAGCAGGGATTGGCTTTTCTCTTCCTGACCCTCATCTCCCTTTTTAGCCTTTCCAAAAAGATGCCTGTAAGTCCTCCTTAAGGATAATCCTAGTTGGCATCTTCTCAAAACACCTTGAAAAACTCGTGAAGGAACCCCAGATCACCAAAAAAAGCACCAAAGATAAAATTCCACAGCTCTGGGGACAGTTTTCCTCTCTGCAGACCAAAGAGCTCCGTGAGCCACCCACTGCCCTCCTGAGGGGTTATTGTTACCCACGAACCAGCACTGGGAAATTCCCTGTGTGGGTTGGAAACTGCCACTGCTGGTTCTGGGGAGGGTCAGCCTGCCTGTCCCCCAGCTCAGTGCTGTCCCCGTGATGTGCATCCAGCATGTTTGTGATGTCTCTGCTGCCTGCCCCTGCTCCTGCACCCCTGAACCCCGACATCTCCCTCAGCCTTTGCAAGCCCTCTCATAACCTAAGCTCCCCTGCAGGTCGTGCTGGCTCCAGCTTTTCCCCTTTCTAGAGAGCTGTTTCCTTCTCCACGTCCTCTCAGGCCTGCTGAGGAGCTCTCCAAGGAGTTTGCAATGTCAAAACACTCTCGTAAATCAGTTCTCTGCAGCTTTCCCAAGAATGAGCGCACAGGCGCCGCCGTGTCCCTCGGAGCCGTTTCCCACCGTTCTCTTTAAGAGACTCCAAGCTGCTCCCTGGATTCTCAGCCCCCAAAAATTCCTACAGTGTTTTTCTCATTGCATTTCTGAGCGCACAAGTAGGTGTTTGCAAACAAGCCCAGCCAAACACGAAGCCCCACACTCCCCCATCCTGACTCAAGGCAGACATCAACGGGGAGTTTGACAAGCTGTGCAATGCATTATCTCATCCCTGCAGCAGCTTTCACCCACGCTTTGTCCAATCAGGAGCCAGTTACCCCACTAAAAATGTCAAACCAGCTCAGAAAAGGATGCTCAAAAATTCCTTATTGCTTTAGAGAAACTTATGCTGTTCGCAACTCTTTTCAGCAAGGTTTTTTTTTAAATTATTATTGTTTCGGCAAATTGGCAGCTCGCCCTGCCCTGTGACACTGAGCGATCAGCTGGGTACTCAGCAGCAATGAAGGAACGTTTCTAAACTTGCCATCCCAGCCTTCAGGGCCTGATGGCTGTTGGTGATACCTCACACTGACACAGCTGCAATCCACTAATAATCTCCTGCTGGGATATTGCTTTCTCACCCAGCAGCAGAACTACTGAGAAACTCCCTGCCAAAATAAATGCCATTGAGAACTCTGTCTGTCCTTCCCTGGACTTTTCAGCATAGAATGCCTTGAACAACAAAAAAAAAGTGGCATCAGGAGAGGAAGAGAGTTTGATAAAAAGCCCATCTCTGACCTTATGATTGCAATGAGTCTTTTATAATACTCAGGAAAGCAAATTGACACCAGAGAAGACAAGGAGGGAAGGGGGACCATATGTCTCACCTCCATGGCTGTCAGCACATTTCTGACTTGTTAGAAAACCTGGTCCTCAGCCAAATGCTCTGTTGTCACTCTTCTGAGCAAGGCCTAGAGGGCACATCCTTGCACTGGCAGTCCTTGGCTGTGTGTGAGATCCGTGGTGACTCCACAGCAGCAAAATGCCCTCAAGAAGTGCAATCGAAAGAGTGATGTGGTTTGGAGTTGCTTTGATAGGACTAACCCACTGAAAACCCCAAACCCTGCAGTCTGGTTGCAGTGCTCTCAAACATAATTCTCAGAAATCTCACCAGTGTCTTTGTATCCATCCCCTTGTGCTCTAAATATTCATCAGATCTTAGCACAGCACCAGCACAATAGGATGCCTAACGCAGAATACGTGTCCCCTTGTATTTTCATTCTGGAAAAATGTGCCCAGGTTTGGGACAGGGTGTTAGAATGTGGCTGACCTGTCACCCAGGTCCCCAGTCTCTTCCAAGTGCCAGATGTCCCAGGGAGAAGCAAAAACCCACTCACCTCTAGATGGTAAAAGGCATCCCCAGAATGTCCTGTCTGGTGCCTGGAGGAAACTCCTGCCATCCAGCTGTGCCAGAGAGACTCCTGAAGCTTTCCAGGAGATAATCCCACCCCAGAATCTTTAGGGAAAGGCAGAATTTGGTGCACCTGCCATGGCTTCGCTGTAGCATGCCTCCACACCCCAATCATTTGGGACAGCAGCTTTGCTTTCCCTCACGGGAGCTCCACAACTTGGTGCCAAATATCTGCTGTACCACCTGCCTGCCCCTGTCCTTCAGGCACAGTGTCCATCCTTGTGAGCAGCCTCCTACCTTCCCATCTGAATTGCTGAAAATCCTGGAGTCTGTAGAACGAACCCCCAGGGATTTTCCCTTTACCAGACCACAAATAAGTGCCATCCTGGAGCCCTTTCCACCTTGCACACCATATCAGTGAATAAACCCCATCAAACTCCTCCCCCTTTCACCTCCCTCCGCTTTTCCTTCCCTTCCATCCACTAAATTACACAAACCTGCTCCAGCCACAGGTTCACAGCTGGTTCTTGGGATCAGTGCACAAAGCCTGAGCAAGATCCATGAGGTAAAGCCAAGCATCTGGTTTTTTATCCTTACGGCAGATCCAGGAGCAATAGCTGCTCTTTAGCCAGGGAGAATACTAAGGAATAAATCTCTGGCCAAAACAGCTTTTAAACCTGAGTTGAACTAAGGTGTCACATTGCCTGGACTGTGAGCTGTGGCTTTACCCTGTTAGTGCAGGTAATAACCTCCCACAAACCCCAGAGTGGCATTCAGGCACTGTGAAGGGCTCCCTGACCTAGGCTGACCCTCCGGTAGGACAGCCAGTACTTCCTAGGAAAACACTGACTAAAATTACCAGTGGGAAATACAGAAGGGCTGTCGTGAATAAGGTTCATAGGCCAAAGAAAGAGTTGAAAGTAGAAATAGCTTTTATTAAATTAACTGGTGCATCTACAGAAAGTAAACAATCTGTTGGGTGCACAGGATGTTTCCTCCAGAAGCAAATACCTCCAAGCTGCTACTCAGCCTTCAAAACTCAACGTGATTTTGAGCAATCACACAGATTGTAACCAGTTGCTAAATCTGGCAGAAAAACAAGGCTTCCTTGTTGTCCCAAGTGCATATGGAATTCAGGATGCTTGCCAGGGAAGGGAGGATGTATGTCTGGGAGTGTGATGTGTTTGAGTGACGGGGAGAAAGCAAAATGTTTCGTGTTTATTTTTGTCTGGGGTCAGTGTTGACTCAGAAGGAAGGCAGCAGAAACTTGGGCAAACAAACAAAAAGTAACCAGGTTTTCTGGTGGTTGGAGCTGCTTGTGTCTGCAGGTGCTGAGGGAGGCTGGCATGGTCACTGGGCTCAAGAGTCATTTAGAGGTGTGAGCACACAAAGCCCTTGGCCCTCTCTCTGCAAACCGGCGTGGGGCTGAGAAGCTCACAGGGAGAGTTCATTGAAACCTGGATTAAATACTCCAGCCTTAGGCTGAAGATATTTTTGGACTGAAGTTTGTTTCACTGTAGAATCTCCCACAAGCTCTTCTTAGCTTGATCCTCATCAGCTTGGAAACCACCAGAGGAGAAAAGACAAAGCAAAAGCTCCCTGCAGGGTCCCTAAGGCCATGTCCATGCAGCTCTGCACAAGGCTGAAGAGCTCAGATATGCTCAGGACAAGGATGAAAGAGCAAAGAAATCCACAACTGGGCAGCTCGTCCCAACCTACGCAGCACAGAATCACAAAATACCAGGTTGGAAAGCACCTCAAGGATCATGTGGTCCAACATTTCTTGAGAAAAGCACAGTCCAAACAAGATGGCCTAGCAGCCTGTCCAGAAAAATCACAAACACAGTGTTGGGAATCCACCACTTCACTGGGAGAGATTATTCCAGTGGCTGATAGCTGTCACTGAGAAAAACTTTCCTCTTGTGTCCAACTGGAATCTCCCCAGGAGTAATTTGTACCCATGACCCCTCATCTTTTCCATGTGGCTCCCTGTAAACAGGGAATCTCCATCTCTGCAGCCACTCTTTAAATACTTTGAAACACCAAGAAGACCTTGATTCATTACATTGAGATCCATGGAAATGGACACAGTCCTGTGCTCCAAAATTTCTGTGTTCCTGAGTTCCAGACACAGAAAGACAGAATTATGAAGGAAAATAAATCAGCCTGGGAAATGCTGAGCCCATATTGCCCCTGGAACCTGAGCTTCACACCTAGCTGGTCTCTTTATTTTCTCCTCTGGACGCACAAAGTTTTCAAGTGTTCTGCCACCTTCCAGACTGCAGCAGATCTCCCTTCCCAGGGAAAAAAAAATCCATGTTCACCTGCCTGTACAGGCCGTGAAGGTGTCCCCGTGGCAGGCAAGCAACTGTCCCAGAGTAAAGTGTAATGCCTAATGTAAAATTTAATCCCTGTTCTTCAATTAATCACTTCATCTGCAATTAGGCTAAGGCAGGCTTATCAGCTGTCTGGGTCAGACCTCCCAGTTCCATCTACCAGGCTTCACCTTACTCAGACACAGAGAGTGATAAGGGCTGGTCTCCAGTGGAGGTAACTCCTTTCCATGTGGTAATTAGTGATACCTGCAGTAAACATGCTGTTGTGCTTCCCTTCACAAGTTTACTGCTTCGAGTGACCGTATTCTAGTAAACCAAATAAAACCCCGTTTGTTCATTAGTTCACAGGATGGCTTTTCAGAGCTGTGACTGAGCATGAGGCTCTTCTATCTCACATTTACATTGTGCTAATCTCTGGTGTGAAAACGTGAGAACAGCACACATGGCCACAGCGTCACAGGGCTGGAGAGGGCTCCGCGTGGCGCCACGGATTTATTTATTTCTGTTGCACCTTCCGAGGTTTCTGGGATCAGAGCTGTGCTGTGCTAAGTAAGCATCATGCAGGAATCAGGAGAGCCCAGAGGCAGGAAGACTACAAGACAGGATCTGATAAATTGCAAGTGGATAAATGGGGTGGAATGGGAAAATTATACAGACACGACACTTGAGTATATAAAACTTCTCCAGGAATAAAAAAGAGTGTTGCAGGAGTCAGCAATGTCACCACTGCCTCTCAGACCATCACACCATCAGGGTGTTGGAGATGGGATCAGTGTCTTTTAGGAAAATTGCTGGTAGACTCCCAACAGAGCTTATCTTTACACATTTCCAGAGCTGCTTTAGAGAACTGGAGGGAATTTCACCTTGTGAGGAAGAAAATTTCTAGGGAAACTTCTAGGCTCCTGTGGAAAAGCATTTTCCCAGTATCCATCTCTCTGCATTGGGAGGAGGGGCTCAAAAGCAGAACAGAGCAGGTGAGGGATGCACCTTGCACAAATTGTCCCCACTCGGGAGCAGAGAGTTCAGGGACTGGAGCTGCTGGGAAGCCACACAGCCCAAATTCTGACTGCAAAGAGCAGGTGACTCGGTGGAGAAGACAGCAGGTCCTGTGTGCATGTGCAGAGTGTCTCATGCCAGAGGAGGGATATAATGAGGTGTTCATCATTACTGGTGGTTTTGTGGATGGGTTGGTGACGCTTTGACTCTCTAGTTCTTATTTACCACGTATAGCCTATTACATACATTCAGAACATACAACAGTATATATTCTATGGGGGTGTTTTTATATTAAATACACTCAGAAAACATAAATATCAGCACAGCCCAAATAAAGCCTAATCCCAGGACCCACTGTACCACTACTGGCACTGGCAGAGGTGACGAGCACCTTGTAAGTTCTTATAATTGCTTGGCAATTGCAGTTTCCAGCTCTCAGCTGAGTCTTCTACTTCCCTGAGTCATCTTATAGAATATTAATGGCACAAAAATTACTCTTTGAAATGCTCTTCATAGGCTGCCCATGCCAAAACCAAGGAGGAATCCAACAACGTCACTATTTAGGATGAAACTGCCTGGGTTGGAAGGGGAGAGAGGATGTCCCAGCTCTGGGGCTGCTCTCCTGCTGTCACAATTAAATTTATGTGAAAAGGCAGTTTTAAAAAAATTAACCAACTGGAGTAGATTACCAAGAGCATGACAGTGCAGGTGGAAATATTTCAATGGCAATATCCTCTGAAAAACTAGCCAGCCACATTTGGGTAAATACAATGAGCTCTACCAAACCACACACAACTCGTGAGAGTCTTTGCCGAGAAGCAGCGCCAGCTGGGAACATACCAGAGGAAAGAAATCTGGGGAGAAAAATCCTGGAGAACTCCAAGTTACCATTCCCCATGGGTCAGGTCAGTTTGCCCTTTCCCACACAATTCCCAGACACCGTTTGGACGTTAGCAGGAGGTGGGACACATCCATCCACATCATGCCTGTGAACAGGTTGCACCAAGATGCAACCTTCCATCCCTTTTGTCAAAGACATGGAAGATCTTCCTCTCCACAAAGAGTTAAATTAGGAGCTTGTTGCTTTTTTCAGCATATCTGTATCTTTTAAACACAAAGGATAATACCTGCAATCTCGTAGCACAATAGATGTTTTCTGCTAGTTAGGATTTTGCACAATAAGACTTCTTTGTTTGGGAAGGAAAAGAAATATTCTCTGCTTTAGGAAAAAGAAAGGAAGAAGAAAAATAATATATCTTCCATTTGGGCTTCTATTGAGAGAGATTGTAATAAAAAAACTCTAATTTTAAATGCAATCATTTCATTCAGCTCATTTTAACTATTACGAATTGACACTAACAAGTGAAGAACGTGGTTCCTTTTTCATCCCTTTATTCCTGTGCTTTTGTACTTTTGTCAAGGTCAGAGCAATTAAACTTTACTCTTCCCACATGATCAGCTGGTCAGAAGCCCAGGAGAGGAACAGGCTGACCAGGCAGAATGTGATTCCAAAGGCAGGATGCTGGGGAGAGAGGGAAAAGAAGGAGCACTCAGGTGCCGTTTCTTCAGATGAAATGTTATGCTGGGAGACATTCAGCCCTTGCTCACTGCAGAAATGTGTGAGAAACCTGGTGAAGTTTTGCCTTTATTGCTTGCTTTTAATGATCAATATTTTGATCAGCACAGCAATGACCTCCAGCACACTGGAGCATTTATGGGGCCTTCTCTGCAACACTCAAGTTGAAGATTGTGACAGTCTGCAGAATAAAGTGACAGAGTGGCTCATGACTAACATGGGTTTCTCTCACCTGAATGCAGTGGTCAGGTCCATGGCTCACCTTCCCAACCCATGGAAACCTTGGGGCCATCTCTCTAACCTTATTTTTGGGTGTTATAGGAGAGGACTTAGAGCCTTCTGCCTGGGTGCTGATCCGGGAGGTCACAGGTGACACCAAGAGAAATGTCCAGCAGCTCTCGTTAAACTGACAGAATCAAGCCCTTGCGCTCCAGGGACTGTCACACGCACTTGGACACCTAATTCATGGATAAACTGAATTTGGACTTGGAAATGTCTTTGCCCCCCCCAACAAGTTGTCCTGTCACCTCCACTCACCACCTGTGTCAGACACCTCCAGGCCCATTTGTGGTCATCAGAGAGAAACTGGCTCTTCTAGATCACAAATTACCTACCCTGGTTTTGAAAGAGTGAGATCTTATGAATACCTAATCCAGAAAACATGAACTTTGGAGTAATTTTCTCTAGCTACATGAAAACAACATTTCATCTTCTCCTTCCCGGTTATTCTCAATGATTTAGGCAAACCCTTCTGAGATTTCTGTTCCCAGTGGGAGGGTTCATTAATGCCTTTTATCCAGGACTCAATATTCCTTGGCTCAGGAGACCTGTAAGTCACAAGACAGGATTTCCAACCCATTCTGTTTCTACATGGAGTAGGTGGCTCAGAAGTAACCCGAGAAAAGCCAGCACCAGGTCAGGGCCATGGAAAACGGGATTTAATAGGATTGTTCAGAAAGCACTCTGAGTTCCCACCATAAAGTGGAGGTATGAGGGAAGCAGAACATTTCAACCAGAGCCTGGAGTTCCCCTTCTGTCCCTTGATATATTGGTGAGTTCTTCTCTCTTCTCTTCTCTTCTNAAGCCTGGAGCTCCCCTTCTGTCCCTTGATGGCCTTCAGCATTATATTGGTGAGTTCTTCCCTTCCCTTCCCTCCCTTTTCTTCCCCCCCCCTCCCCCCCTCCTTCCCTCCCCTCCCCTTCCCTTCCCTTCCCGTGTGAGCTGTCCTTCCTGGAAGGACAGCGATTGTTTCCCCCCCCCCCCCCCCTCTCCTTCCCCCTCCCCCTCCCCCCCTCCTTCCCTCCCCTCCCCTTCCCTTCCCTTCCCATGTGAGCTGTCCTTTCTGGAAGGACAGCGATTGTTTCCCACTGACATCCACCTCCCTTCCTGTGCCACTCCTGGCTGGAACCTAAAAAAGTCATACACTACAAATAATGAAAACACACTACAAAGGCACAGAAGTAACACATCACTTCATCACACAGACCCCTCCAAGGATAACACAGAAACCTTCCCCAAGTAATTCCACCCCCTCTCCTCATCTCCTTTTTAATATCTCCATTTTTCCTCAAAACATTGCGTTTGCCTAAAACCACGGATCTCACATCTGGGTTAATGCTATAGCAGTGGATCTCATTTTTATGTAAAAAATATATCAAAAGATGTGCCAGTGTTTTTAAAGAAGCTTACTGTGTTTTCATCCTAACAATTTTACCCTCCTACTGTCAGGCAGCTGTTACTGTCACTCATTTCAGGCAAGAAAAAGAAGTACTGATAAAAGGAAGAAAGCTTGTGAAGTGGCACCCTGCCAAAAACACAAAACTTGTATTTTCCCCTTCCTCCAAAACCATATCAAACCCAATGGTTTCTCACAAAGAGGGATCTACAAACAGAGGGTGTTGCAGAGACATAAATAATAATGCCAGGGGAGCAAAGGAATAGAGGCCATGGACAAGGAAACCCCAGGGACAAAGGTGAGAAGGAAAAGGGCTCCTCGAGACAATGTGTGCTGCTCTGGGAGCCACTGCTCACCAGGAACCACGGGCAAAGTGTGTCTGGAACATTGTCCTTTTTCTCTCAATTAAGTTCTTCAGTTCTGCCAAAAAAATTCTTCAGTGATCCTTCCCTTGAAACATGAATGATCTTTGAAGGCAAAATATTGGAATTTTCTCTGGAAGCAGCTGGTTAATGTTTTGTTGTCTTCCTATGGGAGTGTTTACCTCAACTCTTCCTTTAAGCAACTGGTTCTAAACTTATACTCACCATGCCTTTTTCTTTTTTCTGAATCAGAGAAAATAGAAATACATCCCTATCATCCCTAAAAAATCACCACCTTAAATAATATCCTCTAATATTAATTAAAAATGGGTCTGTTGGCTGCAGAGAGCAGCACATAAAATTTTGGCTGGTGATTCTTACAACCTGCATACAACTGCAAACCTCCCTAAAATTCAGTCTTTCAACTTTCTAGTGCGTTCACTTTTTCAACTCTTTTCAACTCTTTCTGTGTGTTTGGGAGCTGGAATGATTGACCCTCTCTGCGAACATCACTGCCAAGACAGACACAACCTGCTGAAGTTGTCAATTGGCTCCTGTAGTGTTCTCTGTCTGGGGATTTCACAGGCAAAACCTGCCAAAATGAACAGTTTTCTGTCTTAGCACCACAAGGGTTTTGCAGGAGGAAAAGTGGGCTTTCCATGCTATCCCTATATTATGTGGTATAACTAACTCATGTTTGGGGAACTCAGCTCATCCTGTGGAAATTTTTGGGCTTAGGCAGTGGTAAAAATCTAGTAAATGGTGGTTTCCTGATGATAATTAATTACAAAGGCATCTGTTAAAATTACAGATTGTTCAATCTGAGCATCGCTTTTAGGCATTTAAGAGGGTCCATTCTGAAGCAAGATTTTGTCAAACTCTTGCATGAAATCTCAAGACTGAACCTATGAAGTCCCATGGATGGCTAAAATAAGGATAGCTGATGATGGGGGTTGGATTTTTGCAGGAGAGGGGCTGAATCTGAGTCTTTCTCCCATTTATTCAACTGCCATGGGCGATGGCAAGGCAGAGGGGTTGGCTGTGATTTCTAGAATGAATGAATGTAAAGCTCGATGAAGAGCTGACTGATTAGAGGCACTTCTCAGCTAATGACCGTCAATTAATGCTAATTTCCAATGAGCAGCAGGGAAAAGAATGGATTCCTTCTGGCTACACTGAGCTGTCTGCACAGATCAAATGACTTCCTTCTGCTGCATAAAGCAAAGAGTGAAGAGTCTCAGAGCATAATTCAGAGAAAAGGCTGAAGAATCTGGAGCATCCTGACTGTGTTTACGCTGTGCATACCTGGTCCCACTGCTTTGGTTATTAGGACCCAACATTTCAGTCTGCCCACACCACTGAAAAATAAATCTTGGTGATGCTTTCTTGCCTGCATCCTGTAACACAGAGCTGGCTATGGCACTGGCATCTCCTGGGCTGGTGGACTTCAGATTCTCTCTTGAGCAGTGCTCTGGCTTTCCTCAGTAAGTCTCAGACTCCCATCAGACACTCACAGGACAAGCACATGCCTTCCTACCCTCCAGAGGATGGCTCTGGCACGGCAGAACAGCTCTCAGCTGGACAGAGGAACAGCTATTCAGGCGTTTCATGGCTTCTCTTCACCCCCTCCTTAACACAGACAAAGCTTCCAGTAAGGCAAGGGCAGGACCCTTCAGAGAAGGGGACACAACTCTGTCACTAACTGGCACCAGCCATGCAGGGCTGGCACTGCTGGGATCCTTCAAGAGTGGTTCCAGAGGCTCCCAACAGATCCTAAAACTGGGGACTGGCAGGAGATTCCCATCTCCAGTCTCCGATCCCCAGAGCCAGGGCACAGCTGGACGCTCCAGAAGTTGCTGTCCTCAGCTGGAGTTACTCTGGGCAAAGCTTCCCACAGCCAGGCCTTGCCTCTCACGCTGCCTGGGCTTCAAGAAGGGAGGAGAGGAGGAGACGAGAGCTTAGCAGGTGGATGGGAATGGGAAATGGTGGAATCACCATCCCTGGAAGTGCTCATAAGGTGGCTACAGATGTGGCACTTGGGGACTTGGTTTAGTGGTGGACTGGGCCATGCTAGGTTAAGGGACTCGATCTTATAGGACTTTTCCAACCTTAATAATTCTGTGATTCTATATTTTTCCTAAAAAAGCTTCTCCCCTCAGCAGAAATGTTGTCACCAGCACCGAGAAATTTTCTTGGAGATTTGTGGGGGAGCCTCTGAAGGGATTGTTCCTCATGGGTTCTGTTGTGTTGAGCATGTCAGCTGCGATCATCCCCTCCTTGGAGTGCGGATCGTGAACCCACCAAGTTTACCAAGCAGCCTTTTCCCCCCCAAACTGCCTGGCATATGCTGCTTGAAGTGAGAAGGAGGAAACTGGATAGGGATCTTCCTGAGAGAACCCTAGGTGTGTGAAGGAGGCCAGATGGAATGAAATAACCCAGAAGAGCTGAGATGTCACGTGTTTGGGAGCTTCTTAATTTTTTTTAGCACCATGGAAATGTATATGGCACGGCCCTTTGCTACAAAAGTCTCCTTGTTGATCACACGTCCCCCAGAGAAAAGAATGGGGAAAAGCTTCACATTTCCTGGTCACCACCAAATAGAGATAACCAGAACAGCTCCTCCGGAAAGATTAGCACAGCACTCTCCTCCCTGTTTTTCCAGCCTACAAATTACCACAATTTTCCTCCCTGTGAGCTTACAAACACATCCATTACCACGGGACATGAATTTTGCTGCACGGTGTTAGCGTATGAGTGAAGGAATTCCAGGACAAGGCAGGAAAAGTAGAGCTGGCAAAATTCTCCTATGACATTCCTGTAATCGCTGTGGGTCAGATAAAGGAACTGGAGGAAAACAAAAAAACATACAAACATGGTTAACTGGGACCTGCAAATGCAGGAGCAGAGACATGAGGGACTTCTGTGCAAAATGTCCAATGCAGAAAGGCTGGGGCAGCTGGAGGGAGGAATATTCACTCAAAAATAAATCCCTGGCCAGTAAATACCTGTCAAATTCAGTCAAAAGTAAATACCTGGCCTCCATCTGAGTTAACCCCTTCAAACCTCCTGAAACCAGCAGAGATCTGGTCAGTTTGGGGAGCGCACAGTTCAGACATGAGCCAAAACAACCCAGATAAATTATGATGTGAAAGATATTCTTTTTTCTTTTACAGCAGAGGACTCTACAGTGATTAACTCAGCTGCCTGCTTTGTGAGGATGAACAGTTGCTTCCTATATATTGGCATTATTTTACTGGAGCCTTGATTTTTCTCACTCTCTGGACACTCAGTTCCTCTGTGCAGTGTGACTAAACACTTCTGATATTCCAGAAAACCTCAGTTATTCTGTTTCCCTCACTGCTGCACTGCTTATTATTACGGGGAATCGCAAGTCTCAAAAGATAATTTTTTTTTTTCAAAAGATAACTTCAGAGCAAACTTTTCTTCTTTTTTTTTTTTTTTAAATCCTTTTTAACAGATTTCATTATTTTAGAAAGAGTTTTGACTCAAGTGTTTCAACTCTAGCATGTTCAACCAGCATCTCTGAGGAGCAGCTGACACGAGCTCCAATCTGAGTGATTTCACAGGTCCTGTTATCTTTGCTGTGGAGAAAAAAAAAATTCTCCATCTACTGATAAAAATATACTGAGAATTCTAAATCCTGACAAGTATCTTTATTTCTGACTGATATTTTTTCTCAAAAAAAGAGGTCAAAGCCTGCAAGTTATTGGAAGAAACAGCTTTCCAGAACAAATGTCCTCCCTTGGGTGAGGAAAATGCTCTTTTCTGCACCAGCCTTGGTGAGCAGAGTGGCCTCCTGAGTGAAAATATCCATCTGTGAGGGCATTTGGATCACACAGGTGCAAGTTCACCTGCTCTAATGTGGAAGAATATTCAAATTAGGTGCTTAAATGTAGGTGTTTATTGCCTTTGCAGAGCCTTGGTACCCACAGAGGGAAGAGAGACATGAGACAGAGCCTTTAGAGACTTGTGCTTCCCTGGGGCAAAAGTTGGAAGATGCTGGGGCAGAGCATCTCAGAAGTCCTGAAATATTTATGTTTAATCCACTGAGCCAAATCCACACTCCTTCTAGATCAGCCTCACCGACATAGCAAGACCCTTTGCAGGCCCAGGGTAGGATTTCTCTCCCCTCCCTTTGGTGGTCTGAGGGCCCAATCTAAGGCAGATGTCCAGAGTCCTTCTACGGTCAGAGCAGAGAAATAGGATTCTCTAGAGGTCAACTTCATCCCTTTTTCTTGGGGTGGGCTAAATCACATCATTTATTGACAACACGGGGACTGTAATGAGCAAAACTGCCTCAAATGTCTGGAGTTAGCTCAAATGGGGTGTATCCCAACGTGCTGCTCAGCATGGGTGAGGTTTTTGGGATCTGCTCCACAGCAAGATGTAGCAGAGCTGGGGGGCTTGGGGATCTGCTCCACAGCAAGGTGCAGCTGAGTTGGGGGAGTTTTGGGATCTGCTCCAGAGTAAGATGCAGCAGAGCTGGGCTTTTGGGGATCTGCTCCAGAGCAAGGTGCAGCAGAGCCGAGGGCCTTGGGGATCTGCTCCCCAGCAAGGTGCAGCCGAGGGGGGGGAGTTTTGGGACCTGCTCCAGAGTAAGACGCAGCAGAGCTGGGGGGTTTTGGGGTCCGGTCCACAGGCAGGTTGAGGAGGGTCGGGGGGGCTTTGGGATCTCCGCCACCACAAGGTGTGGCAGAGCTGGGGTTTTTGGGATCTTCTCCACAGCAAGATGCAGCAGAGCTGGGAGACTTTGGGATCTGCTACACTGCAAGGTGCAGCAGAGCTGGGGGGTTTTGGGGTCTGCTCCACCACAAGGGGTGGCAGAGCCAGGGGCCTTTGGGATCTGCTCCACCACACGGTGTGGCAGGGCTGGGGTTTTTGGGATCTACTCCACGGCAAGGTGCAGCAGAGTTGGGAGAGTTTTGGGATCTTCTCCACAGCAAGATGCAGCAGAGCTGGGCGGTGTGGGATCTGCTCCACAGCAAGGTGCAGCAGAGCCAGGGGTCTTTGGGATTTGTTCCACAGCAAGATGCAGCAGAGCGGGGGGGCGTTGGGGTCTGCTCCACCACAAGGTGCAGCAGAGCTGGGCTTTTTGGGATCTACTCCACGGCAAGGTGCAGCAGAGTTGGGAGAGTTTTGGGATCTTCTCCACAGCAAGGTGCAGCAGAGCTGGGCTTTTTGGGATCTTCTCCACAGCAAGATGCAGCAGAGCTGGGAGGAGGAGCCAAGGCAGCAGGCAGGAGAAGTATGGAGCTGAATCTTGGAAATCCTCTCCAAGCACATGGCTGGGATTGTGCCACCTCTGTGGATTGCTGTTGGATAAACAGCCCCATTTGTTTCAGACACTTCACGTTTCCACTTTGCAAAACCACGCGGAAACACGCTCTACTAAATAGACACAATCCAGCAGCCCTCACAAAGGGAAACATCAGGAGCTCATTACCCACATTAGAAAGACCATGGCATAAATTCTGCTTCCGCCTGGAATGAACACTGGGATTTATTGACTGAGAAGGCTGAAGCTTCTTCATCCCTGGAGGTTTTGAGCAGGTGTTAGACATCCCTGGATAATGCGACCGCTTCATTTCATACAAGAAAGGTTTGAAGTTTGGCTCATTTGGATAAAGCTGTCTTCATGCAGGCAGAAGAAATGCAGTGGCACTACTTTCTAAGCAGGATTGTGCCAAAGTAACACAAAAGAGAGGGATGCTCCTAGCCAGGATGAGTCACTGATTTCTGTTTAGCTTTTCAGAAAGCACTGGTCACTAACAACAATATAAAACTCGTTTAAAGTCATTCCAAGAGTGAATTAAAGCACTGTAGCCTAGATGTCCTGTCCTCCCTTACTCACCATCTAGGAAAGTGGATGGAAACTTGGAGTTTATTCCCAGCAGTGTGTTGGTGCTTTATAACATGGGGTAGAATTGCTCTGGGCCTTGTTTTCCCCACTGGTGAAACTGGAGATACTGGCACTGACCTTCCCTTCCCAATCCCCCGGCAGGGAGCAGCAGGAGTGAGGCATCCCTGCAAGGGCTTCAAGGAGCATCCAGAGCTGACTGAGGACTGAAGTGGTTTGAAGTGGCACCGCTTTGGCACTGCCCAGGAGTGGCTGAGGAGAGGGAAGGTGCATCGGGATGTGCATCTGCAGGGCTGGGGTGCCTGAGGGCTGCTCTGTGTGCAGCAGCTCTGGTTGTGTGACAGCAGGATCTCACTGCCCTGTGCCAGCAGATCAGGCACGGCTGGCAAGGGTGGCACAACCACAAGCGGGTCCAACTCGTGCTGTGCTGACTCCAGGGCCACAGAATCATAAAATCACAGTTGGAAGAGGCCTTAAAGATCCTCTCCTTCCAACCCACTGCCATGGGCAGGGACACCTTCCACTAGACCAGGTTACTCCAGGTCCCGTCCAGCCTGGCCTGGAACACTCCCAGGGCCAGGTAGGAAGAGAAACACCTGCATTTCTGGAAGGTGAGCAGATTCCTGCCAGGAGGACGCTCCATGCCCTGGGTCAGGACTCAGCACCCAGCAGGACAGACACTGGTGCTAACCTGAAACACAGCACAGACACCCCACAAAATACCAGAGCAGAAAAGCTCTGACCTAAGCAAATTTGGGGGACTGGAGGAGCAGACTCCCAGAATGGAGAGAGCATGGTTCCACTCCGGCAGGGGCCCACATTAAAGTTCCATTGACTCCAACAGCAGAACAACACAGCCTTGGCACATGGAAGGTTCCTTGTATGGTGCTTATCCCGTTAATAAGCACCATCTGCTCCTTTCAGCAGGAGAGCCATCCACTGATGAGCTCCCAGCACGTTGCTCCCCAGGGCCGTGGCCGTGTTTGTACAACCATGGCAGCTCGCCTACACAGGCGGAGAGGGGACCGACAGCTTCCCAGAGCACAGGGGGAGCCCCGAGTGACAGCGGGGGATCTGGCTCCCAGCAAAGGCGTTCTGCTTCTGTGGAGAGTCCTCCTGTTTTCAGTTCTGCAGCACAAAGCACTAACTCAGCCCGCAGAGCAGGAGATGAGTGCTTGGGTTCGCTTTAAATGACTTATTGTCATACGGTTTGTGTTTGTATCAGGGAGCTGCAGCAGTTCTTTCTGGAGTCCACAATAGGACAGGTGTTTTTAAGCTGGGAAAACTCTTAGGGAGTAAAAGCAATTTTTTTGGACTAAAAATTGCAGAAATTGGACGTATTGAAAAGTCAACTGGACATGGTTTTGTGCAACCAGGTCTAGGTGACCCTGCTTGACAGGGCGTTGGGCCAGGTGACCTCCAGAGGTTCCTTCCAGCCTCAGCCAGTCTGTGGTTCTGTGTGAAATCCCTTTAAATGCAGGAATCATCTATCTGCTGTGCTTCATTCGGTATCCTGGAGAACAACTTGGTATCACCGTGGACAGCCCAGGTACACACTCAAAGTAAATCTGTAGATGGCACAAGACAGAAGTGAGAGAAGAGGCAGGAAAACCAGTGTTGTCCTGAATTCCTGTTCCAGCCAAGAGCAATTCCAGATCCCCAGGGAAGCCAGACAGACCCAGGGGCCAGTGATGTCCTCAGGTGCTCCATCAGGCTTCTCTGCAATGAGGGGGAAGAAATACCCCTGGAACTTGCCCTTAAATTTGTGTCATATCCTGATTTTCTGAGTGTAATCCTGATACTGGCTGTGACCAGCAGTGACCTTATAATAAAATCTTGGAATTGCTGAGGTTGGAAAAGACCTCTGAGGTTATGGGGTCCAACCACTAACCCAGCACTGCCAAGTCCACCACTAAACCCTCTCCCCAGGTGCCACATCCATATGCTTTTTCAACACTTCCAGGGACAGTGATTCCAACAGTTCCAGGGACAGTGATTCCACCACTTCCCTGGGCAGCCCATTCCAATGCCTGACCACACTTTTAGTGCAGAAATTTTATTAAATATCTGATCTAAACCTCTCCAGGCATGGCTTAAGGCAGTTTCCTCTTGTTCTACCACTTGTTACTTCGGAGAAGAGACCCACGAGGCTGCCCCCTCCTGTCAGGGAGTTGTGCAGAGCCAGAAGGTCCCTCCTGAGCCTCCTTTTCTCCAGGCTGAGCCCTCCCAGCTCCCTCAGCTGCTCTTGGTGCTCCAGACCCTTCCCCAGCTCCAGTCCCTTCTCAGGACACACTCCAACCCCTCGATGTCTTTCTTCTTGTGAGGGTCCCAAAAACGACCCCAGGATTCGAGGTGGGTTTAATGTGAGGCCTCACACTGCAGATTAGCACTAATCCCCCCTTTTATTTCTCTTGCTGTTTACTAGATCATAACAAGTGTCTCACTCCACTCCGATGGTTTCAAACCAGCTGATTCCAAGAGATTTAAATTATACAGCAAATGGAATCACCCCTTCAAACAACAAAGCTGCTTGGGCTGTTCTCCCATCGACTCTGCTCTTGCAAAAGATTGGTGTTGAGTGTCCAGGGTTTGTTAATTTTGCAGGCCAGTGCTTGCTCGAGGTTTTGCTTCAAATAAAGGATTTGTCTTGCTCCAAAGAAAATGGGAGAGCACGAGAGATGAGTGAAGGTGTTTCTTGTACCATGCAGAGCTCCAGCTGCCTGACAGAATGTCACAGCTCACCCTGGCTGAGTGGAAAACAAGGAAATGGGGCTTTTCTCATTCCCAGCCCTCTTTTCTCTCCTTTAAAGCCTCCTCTCTTTTGAAGTATTGTTTACTATACAAGAACCAGGATGTCACTTATTTTTTCCACCTCTAAAGGAAGTGTAAGACAACAAGACAACAAACCTCTAAATGTCAAAAATCTCTCCCCTCCTGAGCAGGCACCCAGCAAATCCCCGTGGCTGCTGCAAGCTCACGTGGGCACTTCACCACGACTCCTCACCTGGACAAGATGCTAAATATTTATAAACAGCTTTAAGAGCCTTCCCTGCCGGGTTTCTCACAGAACCAGCAGTGATGTGAAGCTTTGGGGATGCACAAGAACCAATAATGCTCTGGGTGTCTCAGGTTGGGGGCTGAATCACCAGGAGCATGAGAGTTACTAATCCTAAATATCCTGGAGCTGAAGGGCTCATAGATATTTTTCCCCAAACCATTTGTCTTCCACGTCCTCCTGGAAGGATTTCCACCCCATTTCTTCACCTGCAAGTTTGGTTCCTAAGGCTTCTTGGCTGGAATTCAAAGGGTTTTCTGGCTATGTTGGCTAAAACTCACCCTAAACATGAGAGCAGCTGGGCTTTAAAGGGCAAAGATGGCTTTTCATATCATTTAAAAGAAATAAATCTGTGAACTACACTCTAGGCCTTTGAGGAAGTCACAAAAATGCTGATGAAAAGTCTTGCTTGTTTTATTTTCTCCACCAGCTTGTTGGTCCTCTGTAGATGGATAAAACCACTTTGAACATGTGTTTCTACCCTCTAAAAATGAATTTATTATCCTCATTTGGGCTTGTAGACTTTATACATGGAAATCCTGACAATCCTTTATCAAGTGGAGGAGAGTGAATGAGTCTTGAGGGGGGTGACAGAGAGGATCAGGGAGATTAAACCAAACAGCAGCTGAAAGAAGAAGCAATAACTGCCCTGCACCAAAGAAAACTTGTCCTTTTAGCACAGGCTGAGCATTTCAATTTGGGGTTACTCTTTTCCTTGCTCCAGGGAAGCTGAGTGGTGCTTCTCTCCCAGGGTGTATTTTTACTACATGGGGGATGTACCTAAGAAGTAAAGCAAGGAGGAAGGAAATATCCTCTACACTAGGAGGACAAAGCAGGAGAATGATCAGCAGAGTAGCCAAGAGAAGGCTCTCAGTCAGGCATGAGAGTGGGACGCAGTGATTATCATATCTGGATGGTTATGATTGGATTTATTCCAATACAGCACCTAACTATTGCCAGTGCAGTATCTAAAGAGCTACTCTGTCATCTACAGAGTTTAGATTATAGATTATTTTCTTTTAAATAGATTATTACAGATTAAAGTTGGATTATGGTCTTTCCTGTTGAGCCACAAGCCTTTGTGAGACCCCTTTACTGTCTAAACTTCTCAGAGAAGTCTAAGCCACTTAGTCTCAGATTTGGTTAAAAATCTGTGTCTAAAGGGTTTTGATATTAGCAGGTTTGGCCAGAAACACACAGGTTTACTCTGTCTGGCCTTGCAGAACTCACAGTTACAAGGCAACAAGGCACCTATGGAGCTGCTTTAGGATTTTATCTCTGTATTTAACCAGATTTTAGTGCTTTTTATCACCCATCCAAAAGTGAATGTTCCTTGTCTTGGAGCTGGACGCACCCTGCAGCCATCCCTGCCAGGGTGGGATCCACCCAGAAGGTGCCTTGACACACCAGTTTGCCCAGTTGGCCCAGTGTCCAGCAGCGTTTTATCCCCTTTTTCAACAAAGTCAATCACAAACACCTCAGCTCCCCCATCCCTGGAATGCACCATTTAAAGGAGCATCCAGACAGCTCCTTCTGCAACATCCTCTTGGTGTTCACAGAATCATGGAATGGGTTGGATTGGGACCTTAAAGATCACCTCATTCCACTCCCCCTGCCATGGGCAGGGACATTTCCAGTACCTTGGGTTGGGACCTTAAAAATCACCTCGTTCCACTCCCCTGCCATAGCCAGGGACACCTTCCACTATCCCAGGCTGCTCCAAGCCCCGTCCAACCTGGCCTTGGACACTTCCAGGGATCCAGGGGCAGCCACAGCTTCTCTGGGCACCCTGTGCCAGGGCCTCCCCACCCTCACAGGGAAGAATTCCTTCCTAATACCCAGTCCAAACCTACTCTATTTCCGTTTAAAGCCAAAATGCTGTTATCTTAGGATAAACCACATTTCCTGTCAGAGAGTGTGGAGAGGGAGATGAGGAGGGCGTGTGTGGGATGCACACAGAGACTCCGCTCTCTTCCGTGGCTGTCGCTCAGGACAGCCCTGGGGATTTGTTCACACATTTACCAGCAGCTCTCCCACAGCTGTTCACAGCTCCCAGGGCTGTGTGCACCAGGGCACTCTGGGCTTCAGCATCCTGAGGTGACATGGCACCTCAGAGGAGGCACAACACCTCCCCGGCCTCCTGGAGAGTAAATTCACACAAGCCTCGCGCCTTTAGTCTCCGCTGACAGATCCCAGAGAGGAGAGGGGTTGGGAAGAGTCCGGAGAAGAGGGGAGGCAGCAGCACGTCGGGGTTCGGTCCTTCAGGGACCTGCTGACAGCAGGATTTGTGTGACCATGTCCGCACATCCCTGCCTGAGCCAGGCTTCCCAGGTGGCCTGCAGAAAGCAGCTCGGAGGGCCAGAGGTGTGATCCATCCCAGCCTGAGGCAGATGTCTCAATTAGAGCGCAAAGTTCACGCCCTTGAACTTCCTCCACTGAACATAAGCTTCTCTCACTAGCAGGGAGCCTGGCTGTGCTGCAGGGATTTCTGAAAGCAAAGGAAACCGAGGCATCAGTACAGGATAGGCTCATGTCCAGGCTCCGCTTCAGCTCTCTGGACCTGGGAAACACCTGCCAGTCCTAGGGACGCACGTTTGGTTCCCTCTCAGTGGGATGTGGGGGCTGAAAGACAGCAGATGACAGGCAGCACTCACTGCTCCAGTAGCCACAGCTTCATTGCAGGTGGTTACTGGCAGGGAGGACCTGTGGGCTTTGCTGTGGAGCAGGGATGAGGCCAGGAGAGGAAATGCACTGGGAAGGCTGCTCTGTTCACAGCAGAGCCGTGCTGTCTGCCCAACCTCATGCATGTCATTTAGACATTTATAGTTGCAAATTTTTGTGTTGTCTTAGAAGGTTGCAACCAGAGTGAAGAGAGCAGGACCCANGTTTTTGTGTTGTCTTATAATGGGGTTGCTGTTTTGGGATAGAAGGTTGCAGCCAGAGTGAAGAGAGCAGGACCCAGGCCATGAAGGGTGACTGGTGCAGGGCTGAGTATCAAGGTCCTTGCAGCATCCCAGTTCCCTGCTCACCACTTCAAACACTTGGAGATGTTTGATCAGTCCCACGGTGGTGACAGCACGTGGGGCAGGGTGAGAAGGGCAAGGAGGGGTTTCTGATCTGGGGGCATCACAGCTATAATCCTTCCTTCTCCCTCCTGGCAGAGCAGGATGGAGTCACCAGGAGCTCTCCCCAGGAAAACAAAAACAACTTCAGGTTCAAGAAGCCAATTGATTGTAGGACAGAGAAGCAGATAAGTCACTGTGATCTGTGCAGGCTTGAAATCAGTGTTGGGGCCATTTGGGCTTATACCAGTTTTCATTCCAAGCTCTTATCAGATGAATACGATGGATGGAAGCAGCCACAGACACTGCAGTTGTTTTCAGGGTGGCAGGAGGGGAAACTGTGGGTTTGGGCTGCACAGTGAAGCTGTAGGAGACGCAGGCCAAAAAAATAAAAGCTTTCCTTGCTAATCAGATGCTCAACAGCAATTAAAGAAAAGCAGGGGGTTGGAATAGCATAGAAAATTAGTTGTAATTTTGAACACTTTATTCTCTTGTATCACATTTGCGTTACTGTGAGAGCTGTTTCCTAAATTAACAAAAACAATCCATAGTGTAAAAGGCAGCAAGGGGCTCCCTCAGCCTCAGCTGGCACCTCCCATGTCTGCACATCTCGGGAACAATCACAGGCTTACCTGAACAAATAACTGGGCTTAACTAGCCTTATCTCCCCACACCCAATTGTCCATCTCTCCTGCATTGTGTGTACCCAGCACAACGTCCCACCTCTTGCTCTGAAGCCTCCTGACATGATTAACTGTGGCATCTTTAATAAAACCTGAGGCAAATTTCCTTCTAAAGCAGAGCGAAGATTTCGTTTACCCATCCTCCTTCATTTTGCCAAATTCCATTTTTATTCCATTGTATAATTAATCAGGCACTGGAGCGTATGACAGCTGGGCTTAAATTTAGTTCTCACTTCCCCTATGTAGCCTTGTCAGATACAGCTGGCCGGTCAAACACGGGGTTGGGGTTGTCTGAAAAAGCGGCACAGAAGTCGCCAGCCTGGATCAGATCTTTTCTCCATCAATTCTAACATCTTGTCTCCAATGGCAACCAGCAGCAGGCACTCCAGAGAGCGAGAGGTGCACGGTGCTGGAGGAGAAGGATGCACCAACACCCAGCCTGCCCAAAGGGAAAGGTGTTCCTGAGCTGGGGGGTCCTGTGCCATCAGAGGCTGGAGGGACACACTCCCACGTCCCTCCTGCAGCCTGGGTAGCTGCTGATGCTTGTGCTCACTCCGAGTGCCCATGGGACAGTCCAAACCACTCAGAGCTTGCCCAGCCAGGTGAAAAAGAAAGGTGTGTGCAAAGCCTGGAGGCTGCTCAAGGGTTTAGAGCTTGGAAATGTCAGGGGGTAACATGGGACAGATTATTTAGTGCAGAGTGCAGAACTCCAGGCACTGTAAGGCAGAATGTGAGATCATTTCAGCCCTGTACTGATCTCTACACCAGGGAAGTGCAGCACAGAACTTGCAGGTGCACAGGGCTGTGAGATTTATTTTTTCCCCTTCCCCCAAGCAGATTTTTTTTCCTAGTTTCATTCATTTCACCTTCCCACTGAACACCAGACATCTGCAAGATTGTTATAGGCACCACTGCAATAACTTGCTTCTACTCCTCGATCCCTTCCCAACTCTGTGCAGATCTGTTCTTCCAGGTTATTATTCCCACAGGTGGGTAAGCTGGACCTGTGTCTTGCCCTTTGGTGACCTGATATGAGGAATGATCTCCCAAAGGGGGACAGGGCTTGGACATGCCATGCCAGCACCTCTGTGTTTCTTGGAATGACTGCCCATGCCAGGACACCAATCATGATGCAGTGGAGAAAGGATTTGGCAGGTGAAAATCTTGGAGGATTAGGGTGTTTTATGAGGACAGGAGCTTGGGAATGAGATCCTGGTCTGGGAAGACACTAGGAAATCATTCTCATTTAAATAAGAGCGAGCAAAGGCGAGTATATAATATATATTTGGGAAACAGAGAGAGAAATGGAGAGAGAAACAGAGCGAGGATGCGAGCAAAACGCATTCACACATTTATTTATACATACTGCCTAAATGCATGAGACTTTATTAGAGCAGAAGTGAAGCATTACCTTAAAAAAAACAAAACAAAACAAACAAACAAAAAAACCCACCCACAAAATCCCCACAATATAACAAAGCAAATTGTCCCAAGAGTGAGGTTTTCTAAGTGGGAGTACCAGGCAGGGCTTTCACTGGCATCTAGTGGTGCATTGCAGAGGCAGCCGATGGCACAGCTTCACTTCCAAAGTGGATTTCCCTGAGACAGCAGAGACTCTTCAGGCTGGGGCATCACCACTTCCAAACTGGGTTTACAAAGAGGCGTTTTTGGACACAGCCTAACTCTGCCCTGACAGCTTTGTCTGTGAATCACTTTTGGGCATGAACGCAGAACGCTTGGAGTCTATTTTGGACCACATGAGCAAAACCTTGGGATCATACCACGGAATATTTGACCTCTCTTTCCTTGGATTTTGGGGCTTTGCATGAGTCTGAGGGGACATCAGGCAGATCTGGTCTGTTTGGAGGAGAGGCTGAGCTGGGGCTGGGAACATGCAGATGTCAGTGGAGAGAAACAGGAGCTCTGAGGGCACAAGTCCTCTGCCCTACTGGAGGTGTCCACTTCGGAATTAAGTAAATTATGCCCCAGTGGACAAATGTGCACTGACACAGCTGGGATGGCGCAATCCTGGCCCCTTCCTCCAGAACCTTCTGGAAGCAGAGCAGTCACACAGTCTCCACCCCTCCAGTTGCTCCAGGTGAGCCCCTCATCCGTGTCCTGTCCCAGCTCTCTCCCTCCATGGTGCCACACATCCAGATGGGGCTGGCTGATGCTGACTGGCACCAGGCAGGATTTGTGGGAAGGTATTATGGAAAAAGAAAGGATGGAAAGGGGAAATGTTGCCCAAGGAGTCCTGAACATGACCTGGGGTCTACTGTTGCCCTACACCGTGGTCTCTCCTGCCTGTCCAGGACCTGCTGTGGGACTCTTGTGCATCAAAGCAGAACTGCTTGGGTAAGGCAAACTGAATGAGGCTTGTGTGTCTTCTGCTGTGCATGTTCTGCTATAGATACAGTTGAATTTGCATGAATTCTCTCTTCACTGAACTGGGGTAAAACTGGAATGCAGGGGCGCCCTCAAACTGGTGCTGCTGCCTCGCGCTGCTGGTTTTTACTGGGGTAGGGAATACAGCAGACTTTAGCTTAGTTTACAAACAGTGTGATTAGTAAATATGAACTCCAGGGAGTTTGTAACTTTAAATTTCCCTGTGTGAGACAAGCCAGACACCTCACCATCTCCTGCCTCAGTTTCCCGACTCAAAGAGGAGAAGAACAGCATGTTTGCAGCCTTGATTCATATTTAGGACAGGTTTGGAGGTGCTGGTGCATGCAGGAATGAGTGTTATTGTCCAGCCTCAGAGACATGGGACAGCCCCTAATCTCTGCCCCAGGGAAGAGCTGTGCTGCAGCAGCTTTTCTTCATTCCCATGCTCCTAAAACCTTCCCAGGGAAGCATCCTGGGCTAGAGCTTCCAGCTGAACCTCTAAGCCTCATTGTGCAGGCCAGGCCTAGGATGGTCTGGGTGCTTTCCAGGGGGCCCTGCTGAGGCTCAGCCTGTCCCAGGCAGTGCTCATCCCTCTGCTAAACCTACTCCACATCCCTCTGTGTCCACCCTTGTCAAATCCACCGAGTCACCGAGTATCAAGGGCATCCTTTGCTGGTAAATGGGCACAAGCTCTCCCCACTCTGCCAAGGGGGATCGCAAACTGCTGCAGGCACAGGAACGCTCCCTGGAATGCATCCTTCCTCTCTGGATACAGAAATACTCCCTGGAATACACCTTTCCTCTCCTGAAACTTCCTGAAGCCTGCGAGGGAAGAGGGATGCTTGCAGTGCCGCAGGATGTTTTCCTTCCCAGAACAACAAAAAATAAGAGAACACTCTCAGCTGGGACAAGACGGAAACGTCCCAAAGCTGCCGCAGTGGCTGCCAGGGCGAAGGAGGGCAGGATGGGGACCAGGGATGCAGGGAAGGGGGACTACAATTCCCAGAAGGCAGCGCGAGCCGGGGAGACCCCTCCAGCTTTCCACCAACCCAGCGGAGCGGAGGAAGGACGCAGCGGGAAGGAATCCCCCTCCGCTCCCTCCCGGCGCTCCCGCCGACACCTCGGCGCTGCCTGGGCATCCTTCGGGGCGCTGCCAGCGCGGAGTTTCTGCCCTGCCCGGCCCTGCGCCGCCAGCCTTGGCTCTTCGGCTTTGTTTGGCTTCACCCTTCCTCCGGTAGCTCTTGCCGCTCGTTAGGTCAGACTTCCTCTAGGTCAGCCCGGCTGCGGCCACCACACAGTTTGCAGCCCGGTGTCCGCCGCGGCCGTGCCGCCGAGGATGCTTCGGAGGAGGGAGATGGCAGCGCGCACCTGAGGGACCGCCCAGGTAAGAGGCGTTCGGCCAGCGGCCCTTCCTGCGAGCCCGGAGCCGAGGGAAGGACACAGCAACTCCCTGGGACCCGGCTCTGCTCCTCCTTTAACCCTGCGCCCCGGGGATCGCGGAGCTCGAGGTGAAGGGTGCATTTGGACGTGGAGGTTCTGGAGAGTAGAAAGAGGCAAAAAAAAATAAAGGTAGAAAGTAGGCAGGGATTTCTTCTTTGGCGTTGATCTGAATTTAAGGATTTGTTGCTTTTTGCCAGAATTCCTGGCGATTGAAACGCCGTTGCCAGTGAGGTGTTTCCCTAAGGGACGAGTGTGAGCATCCCTGGTGATGGAGAGGCCGTGGGCGCCGCAGTGACCCACTGCCACCTGCGGCCCCTCGTGCCCCCCAGCATCACCCAGACCCCACAAGGGCCCTTGCTGCCGAGGCTAAATCCACTACCCAGTCAGGATTAATGACTTTCCTTAATAAACACACAGTATTGAAACTTTCCTGAGTCCCCTTTCCAGCCTGGCTGCTGCTGAGGCTTTGTCTGCTTTAAGATAAAACCACACTCATAAAGGAGTTCTGGCCCACCTTGGAGGGTTCCCTCTGACAGCAAACCCTAAACCCAGTTCCTGCTCCAAGTGGGTGTGTTTTGTGTCTCCTGGCTCCATAAAACTTTGCAGATGATTGAGTTTTGGGTTGTATGATTATTATTATTATTGTTGTTATTATTATTATTATTAGTTTTGTTCCTCTCCTGTGGTACCATCATGAAGAACTCAGCTGGGATAGGAGCACCACTGTGTTCTCTTGGTAGCTCTTACAGATGGATTAGCTGGTGGGGAAACACACATGGCATGACCAAATCTGAAGTAATTTTCCCCATTATAACTGAAATAGCTGCCCAATTAATTTACCACACTGACTCCTCTCCTCTGATGAACACGTAGCTGCAAACTCTGCATCCCAGTTGTGCTTGGATGTTTATACTCCACATCTCCCACTGCCTGTCCCCTGATCCATGCCATCCCCTCTCCCCAGCCCCTGCACCTCGGCTCCCCAGGGACTCATCTTCCCAGCCCAGCCTTGTTGGCATCCCAGACCTCCAGGGATGAGATCTCACTGGCAGCCTGTGTCCCTTACCTGGAGATTTTGGCAGCCTCACCTTCAGCCGTCAGTGCAAGCCTGGCCAGCCACGCGTGCTCCTGTTGACAGTCATCCCCAGCACCACTGCCTTCCTCCCCTCAGCCTTTCTGGCTCCTTTCCCTCGTGCAATCCACCCTCCTGATGGCAGACATTGCTCACATCTCTCTTGACTCTGATTTACATATTTTTCCAATGGAAATACATAAGGACCCAGACCCTGCTGCCAACTGAACCTTCTTGAGGAGGACAAAGTCGCTTCAGCTTCCAGATTCCACCTCTCCACCTTCCCACTCAGGACACCACTGACCTGTCCTCTCCTGTGCATGGAGATCTGTCCATCCAAAGCAGGGCACCCCAGTTTTGCAAGTGATGCCGAGTTTGGGTTTTCTTCTAAGTTCAGGACATCTCAGTTGCTGCACAGCCACTTGGCAAAAATGAGTCTAATTACAATAATTAATGCAAAGTGCATTATTTAATTAATTTACACGTCTTCTTGGTCAAAGGACAGAGGACTATTCTGAGAGTAAACCACTAGCATGGCAACAGCAGAGCTGGTGCCTCAGTGTCATTGCAGCAGCGAATGCATCACAGACCTCCCGAAACTTTGGGAAGTCATCCTGTTCCTGCCCTCTCTGCCAGTGTCCAGTTGAGCCTGTGGCTTTGTAGGCCTCAGGTGCTGACGTACAGCCAAGCACCCATTGTGCTGACGTACTGAACACAAGAGGTGGAGAAGAAATAACAACCTAATAATTTCCCCATTATTTTTTCAGTCTGGCAGTTTGAGTCACCAGGAATAGTGGAGAAGCCATTCCAGGAATGCCAGGGAAGCCTCTCCACGTGAGAGGAGGATGGAGATGGAGCTATAAGCATTTCATCTACAAGCTGAGGTGTCAGAAGGCTGAGGAATGAGGAAGAGCAGACCACCACGTTGGCCCTGAGTTGGCATAGAGCAGCAGCACCCTGTTCCCACAGCATCCACTCCAGCACTCTTTGATGTCTGTGTCCTGGTGGTTTTTGCATCCCCGCAGACGGTCCATCCCTACTGTGGCTCTGTCGTACCCATGGGCTGCCAGGCAGCCATTGAGGACCTGCCATGAGGGACGTGGCTAAACCCTGGGGGCCACAGACCCGTGCGAGGAGTGCAGGCAATCCTTCAGCAGGAAGGGGAACCTGAGGAGACACCAGCAGATCCACACGGCAGAGGAGCTCTTCCCTTGCGGGGCGTGCGGGCGGCGCTTCACCACACGGGGCCAGCGGGCCGCCCACCAGAGCACCCACACGGGGGAGAGACCCTTCTGCTGCGGGGACTGCAGGCACTGCTCCCACCTGGGGATCTGCCTGGCTGCCCACCAGAGGACTCACGCCAGGGCCGGCCCCTTCGGCGAGAGCCCAAGCACCAGGATCTACCTCAGCGTCCGCGTGCGCGCCCACGGCGAGGGGAGCGCGTTCATGCCGAGCGTGGGGAGCGCGTTCGCACCGAGCGCGGGAAGGGCTTTGTGAAGAGGGGCACCTCACGGCCCACGGGGAGGTGCACAGGCGGGAGACGCCCTCCCAGTGCCCCAGTGCAGCAGGTGCTTTGGGCAGAGGGCCACGCTGCTGGCTCACCCCAAAGGGCACCTCCCGGGCGGCCCTTTCATCTGCACGGAATGTGGGAAGGGTTTGAGCACCAAGAGCCGTTTCAGTGCCCACCAGAGGAAGCACGTGAAGCAAAAGGGGCACAGCAACAGTGTCATCAGGATTAAAGAGGAGCCTGATTGTGGCTTCAGGTCAGACAAGAGTGTGTTGGAGAATATGGCCTGTGAAGGAGATGTTGCCCAGGGGTGTAGCGTACCTAGAAACCCATCGAACCCAAAAAACCCTCCTTGGAAAATCCAGGTGAAGGAGGAAGCAGAATCACCCACTGATGGCACAGCAAGCACTGCTGCAGCAGCCTGCCGGAAACTTCACATCAAGGAAGAGCCACCAGAAAACGCAGACTATGGAAAGCTCTTTGATCCAAAGATCCCACTGCCAGTTTTACAGGGGAAACAGCCCAAAAAGGAAGAAAATGCTGATGCTGATGGGCAGCACAAACAGGAAGTCTCTGTGGCCAGTAAACAAGTGCTCCACGTGAAGGAAGAACCTGAGGAAAGCATTGATTTTGGGATGTGTTATGGACAGAAGCCAAACTTCAGTGCTATTGTCCAGAGGATCCAAATTAAAGAGGAACCTGTTGTGGAGGCCAACCACCAAGACAGCCAGAGCCCAAAGAGGAAGCAGGAGAAATGCTGCCAGTCCACCAAAGAGGAGATGCTGGAGAACCGTAAGGAATCCGCGTCCAGGAAAGATCCCTCAGCAAAAGGAGACCTCAAGGGTGAACGGACATTCCCCTGCCCCGAGTGCGGGAAGAGCTTCAACCAGAAGTCGAACCTGACGAGGCACAGGAAGATCCACACGAGCGAGGGGCCCTACAAGTGCGGGGAGTGCGGGGAGAGCTTCCGCATGAACCGCAAACTGCGGCGGCACCAGCGCGCCCACCTCAGCGAGCCCTTCAAGTGCCCCGAGTGCGGCAAGAGCTTCACCCAGCGCTCCAACCTGCTCCGGCACCAGAGGATCCACACCGAGGAGGAGCCCTACCAGTGCCCCGAGTGCGAGAAGACCTTCAACCAGAAGGCCAACCTCTTCCGGCACCAAGGCATCCACGCCCGCATGGGGCCCTGCAAGTGCACCAAGTGCGGGAAGTGCTTCCCCCATAAGCGCCACCTGATCAAGCACCAGCTGCTGCACTCCCGAGGGGGAGCCCACAAGTGTGGGGTCTGCGGGAAGCGCTACCGGCTGAAGAAGTACCTGAGGAGGCACCAGAAAATCCACACGAGGGAAGGAGCTTCTCCCTGCTCAAGGCTTGGGGAGAATGCACGGACTGGACCCCACCGTGCTGAACAGAGGGCACCGGGCCCCATGAAGAGTGAAGGGGAGAGCTGAGCAGGTGCCTGCTCCTGAGGGAAAATCCTTTGGGAAAGGGGAGGGATGGAGACAAACTCTATGTGTGCAGGATCTGGGGGCAGGCAGGTCAGCCTGAGGGGACAGTGAGGCGAAGGGGACGCAGGACAGCTGAAAACCAGTCCTGTACAAACCGAGTACAGACCTCAGGGTATCACTTGCTCGCAGCTGTGGGATGGGGCTGGAGAGCCAGGCACTTGGAGATGGAGGGATAAGAGCTTGGCATCCTTTGTAATGGTGTACTGTGCCACTAGAGGCTGCCAAAGTTGTGGATGCCAAAATGATCTTGTGTGGAAAATGTGTAGCCAGGAGGACCAGGCAGGGTTTATTTTTGTTACATCACTGTGTTTCCGAGAACGATGAAGGGAAGCTCTCCCCTCTAGGCAAGGGTTTAAACCAGGTCTCCTCCCTCATGTGTCTCTGATCCACGCCTTGATCCTACTGGGCTGATGGATCCTTCTCAACTGAGTGACAGAGATTTGGGAGAAACTACTGCCAGCCAAAAGACGGTTTTAAGCCTTGAATCCCCCAAACCAGGCTTCAGAGTAGTTTAATCTAGGTCCCTAAAAGGGAGTTATGCAGAACCAATGACTGTTTTCCCAAAGCCAGCCCAGAGGCCAGGGCATGGTGTTCTGGTTTGTAAATCAGAGTGGCTTTTCTTAGCATTGAGTTCCACATCCCTGACAAGTGGGCTTTGCCACCACAAGTCCCAGAAGCATCAATGACTTCAGCAGCTGGAGTAACTTGAGCTGGGTCTCAGCACCTGCTTCCCTACCTGTTACTGTGATGCTCTTGGTAGGATATGGACTCCACTGGGCATTCCAATTTATGGATTTAGGGAATTCGAACTGAGCAGCAGGAATAGGTGAAAAACTCTTTAGACTTTGTGGACTAGAGAACTGGAAATGATTTCCCTGTAGGGATGTTTTCCCTTCTTCTCCCTGGCGTAAAGGGGAATGTGCAGGTACTCAAAAACACGGACAATTTCGCAGCTGTTATCACTCACTCCTGGTGCTTTGTTCGAGTGTTCCCTGGTCAGGTGAATCTTTGTGACTTGAAATTCCCTGGTGAAGCAGAGATGTGGATAGAATCCACAATTCCCCAGCATTTCTTTCCAGCACTCCTATGTGGACACCTGGCTAAGCAAAAACACGCACTGGGGCTCCTCACGTTGCCTGCACACCACCGTGTTGTGCGTGACTTTGTCGTGATGGCTCAAGCACGACACTGAATGCAGCTGCCAAACCACAGAAGCAGAATTAATTTTGGCGTTTGGACTCCCTCAGCCTTCGATATGGTCAGGCCCAGGGCATGATTTCAAACAGCAAAGCAAGCTCTGACAGCCTCTAAAGGGCTCCCAGTCCCCTCACCTGTGAACTGTGGATAAAATGGTTCATGTGAAGCTTCCCCTCAAATCCCTCTGCTCTGATGGAAATTCTCTTTGGGACAAGGCAGATATGTAGGTGAAAACAACAAGTTTAGGATGTTCCTTGGAAATCTAAGGATCACCCTTGTTAGAAAGATGGGTCTGAGCCCTGTGGTGGGTAGAAACCTCTCTGCAGGACTGGAAAATTGTTCCTTGGGAATAATATGGCTGAGCTAAACTGGACAAAGCAAAATGGCCTCTGTTGGAGTTGCTGAGGGGCAGGGGTACAGCAGAGCCTGTCAGTGGGGACGAACTGATGGATGGCATTTATTTCCTTTCCATTAGCCAAGCTGCAGAGACTTCTGCCAGGAACAGGAACTGCTTTGAGAGGATTTCCAGCTGTATTATTTTGTCCCTGTATCAACAGGGCAGTGAGTCAATGCCAGCAGCTCTCCTGGACATCACTCTGTCTTCCACCCTTGGCCACGGCCAGTCCTACCTTCTGGAGAAAATCAGGGCTGACAGTTTGCAAAATCTCCTCAATAAATAAGTATTTAAGGAAAAAAAGAAAACAAACTGAGCCTCTTTTCTATTTTTTTTTTTTTGAAGGGGAGGGTTTATCATAAGTGTCACTGAGAGAACCACACTGTGTTCTACCCACACTTCGACAGGTGAGCAGTGCCAGAGCCAGTGGCAACCAAATGGGTTTAACTGGGGATTATCACAGAATCACAGAACGGTTTGGGTTGGAAGGGACCTTAAAGATCATCCACTTCCAACTCCCTGCCACAGGCAGGGACATCAGGATTGAACAAAACCAAATCCTCACAAAGGCTGTAGCAAAACAGCCTTCATCCTTTTCTCCCTAAACCCCTTAAAAGGGCTCCCAGATAATAACAAAATGCTTAAAATCCAAATCATTGCCCCATTTTGCACTGCAGAAGTGTAACAGAAACCCACCTTTGTAAGCTTTTCCTAAGCAGTCTCTGTCACCAAGGAAAAGGATGCCCACAAGGCCTGGTTTTACAGTGAATGGAATGGGGTAAAACTGAAACCAATGGAGTTAAACCTAAATAAAAGTCATTTTAATGAAAAGAGATCCAAGCTCTGATGACTTTTGATAAGGAATCTGGTTTTGTACTGTGGGAAGGCTTGTCTTGAGACAAGCTGGGCACATTTTTTCCATGGATTTCAGGAGGAATTTGGCCGAGGATCACCTCATTGACAATCTGTATGTATGATCTCAGCATCAATTCCGTCTCCAGCATTCAGCTTGGCCTGTCTGGATGGAGATGGAGCTGGGGACAGGCTGTGGTGGGCAGTGTTTGACCAAGAGAGCTCCTCTCGTGCTCGAAGGGACGCAATTGGTGCTTGGCGTGTTCTGGTGTGGTGGGAACGAGAGGGTCCTTGGCTCCAGAGCAAACATCTGCTCCACCAGAAGTGCCTTGGGATGTTTACTTGTCCTCTGAGAACAGGATAGTTCCCATGAGAACTGCTTGGAGAATCTCAGGCTGCAGAGAATCTGGTGTCCCCAGAGATGGGGAGTGAGGGAAGGAAAAGGAGCAGGGTGAAAACTGGGTGAGCAGCAGGGTACTGAGTATCACACACTTCTAAACGAGCTTTATCTGCTCACTTGTGACTCTCAGCCTCCGTGGGGAAGGAGTGTTTGCCCACCACCACCACCCTGGCTGCCTCTCATCCCACCCAGAGCCGAGGCGAAGCAGCCAGGTAGGGGCCAGGTTATCGAGCTCAAGGTGTGCATGGAACCCCCGCCTCCATCTCCCGATCCAAAGCTCAGCCCTTCCCTTCAGAGGGATTTCTTGTGCTGCAACAAAGCCAAGGTGAGAGAGCTCCATCAGAGCACCAAACCTTCTGACTTGTCACCCCCCGCAGATCTTCTGAGTGAGGCCAGAGAAAAATCTGTGGTCTCAGTCGGCTTTAAGGTCCCTTCCAACCCAACCATTCCATGATTCTATGATTTCATCCCCAGGAAATGTACCTGCTGCAACAGCACAAGGTCACAGATGTCAGGGGAACTCCTCCTTTGCCTGAGGCTTCTCCCTCAATAGACCAACTCTTCCAATTTGCCACCTCACATCCTTAACCAAAAACCGACAGAACCAACCAAAACAAAAAGAGAACCTGAAAACATCCACTGCACCCTGGGTTTTGTCCTTCTTTCTTTCCTAACTGGGAAAAGAGAACCAAAGAGGATGTCAATGTCACTCCTTTTTGTGGTGACTTGGCAAGCCACTGGTGAGCCACAAGTGTGACAGGGCATGAGGCAGAGTGAAAAAAGGAAAACTGTGTTTCCCAAGATTTCAAAATTCAAATATAATAGCGTTTCTTTGCCCCGAGGATCCTAAATTCCTGTAAAAGACAGTTATGGTATTTCAGCCTAATCTTAGAAATGGGGAAACTGAGGCAAACTTTGGATCTCAACAAAATCCCACAAGCAAGCTGTGTCAGATGCACACCCTCATCCTTCTGTTCCCCCATCCCATGCTTTGAAACAGCTGTGGACTCATTTAATCTGAAAAATGACATCAGGAGAAATTGCTTTGGCTTCTAAGTAACACATATGTGAAATCAGAAAACACAAGCTGCATGAAATATGCAGTGCCATACACAGACTGAACTCCTTTTTTACAGTACTATCTTTTTTTAATTAATAATGAATTAATTAATATTTTCTTTAAAAACTCATAGTTCTGAGAGCATGTCCCCAACATTTTGACCCGTACTGCCAGAGCTGCTGTCAGGAAGGTGCTACTGATACACAGCCAGGCAGGGTGGCTGTGCCTGTGTAATTCAGCTGGGCCAAGGACACTTCTGCAGCCCTGAGGGCACCCAGCTGCCCTGCATCCATTCAGATGAGCTCCATTCGGGATGGTATCATGCAGCTCTGCCATGGGACTCATCCCTCCTCCAGCTCTGGCTCAGGCTCAAAGTTTCAGCATCAGAGTTGAGAAAATTGTGCTGTGCACAGGAACATGATTTCTTTTTCAGTGAGGTGGCTTAGGGTTCCCTTCACCCTGAATCAGCACACGTCCAGCAGCCACCAAATGCTCCAGGAGCTGCTGTGTGACCCAGGCTGGCAGGAGCATGGATTTATTGCGGGTTTCTGAGGGCATCAGCACTTCTGGTTGTAGCCACAGCCTAATCCAGGCAGGCTGCTACAGAGCACGCAGCAACAGGCTTCCCTGGGAGCTGGGGGTTCACAGGGAGACTCCCAGCCCCAGGGAGGGAACAATTTTCCTGGACTCTACTTCAACCTGTCAAGCAGAGGATGCTCACCTGGGCTCTGCCACTGTCACACCAAACGGCCTCTTTCAAGTCACCTCACTACGTTTCCCTTTTGCAAAGTGTTTTGAACTCCACGGACAAAAAGGTCATGGAAGAGGAGAGCAGGAGGGCTCACAAAGTGATTCTTGGGAGTGTCCTGTGCAGGACCAGCAGCTGGACTCGGTCATCCTTGTGGGTTCCCTCCAGCCCGGGATATTCCATGAGTTCTGTGATTCTTTCCTTGCCCAGCTCCAAGGGGCTCAGCCACGTGAACAGAGTGAAAGCATCCACACAGACAACACGGAGGTACCTGCTGGGGATTTAGAATGCAAAGCAGCTCAGTTTAGCTGCCTAAAAATAGCAATTAAAAAAGACAGCTATTGTAAATAAAAAGCTGCAGCTTCCAGCCTGCTGCAGCACGGGCACTGCATTTCCATAAAACAACACCTGGACACCAAACTTTGGCAACCTGCAAGGAGCATCCCCACCAAGGACTACAGCTCCTGGGGGCCTGCAGCCCTGGCAGCCAGGCAGGGGTCCAGCAGGGAGGCTGGGATCCCCCCACCCACATCCAAGAGGTTTTTGGAAGTGTTCAAGGCCAGGTTGGATGGGACTTGGGGCAACCTGGGATAGTGGAAAATGTCCCTGCCCATGGCAGGGGGTGGAATGGGATGATCCTTAAGGTCCCTCCAACCCAAACCATCCCATGACTCCCTGGTTCCGTGGTGTGACTGCCAGGGCTCACTTCACCAACAGCAAGAAGGGGGTTCACCACCTTCTTCACAGAGCTGGGGATCCCCGTGCCCAGAGCAGCCCCTTCCACCCTCCCACTCCCTCTTCAGGGCCAGATGTGCCTTTGGGTTCGCACAAAGGCGCTGAGACACCACACCATGTCCGTGCAACACTAACTTTCAGTACCTGCACATGCCTTTGGAGCTCAGGCAGGCTCCTTCTCCATTAAAATCACCTGCTGGGGAGTGATCCCCTCCCCTCTGCGCTTTCAGCTGTGCTCTGTTGCTGGATTTCATGTGTGCCCTGTGCTCCTTCCCCCCACTTTGTTCTCTCCCAGTAGATCTGTTTGATTTTGAACATTCCCTTCAGCATTTCTGTTCTTTTAATTGGCCATTTTCCCCTACACTTGTTTCGCTGGTGGTAAATTCATCAGCCCTAAATGGGCAGAGTGATAACAGACCGTGATAACATGAACGTACACGAACCTGTCACGTGAAAAGCAGGGAATTAATCCATTCACTGGGAAACAGGCCGTGGTGGAGGATGGCTGCTTCCTGAAAGCTTTGCAGCCTTTTCTTTTTTTTTTTTTTTTTTTTTTTTTTGTGCAAGATGTTCTTGCTCCAGTAATCTTTGCACAGCTCTGCCCTATTTCTGCAAGCTACAGAGACAGTGAGCCTGGCTCAGCCCTCGCCACCCAGTCCCCCCCTCCTCACCCCTGGCTCGGGGATTTTCTTTCAGGAATGAAATGACAGCGAGGAATAAATTACCCAGCGCCCCTTTTCTGACTGATTTCTTTTGCCCACGTTATGTCCTGCTAATAATCCCTCTGCACACAAACAAACCGGAGCCAGGACGGTGGAGGGGCAGCCATGGACATCACATGGCAAAACTCCTGCCCTGCTGAGATGATGGCTTTTCCAGCCAGGGGACTGTGAGTGATGAGTACCAGACCGTGCTCCTGGAGCAGGGGTACAAGGGGAAAAGGCTTTGCCTCAGCATCTTCCAAATGAGAGCCTGGAAAACAATTAGAGGGCGAGCACGGCTGGCTGGACTCAGCTTTGGAGGAGAGAAACAGCTCCTGGGCTGTGGCTGGGGCTTTCTGGAAAAATGTGACAGCAGTGGGGTGGAGATAATTCTCGTAACAGAGCCTCTCACCTGTAAATCTTCCCAGTGTCAAGTGAGGAAATTAAGAAAGTTTGGAATAGATGTGGTTTTCCCTACCTCAGTGGTTGCAGGTCCACAGGGTGGGATTTTTGGGGGTGTCCTGTGCAGGGATAGGAGTTGGACTCGATGATCCTTGTGGGTCCCTTCCAGTTCAGGGTATTTTGTGATTCTGTGATTCTGAACTTCACCTCACCTGAACTCCTGATGTAAACACCTGAGCTGGCCGCCCCCTATTCAAAACCAAAGGAAAGAAACAAAGAGATGGGGAAAGTGATTTTTCTGCTCCATTGACATTACCACTGTGGGGTCAGACTCCAGGACTCTTTCTGGCTGTGTCTCCACGAGCAGCAAAGGGGAGCCAGGCTTGGAGTGAGACATCCCATCGGTCCGTGGTGCTTTCAGCCTGCACAACCCAATCTATTCAGGAAGAACAGCCAGGAGTTTTTAGTTATTAGACAAAATTGGTGCACAGGCTCAGCACTGCAGATGCCTCTGGTGCAAAAGCTCCCCTCTGGCAGTGTTGGATGGAGCTCTGCCTGCAGGCTCTCTGAGGGAGGTTGCTGGTGCAGACAGGAGGGTAGAAAGGCTGGTATAACCCACAGAATTTCACTGTTTATATTTTCTATTACTTTATTTTCATTTAGTGGTAAGCAAGAAGTAGCTGGGCAGGACATGCAGTAACTAGCAGGAGTGAAATATTAATATATGATCCAGTGCTTTTTGCTGTTCATAGAACAAAATAAATTGCATTTTATACTTATCCTTCTTTTTAACATCACATCCCAGCATGCTTTTGCTGCACAGGATCCTCCAGCTACGAGACTCACTCTTCCTCCTAGATTTTTTCTGTACATGGTCTGATTTGCAGGTAATTTGCCTCTATTTTTCTAATAAAAAGCGCTGTACTAAAGAAAGTACTGTGAGATTCAAGTCATCCTGAGTGGGATCAGGGTGGGGGAGGTAAGAGCTTGGGGTGGAAGCATCCACTTGGGAGCAGGAAACCATCATCCTCATCTTGATTCAGCTGAGGGGGGATGGTGTGAGGCTGAGGGTTTGCTACACAAATCCCTGAGAAGGAACTTAACTTTCCAAGTCTCCGCTACACAAATCACTGAGAAGGAACTTAACTTTCCAAGTCTCCCTATAAACGTCTGGAAAAGCACACTCAGGGTCCTCACTCATCTTGGTGTAAATCAGTCTGGAAAAATCCGTCACAGAGGTACCTGAGATACTCCTTTGGTGACTTCTCTGAGCCAAATGTGTGTCACAGGCCACTCGGTGACCCCGTGGGATGTTTCAAGGCCAGGCTGGATGGGTTTTGGGGCAGCCTGGTCTGGTGGGAGGTGTCCCTGGCCATGGCAGGGGATTAGAACTGGGTGAGCTTTCAGGACCCTTCCAACCCAAAACATTCCATGACTCTGTGATTCTTTCCTTAGCTGTTTTCCAAGCAGCTCTCACCAAGCAGGTGAATTTCTGGATTCTCCAGACTCCATCAATCCCCATTTCCATTTGCTGGTTGAGACAGCAGCTCTGCTCCTTCTCCCCCACAGAGGACATTTGTTATTCTGAATAAAAATATTGCGTTGCCTTGTTATTTAATGAAGTCAAAATTCATAGGCAGCATCTGTGCAGAAGATAAAATGTTTTGGGACAGTTTAGTCCTTTTCTTATCTGAGTGATTAGGGTTATGTAAAGTCTTTTCTCTCAACACAGAGATGGAGTTTCATAAGCAATGGACCAAAGTAGTGCCAAGTATCCAACCACCTCCCCTCGATCACACAGGATTAGTACAATTAATCTGTGGGCATTAGGGACCAGCAGGGTTCTGCCTGGAGGATATAATATATATTTATTATTTCATATCTGATTTCCCCCAAGAGCAGAAAATTCAGCCATGGGCTTTGCTCTTCATCGTTATATTTTTTGCAAATGGCTCTGTGGGATTTGGAAAATTACTGAGGGGCTCCAGCTCAGAGGAAAATCAAGCTCAGGAATACTGAATTAAGATGGGAGGTGATTCTCCTGCTTTGCTCCACTCTCACGAGACCCCAGCTGTAGAGCTCTGTCCTGCTCTGGTGTCCCCAGCGTGAGAAGGACATGGATGTGCTGGAGCGAGTCCAGAGGAGGTCATGGAAATGCTCTGAGGGCTGGAGCCCCTCTGCCCCAGAGCCAGGCTGGGAGAGCTGGGGGTGTTCACCTGGGGAAGCGCAGGCTCCAAGGAGAGCTCAGAGCCCCTTCCAGGGCCTAAAGGGGCTCCAGGAGAGCTGGAGAGGGACTTGGACAAGGATGTGCAGTGATGGGACAAGGGCCAGACCAGCAAATGGGCACCAGAAGATGCAAAGGAAGGAGAGGAAGAACAGCCCAAACACACAGTGATCTTTCCTCCTTCCTGCCTTTCAAAGCTGTCACCTACCAATTTCATTAATTATTCACCACTTCTTGTATTAGAAGAGAAAATGAACCTTTCTTTTTTGCCTCTCCTCTTCAAACACTTCCCAAAAGTGGGGCTGGTCCTAAACTGTCTGATCCAAGTGATGCAGGTGGAGATACTGAGATGCTGGAGCACATCCAGAGAAGGGCAATGAAGCTGGGAATGGGTCTGGAGCACCAGGAGCCGCTGAGGGAGCTGGGAAAGGGGCTCAGCCTGGAGAAAAGGAGGCTCAGGGGGGCCCTTCTGGCTCTGCACAACTCCCTGACAGGAGGGGGCAGCCGGGTGGGGTGGGTCAGTATCTTGTCCCAGGTAACAAGAGATAGGATAAAAGGTAACAGCCTCAAGTTGAGCCAGGCGATGTTTAGACTGGATATTAGAAACAATTTCTCCACCAAAAGTTTAGTAGTGGGCTTGGCAGTGCTGGATTAACGTTGGACTCAGTCATCTCAGAGGTCTTTTCCAACCTAAAGGATCCTATAGTAACTTAGAAAAAACACCAGTGGGGTTTACCAGCACTTTTCATTTCTCTAAGCTTTATGAGATGAATGGGCAATGTTCTCCTGGCCCCGTGCAGGGAGATGGCTGCCGATTACAGAGGTGTTACATGATCAGCCCGGATGGGAACATGGAAATGAGGGTGGCAGAGCCGTGTGGAGTTAGGCTGGGGCTCAGCAGTCCCTGCTTATAAATACTAAACTCTGCCTGTGTGGCACAGAGGGTGAGCTGCAGGTCACAGCTAAGATAGGAATCAAAAAGGTTTAAGCTGAGCTTCCAAAGTGCATCTGTTGGAGCTGTCTTTGTTAGGACAAGCCTGTCGCCTTCAGCGGTTTTTATTTTTTATCATATATTTTATGATTTTTGCAACACACCGGCGAGGTAAGGTTCTCGTTGTTAACTTCAGACTCCCCTTCTCAGCGTCCTACCCCACCAGCAGAGCAAAACCAGAGGTTTCATGACACCTGTTTGCAAAGCCCACTTGAGACTGAGGCAAATTGTGTCCCACACTCTGCTGATCACAGAGGCTGCACTAAACCACCCGTTCCTGGGATGGTCGGATGGGGCTTGGAGCACCCTGGTCTAGTGGGAAGTGTCCCTGCCTATGATAGGGGGCCAAAATAAGATGGTTTTAAGGTCCCTTCCAACTTGAACCACTCCATGATTATTCCAGGCACCGTTTTGTGCACTCCCCTGAAGATGAACTGCCACGAACTACATTTCTAAGCCTCTCGCAGGCTTGTTGTCCCACCTGCGTTAAAATCCACGCTGCGATAGCATTTTCAGCCACTGAATTAACAAGGAGCATTAGTGCTGGAGATTCAGGGCTGCAGCACAACCGAAACACCCAGGAGAGTTAAAAATAAACAATTTCAGTGCCTAAACACCTTCGTTCTGCTGGCTATTTTCTGCCTGACAGCACCCTCTCCTGGGAAGCAGGCGCTGTGCTGGCCGAAGGGTGCTCCCCGCTCAGCTCCCACCAGCGCTGAGCACCAGCAGGACAAGGGCAGAGCCTCCCAGGGCGAGTTTAGGCACAGTGCTAGCAGACAGCCCCTTCTGAGCTATTTTTTGCAGCTGCCTTTGGAGGATGCTGGAGATTTCTGCAGGACCGAGTGCTGGTCAGTCACAGCACCCAGTTACGAGGTACCCACGAGAGGATGGGTGCAGCTCTCAGCACAGGCACTGGTAAAGCCTGGCAAATACTGCTGCTTTGGGGTGCTGGAGGTAAACCCTCACTGTTCTGGCAAGGACTGCCCTAAATTTTTGTCCTCAGATATGTCCCGGCCTTTCATTTGTTTGAAACACAGGCGAGCCATCAACTTTTTGGAAATTGTGTGCGTTTTACAACGCTTGTGTTCGGCTGGCTACATCTCACAGGCTGTGAACTAAGAAGGGGATGAGCAGCTCAGCTGCCCTGGGATGCTGGGCAAGGCTGGGGCATCAGCATCAGCATCCATCCAGCAGGGTTCCAGGTTCCACCTGCTCCAAAATCCTCATCCTTTGCCCTCTGCAACAGCAGGAGCACCTCCCTTGTGCCTAGCACTGGTCCGGTCCCCACTTGACCAAATTTAACATCGTGCAGCTGGCTCAAGAAATCGTTTTATATTTTAGATAAAAAGGTTTTTAACTACAAACCACACACAGGGCTTACCTGCATCCTGGGCTAACACTCCCCTTTGAAGCCCAAGCAGTGAAGTCGCGACAATTTGCTGTCTAATTAGTTCCCTGCTGATGGTTTTCCACTCCTTGTGAACTTTCCCAGTCACTGCAAGGTTTTCTGTGTTCTTCCATGAACGATTCAGTCCTGCTGCATCTGCTGGCAGTATGGAGGTGTTTAATTACCTTTATCAAGCATGGACAGCAGCAGGGGCTGGGAGATGGATGAAAAGGAGTTGACCTGACTCTTCAGCCACTGCTCAAAAGGTGGGCAGAGGGAGTGTCTGGCAGTGAGCAGATCTGACACCTGCTTGGAGGCAGAAAGGTCTTTCAGGGCAGCTCAAAACCCACGTCACTTCAGGGGCTCCTCAAAAGCAGGGACACCCCAAAGCACTGATGGCTTTGAAAAGCCCTGCCTGCCCTTCTGTGCCCCTGCACAGCACCAGGCACGCAGGCACTGTGCCTTGTCTGGTCTGTGTCTCACCCAAATTAATACCCAGTCCTAATTACTACATTATCTCTGTCCATCCTGGGGTATTTGCTAAAGATCGTGACCCTTTCTCACCCCCAGCATGGGGAAAACTGTGGCTAAGAAAGCCCCTAGCAGGGATCCAGGTGTTCATCCCCATGCCTTGCACACCACAGGGCCTTGGAGCAGCCCCGGGCTGCAGAAATACCCTGGGGACATTGCTCTGCTCCGGGTCAGGCACCTCTTCAAAACACAAAACCGACCCATGGAACAGCAGTTACCTCCAGGAGGCAGTTTGAAGAGGAAAAGGATGATGAAAAGCAGTGACCACCAAGGTGAGTTCACGCTACCAAGCTCAGCAAAACAGAATTAAATCAGCAGCAGAGTGATTCGGGGGATGCTGAACCCCCCACCTCTGCACTTCTGTCTGCCCCTCTCTCTCCAATGCCCCTGGTCCGTCTGCTTCTGGAGAAGCTTAGCTAAAACTGAAGGAAATTACTCAGAAACATTCCCTAATTGCTGTTTGCCTGCCAGGCTGAAGAAGGCATCAGCTGCCAGCTCAGAGAAAGCTCCCAGTCACATGAATCCCCTTGATGGTTTCAAGCATCCTCTTCTGCATCCCTTTTTTTAAAGCCTCTCCTTGCTGAGTGTCAGACCTGCCGATGCCAGGGGCTAACACAGCTAATGCTTCCTAAAGGGAATCAGTGCACCTGCAGCTGGCAGAGCCAAATCCTGATTTGGGATGCAAAGAAGTCCTCAGATTCAGTTACCAGGGGCTGACAGGTGGGGCAGGCAGGTAAATTACAGAGGTTGAAGTACCCTGGGCTGCATCAAAAGCAGGGCAAAGAAGGGGATTCTCTCCCTCTACTGTGCCCTTCTGGGACCCCACCTGCAGTGCTATGTCCAGCTCTGGGGCTCCCAACAGGAGGAGTCCAGAGGCCATCGAGATGCTCAGAGGGATGGAGCAGCTCTGCTCTGGAGCCAGGATTGGAGAACTGGGGGTGTTCACCTGGGGAAGAGAAGGCTCCAGGGAGATGTCAGAGCCCCTTCCAGTGCCTAAAGGGGCTCCAAGAACAGACGGAGAGGGACTTTGGACAAGAGCATGGAGTGACAGGACAAGGGGGAATGTCTGAGAGAGTAGGTTTAGATTGGATGTTAGCAAGAAACTCCTCCTTGTGAGGGCGGTGAGGCCCTGGCACACGGTGCCCAGAGAAGCTGTGGCTGCCCCTGGATCTCTGGAAGTGTCAAAGGACAGGATGGACGGGGCTTGGAGTGACCTGGAATAGTGGAAGGTGTCCCTGCCCATGGCAGGGGATGGAACTGGATGATCTTTAATAATCTTCACACCCTAAACCATCCCAGGATTCACATTTTCTGACTCAGCTTTACATTTAAGAGTGTTTAAACCCAAGCAAAAACTTGGGAGAACACCTCCCAACCCTCTGAAGGGAAGGTTTCCGGCCCAAGGATTTCTCAGTGGGATTTCTCAGTGGGATGAGAGCCTCTCCTACCTGGCCCAGGCCAGGCAGGGTTTAGTGCTCCCCAAACACCAAGGTACTGTGACAGCACACGGCTTTGAATTCCTCCAGTGCCCAGGGAAGTCAAAGGGTACCTGGCTCTTCTCCCACCTGCTCAGGGCAGTCTCTGGTTTCAGCCCTTGCTGCCAGAAGACATTGAATGAAGAAACAACCCTTCCAGCTCCTTGCTGCTTGCGTCCCCAGCCAAGCAAACCAACCGTGTCCTGCAGGAGCAAGAACCGGAACGGGATTCTCCACCCCTGCTCCATTCTGCCATGTGCAAATGCTCCCAGTTCTGCAGAAACAGGCATTAAACACCTGCAGCAACAGGTATTAAACACCTGCAGCCAGAAAAAGAGCACTGAACCCACCTCTTGAGGTGGCTGCTTGAACCACAGTGGAGAAAAGAGGACTGGCACTGTGATCACCCCACCACAAACACAGCCCATGCAACTGGCACCATCTCCCAAATCCAGATGTGCAGTCCCTGCCTTCTAGAGGGACTGAAATGAACCTGTAACAGCCACAGCCTGAGGCAGGAGGGCAAAAATGAGAGAAAAAAGGGGCATTTTTGAAGAAAGTACAATGCTGCAGGACCACAGAGAAGCAGGCATATACAATGGTGGTTTTATTCATAACATCTTCAGCTCGGGCTGCAATTCTTTCAGTTTTTAAAATTAAAACTGGTCAGCAATTGAGGAAAAGAAAAAAAAAAACAAATAGTCCCTGTGTGCACAAACAATGCAGCTTTGAATAATACACGGTAAATTTATTTCATATTAACATGAACAGTAAAAAGTGGACATTTTGACGGGATTTTACTTCAGGTCCTTTTCTTTATTCCTCTATTGTGTCCTTTTTGCCAGTCTCTTGTCCCTCAAATTGTGGATACTTTGCCTCAACATCAGCCCAGGTGAGATAACCGTTGGCCAGGTCTCGGATGATGGCAGGAAGTTCAGAGATCTGCAGGAAAAGCCACAAAACACAAAGTCACCAAACTCACGCTGGATATTTGGGGAACATGGGCAATTTTTACATCAGCAACAGAACAGGTACAAGATACCTCCCGGAAGATCATTTCTGGGGAGAAAACCATTAATCAAAACACCTTAAATCACTCTGTTATCTGTTACTAAGGTGATCCATGAGGGAAATGGTGGACCAAAGCAAGGTAATGTGCTACATTTTGGGAAGGGAAAGAACCACAGTACACACATCCAAAAGATGCTGTAAGCCAAGATTCAGCCAGGCCCTACCTACTGTAAGACCAGCACAAAAGAAGCTGCCAGTTGCCTTTTCTTTGCTGCTCACAGCACAGTCACGGTGCAAAGGATCAGCCAGAAAGCTGAAAATTTGCAGAAATTGATGGACAGCAAAGTCTGATCTCTGCTGGTCAGCAGTGAGAGGTCACCCAAGTGACAGAGGGACAGATGGGCGCCCTGAGGAACTGGCACTGCCTGTTACACCCAGCCAAACCCCAGCCAGCTCAGCAGCCCCAGGCAGTGCAGGTGCTTCTGTGCAGCTACAACTCAGCCTCACAGGTGAGCACCATCTCTTCATGTGCCTGGGGTGGGGGCCAGGGGAAAAAGGGCATCAGGTGGTAAAGAAAAACCTCCCATCTCCCAAGACTGCGGATCCACAGCTCTGAGCAGTTCTGCTCACAGGCAGAGCCCACCACAGGGAGGTTTTTGCTATTCCAGTCTCTGCACTATGGCTACACTGGCAGAGGGTGCTCAGGGCACACGCAGCTTTTGGGCAGTCGTTCATCAGCTCCTCTGGTGCTGCACAGGCAACACCAGCTGCAAGGCAAGCCCCAATGTTCTGCCTTTTGGTGCCTGCGGATTCCGAGGAACCCTGCCTTTGAAAGCCACACACAGCCCAGTCAATGCTTTAACTCAGCAGCCTTCACTTGGAAAGAGCCACTCTGGAGAGCAGTGCAAATCTGCACGAGGCACGGCTTTCACGTAAGACCAACACCTCTGCATGCAAGGAAAACAAAAGCTTCTCCTCATGTCATCAGCTGGGCCAGCATCTTCTGCCTGCCCAGTATCCGTTCCTGGGGATTTCTCACAACAGCTAAATTGCTACAGAGCTGGAGGCAGCTCCCACGAGGATCAGTGACAGATCGGAGGCAGCAGCTGACGCTGTCCCCAGGCCCAAAAGGAGTGCGCTCGGCCGTGCCGGCAGGCAGGCGCGGGCGCCGCGCTCACCTCGGCGCGGATCTGGCGCATGGAGTCGCGGTCGCGCAGCGTGGCCGTGTGCGGGCTGCGGTTCACGGTGTCGAAGTCGATGGTGATGCCGAAGGCCACACCGATCTCGTCCGTGCGGGCGTAGCGCCGGCCGATGGAGCCCGCTGCGTCGTCCACCTTGTGCGAGATCCCGGTCCTGGTCAGTGCTTCGGCTGCAGGGAGCAGAGCGGGGACCGTTACGTGACCCCTGGGGCTCCCCAGGCCCGCAGGGACCGTTACGGGATCCCCGGAGCTCCCCAGACCCGCAGCGCCCGTTACAGTACCCCCGAGGCACACAAGACCGGCAGGGACCGTTACGCGACCCCTGGGGCGCCCCCGCCCCGCAGGGACCGTTACGGGATCCCCGGAGCTCCCCAGACCCGCAGCGCCCGTTACAGTACCCCCGAGGCACACAAGACCGGCAGGGACCGTTACGCGACCCCTGGGGCGCCCCCGCCCCGCAGGGACCGTTACGGGATCCCCGGAGCTCCCCAGACCCGCAGCGCCCGTTACAGTACCCCCGAGGCACACAAGACCGGCAGGGACCGTTACGCGACCCCTGGGGCGCCCCCGCCCCGCAGGGACCGTTACGGGATCCCCGGAGCTCCCCAGACCCGCAGCGCCCGTTACAGTACCCCCGAGGCACACAAGACCGGCAGGGACCGTTACGCGACCCCTGGGGCGCCCCCGCCCCGCAGGGACCGTTACGGGATCCCCGGAGCTCCCCAGACCCGCAGCGCCCGTTACAGTACCCCCGAGGCACACAAGACCGGCAGGGACCGTTACGCGACCCCTGGGGCGCCCCCGCCCCGCAGGGACCGTTACGGGATCCCCGGAGCTCCCCAGACCCGCAGCGACCGTTACATTACTCCCGGGGCTCCCTAGACCCGCAGGGACCGTTACGCGACCCCTGGGGCTCCCCAGACCCGCAGGGACCGTTACGGGATCCCCGGGGCTCCCCAGACCCGCAGGGACCGTTACGTGATCCCCCGGGGCTCCCCAGACCCGCAGGGACCGTTACGCGACCCCCGGGGCTCCCCAGACCCGCACGAGGCACTGCCTGTCCCGGGTGCAGGCAGCACCTCAGAGCCCCAGTTTTACTCTGGCAGAACATCCAGTGTTCCATTCCTCGTAGGACCACAAGGTCAAACCCACCCCGCTCTCTCAGCTCCCCACATTGCACCACAACTCTCATCCCAAGTGCAAAGCCACCGAGTTCTTCCCCTTGTCACCAGTGCCACGACTCTGCCTTAACTCCACACCACCCCGGCCTCAGTGTGCAGGGCACACCCAGCACAGGGAGGCAAAGTCCCAGGCAGAAGGGTGCCAACAACCAAAGGCACTGTCTGACATGCAACCCCTGTTCCTCTCCTTCATCTGTTCAGTTTTATGGTCCCTATCTTTCACCATGATGCCCACCACCAGTGGGCAGTTTGACAAAATAGTTGCAGGCTCAGCAGCTCTGGGACAGACTCAATAAATTAGCTGGCCAATAAAAGCAAAGAAAACATTAATAATAGAACAAACAAAACCCCTCACTGCTCCAGCTTCTCCTAAGCAGTGGTAAAGATTTATTTTTGACACAGAAAGAAAAAAAAGCAATGTCTTTTACATTCCAAACCAATACAGGGAAGGTGATGGTGTTGCGTTTTTTGAGGGTAGCTGAAGAGTTTGATGGATACCCAAAGCTTTTGGATACTCAGCTGGTTCAGGTTGACAACTCTCCCTGTGCACTTTGGAGAGCCACGTGACCCCAATGCTATTTTGAGAGACCTCTCTTCCCAGTGCACAGCCCCATCAGACGCAAAGTGCTTAACACACTTACATAATTCCTTGACAAAAGGCATGAATTCCTGATTCTGGCTCAGAGGAAGAACGGAGCACTTGAACGGTGCTACGACAGCTGGGAAACTGAAGAACTGTGGAAAAAAGGAAAAGAACAAGTAAATACAAGTTTAATGGTCAGATCAGACTCTTAGGAGGTGAGAATAAGCTCTGACTGAGGCTGGAGGCAGGGTGAGTGTCCCAGGAGAGTCTCTGTCCTTCTCTAAGACATCAGCAGTGACACCTCACACCACTGGAGCAGGACTGGTTTTCCTCAGCCTCCATTTCCCCTTATCTCCTGACAGCTAAATGTTACCTCTCACCAAAACAGGTCTACCAGAGCCCTCCTGAAGAAATTTAACCTGATCTGAATAGCAGAAAAATTAAGGGTGGAGGTGTCTTTCCAGGAGATTTAGTGTTATGCACAGTGTAAACCAAACTCCCTGTTTGAGACTCCACACACATGGAGTATATGCAGCAAAAAGGTTTTCAGAACCCTTCAGAAACACCCTCAGAAAATAAAAATGTCCCAGAAGTGAGGGGAAAATAACAGTATCTTTCCTGGCAATTAGCAAGGTATAAAAGGGACAGAAGCAATGCATATGAGATGTACCACAATATAGAGCAGCACAAGCTATATAGAAAGAAAGTGAATACTAGAAGGAAGGCAAATCCACTATTTTATACTTCGGGAGCAGTTTGGGATTCAAAGTCAACTGTGTCCTAACTCTGGTCTCCTGAACCTTGTTTCCCCAGTCATAAATGCACCACATCCTGTGGCACCCAGTGAGACGAAGAAGCCCTTTTATTGTGTTATATTTCTTTTCTGTGAACACAGTCCAGGAGCCAGGAACACAGAAGGAAGCAGCACCAAGTTTCCAGCCAGCTTCCCACGGGCCACCAGCAATGGCACAGTGCATCCCATCTGGGCACTGGCTGGAGGAAGCTGGTGCTCTGCATGTAACAAACACTTCCCTCTGGTCCCTGCTACAGCAAAGCTTCAGGCCAAGGTTTTAGGGGTGTTCAGAACCAGAGAAGGCTGAATTTCACAGGGGACTGAGCAAACAGTCAGTCCATTGTCCATCTTGCTGCACAGAAGTATGATTCCAGGAAAAGCAGCAGAAAACAAATGAAATTAAACACTGAAGAAATGCCTTTCCCTGAGCAATGGAACACTGCCAAGTGTGGCTCCAAAAGGAGGAATTTCTCAGCCCCTTGCTAGTACCCCAGCGAGAGCCTCATGCACACATAGCCCCAGATTGCTCTCATGTAAAAATGACATGTACTCTGGCAAAAACAGCAATTCACACTCCACCAGGGCTTTCCCATCTCTACTGGGCACTGTGCAGCCTTATTTCAGCCCTTTCCCTGGATGTCAGGGGAAGGCAGGTGCCTGCAGCTGGCCCAGCCTCAGGGGCGCTCACCGTTCTCTGCTCGTCTCCTTCCCGGATGCGGAATGTGTGTTCAAACACTGTGTACATGATCCTTCCAATGCCAAACGAGGGCTCGATGACATTTGGGATGATTTCTTCCACTGGAACACAAAGCAACACACATCACCATCAAAAATGAGTTTAGACACAAGAAAGAGATGTGATTGCTGATGCTGTCTTTCTGCTCAGAAATTCTGGTTAAGTGTAGGTGAGTACATGGAAATAAAAGATTAAACACTTCTGCTCTAAATTACCTGAAATAGATTTGGACTTAGCTCATGTACAGGACATACTTAGGCTGTAGAAAACAACTCAGGGCCCCTTCTCTGGTCCTGAGTGCAAATAGTGCTACACAGCTTGCATCCACACAGATAAAGCACTTCACAACAGCAAAGCCCCATCCAAACTGATCACTGCCTACACCAAGCCACAAAGTGCCTAGGCACTGTCTGGGGGTGCTACTTGGCATGGAAAGCCATGCCAGGGAGTGTACTAGCAATTAAACAGCCTGGACGATGGCATGGCAGTGCTCAGTCCCCAGCTCACTTTGGTTTAACAGCCTCAGCATCCATCATTCTGGGCAGAGAAGCTTCAGATCCAACCCAAATTCCAGCAAAGAATCCCACAGGGACTCCTTCCACAAAACCACCTTGTGACCTGGATTTGCGCTTTGGTTTGTCACTTAACCCCTACTAAAAATGTTTGTATCAGCTTGCAGCACTCAGTAGTAAGAAGTGAACTGGTCTGAGTAGCTTAAAATCCATTCTATAAGTTTACTGCATACAATGGTTTGGGTTAAAGGGATCTTAAAGAGCCAACCCACCTGCCATGAGCAAGGACACCTTCCACTATCCCAGGGTGCTCCAAGCCCCATCCAGCCTGGCCTTGGACACTGCCAGGGATCCAGGGGCAGCCACAGCTTCTCTGGGCACCCTGTGGCAGCACCTCCCCACCCTCACAGGGAAGAATTTTGTACTAACATCTCCTTTAAACCTGCCCTCTTTCAGGTTAAAGGCCTCATCCCTTGTCCCATCACTCCATGCCCTTGTCCAAAGTCCCTCTCCAGCTCTCCTGGAGCCCCTTTAGGCACTGGAAGGGGCTCTCAGGTCTCCTTGGAGCCTTCTCTTCCCCAGGTGAACACTCCCAGCTCTCACAGCCTGGCTCCAGAGCAGAGAGGCTCCAGCCCTCTCAGCTTCTTCATGGTCTCCTCTGGACTCATTCCAGCACATCCATGTCCTTCTTGTGTTGAGGGCCCCAGAGCAGGACATAACATGGGATGACCTTTTTTTATTTGTACATTAACCAACCATTTTCAAGACAAGAGAGAGGGAAACCCTAAGTTTTGCCTTCTGCTTGCAGCCAGCAGCCAAACCACCAAGTGCACAGACTTCTAGGAAAACCAGGGGTTCTACTTGCTGGCCCCCAGCAATAGCAGAGTCATTAAATCTACAACTGAGTCCTTCTTTGAAGTGGTGACAAAGCAAAGTCTGGCACAGCAGCAGCCCAGGCTGACTGAAAGGCAGGTGCCAGACATCCCAAAGGCTCTGCTGCTGCAAGAATAAATACATTCTGCACATGCTACAAGTTGTTCTGCTTCCTCCTAGGAGCACTGATGGTCTCCACTCAGGACAGGATGATGCAGCAGTTACAGCAGCAACTGGGGAAAACTCTACCTCAGCTCTGTCAAAGACCCAAAGGACCTCAGGTGAGGCACTTACAGAGCTGGCTGGAAAGACACGACTTCTCTGAGGAACTCAATCCATGCATTTTGTAAAGCTACCTTCTAGCCCCATTTCTCACACAGTACAAAAGCTCTGTGGAGATGCAGTCACTGACCTTCCAAAAGCTTTCCAACTCTTAAACTGTCCATTTTCAAGGAAATTACATTTGGCATTTTTCCTATGCTGTGTTACAATATTAACAGGACAATGCTCCCGATAAAGTTCATACTCAAAGGGTATCCTGATGATGATCAAACAACCAAGAATCAAATTTACCATGTAATGTTTTCTGAAATCTCTTCACAGTAACCATGGCCTTTGTTAATAGAAAAGTTTTCCCTTCAGTTTCAACAGTGAATTCCCTGCAAAGGAAAAAGAAGTCATTTAAAAGCTACAGGAACAAACAAACAAGTTTTACTTCCTCAATTGCATCACTTGGTTGACTCAGAGTGGGATGATAGAAGCCAGGGAAAACCCCAGAGATGAAAGAAACATGTAGCATATCCATTAAAAGAAATTTGCATTAATAATAAAATTACTACAGGTAGATTAAAAGCAACCATTTTCATAATTACAGTGAACTTAGCTGTGGTTAACAGCCTGAAGCAAACTCAATTAGGAAATTCTCAGGGTGAAGCCTACGCACCAAAGAGAAAAAGGGAGGCACACAAAGCAGGCACTGGACTATCAATAAAACCAGGGATATTGCTTGTAACTCATCTATTGAACCATTTCAGGGAGATTCTGGATGGACTAAGTTCATTTTCTTCTCTGCAATAATTTCTCTGCCCATTTTGAGTGCTACTGATTTCTTCTATATTTTCACATTCATAGAGATGTTAAAGAAATAAATTTTAGCTCAGGGGAAGAAAGAAACACGTAAATGCTACCATTCTGTAATGTATTCATTGATCCTACACCTTGTACCATCTCAAGCAGGAAATTAAGTTTATTTTTTTGTTACTGCACCGTTAGCTTTCTCATAACACAGACAGCTGTTGGCCTGCTTCAGCCGAATTTGACAACTGTAAAGACTTCTCATATTTTCAGCTCCTGCATGTGCTGTTAGGAAGGCAGGTCAAAGAAATTCATACAAATTCCTGCCATAGTAAATCAAGGCTGTAACAGGTCCTAAAGCAGCTCACCAAACACTGGAGGATACCCAGGCAAGTTTTGCTTCCCATTTAAATCTTTTGTTCCACCGGTCACAGAATTATTTTATTAATTTTAAAGTTTTAAGTCAGTCCTGGCCCACTCTCAAGCCAGCGTGGGGAAGCTGGTAAACATTTCCCATTTCACTGAACTGTTTCTCTTCTGGGATGATTCTACTAAAGCCAGCAGCTCATTCCCAAATGAACAAACAAATATTTATGTGCATACACCCAGAGAGACGCTGATGGATGACCAGCAATGGCTGGTGGAAGGGACAGCACTCAAACATCTCAGAGGACCCACACAGATGGGTCTCACAAGGAAACTGGTTTCAGGTGGCTCCAACAGATGCAGCAGCCCTTTGGAGCCCATCAGGATGTCAGAGGAAGGCACCACACACACAGAGCCAGCTCACCCTTTCTCGTTGAGCAGCTGCTCCATCTCGCTGATGTAGCACTCGTCACACATGGAAAGGTATTCCATCACCACCTTGGCATCCTTCTTGTAAGCTTTGCCAATGGCTCCCTTATTTGCCTCAAACTGAACAATGTTGACTGTTCTGTACAAGGCAGTTAAGGAGGCTGTGAGCACAGAAAGCAGGGCCTGGTTGCTTCGTTATGTCAAAGTTAATTGCTACACAACGCAAAGACATCTCCTCCATTACTGGATGAAGGAACTTCCCTCCAAGAGAGGAAAGGAGTAACAAATGCTCAATTCTTTCCAGGTCACTTCCCAAAGTCATGCTAGCCTGTAGTTGTAGGTTTCCCTGTTAAATATAGAGATGTAACTTGAAACAGAGCTGTGCAGATGTCCAAGACATCTCCCTGTCCAATCCCTTTCCACTTGAAGAGAAGCTGCTTTATTCTGAAAGGATATAGGTTCTTTGAGATGCTTCTCAGCTATAAGAGGAACTTTGGTGGCACGGGCATGGCAGGAAAGGTCATAGCAGGAACGATCAGCACAGCCAACGATCTCAATCCAACCCTGAAAAAACAAAACTGGAAGCTTTCACCAACTCACTTTTTTGTCCACTTAACCATCAAATATGTTTATTCACCCTTAAGCCCTCCCTGCTCCCATGACTGTTTTTTCTACATAATTAGCTCTGTTACAATAAGCAGCCCTCCCTCACCAGTTGCTCCCTCATTTGAGTGATCCCATTTGTTTCCAGAGGAAACGATCAGTCATCTACCCAGTGCCTGTGTTCAGGGCCAGCTTTTCCACATGGCTTGGCAGAGCACAGCCCTGTGCCAACAGCTCGGGCTGGGGCCAGAGCACACAGTCCTATCACTCACATGCCACGGGCACACAAGGCATCATGTCCCCAGGGCTCTACTGCTCCCAAGCATGGGACACACAGCAGGGAATCAACCACGCTGGAATGGCCAAAAGCTTGGCTTAGGAGCTGCTACAACACAGATCACGTGCAAGGGAAGCTCTTAATTCAGTGTTTCAGCATGTGTGGCAAGGAGGAATCTCAGAACACCGTTCACTCTGAATTGGTGAAGCTGCAAACACAGCCTCCCTCTGGATTTCCCAACAGACAATCCCATGTTAGAAAAGGCTCAGCAGCTGCTTCCCACTCGCTGTCACATCAGTGTGGGATGTACAGACAGCCAGATGTTGTGTGGTTTTCCAAGCTGGAATGATATAGCAAGGTGTCAGAAAAGGTGTGTGAACAGAAAAAAATCCCTGTGCTTGAGAATTGGGGTGTTCCAGGGTATTCTGGGGGATTTTTACAGAAATTAAGCTATTAGGGTGTTACAGCTACTTCTCAGAAAACACAGAATACAAGTTTATGTGGTTGTTCAACCTGGAGCAGAGAAGGCTCTTCCAATGCCTAAAGGGGCTCCAAGAGCTGGAGAGGGCCTTTTGGACAAGGACATGGAGTGACAGGACAAGGGGGAATGGCTTTAAACCGAAAGAAGGCAGGTTTAGATAAGGCATTAATAAGAAATTCTTCCCTGTGAGGGCGGTGAGGCCCTGGCACAGGTTACACAGAAAAGCTGTGGCTGCCCCTGGATCTCTGGAAGTGTCCAAGGCCAGGCTGGACGGGGCTTGGAGCACCCTGGGATGGTTAAAGTGTCCCTGCCCATGGTGGGTGGATCTTTAAAATCCCTCAACTTAAACCATTGTATGCAGGAAACTTATAGAATGGATTTTAAGCTACTCAGACCAGTTCACTTCTTACTACTGAGTGCTGCAAGCTGATACAAATATTTTTGGTCAGAGCTAAGTAACAATGTTCCTTTCATGCCCCTGGGATTGCTGTGCTCACTCCTGGGTTAGGCTGTTGGACAGCCTGCTCTGTGAGTGTTGTCCCGATCATCACGACAAGGCTTGCAAAGTTTAATAATCTTATTTGCATGGTGTGGCCCACACATGTCCAGTTCTGGGCTGGCTGGAAAGAGAGGCTGTGAACTTGTGGAAGTCAGCTATGGACATTCAGAGGAAGCCATTCCTTCGGTCACTTCTCCAGGTCTTCTCTATATGAAGCCGAATCACTCATCTGAGCTGCAGGAGGTTTGTTTTTCTCCTAACCTTAAGTCTGGTAGAATTTTACTGGCTGCTATTCCTCTAACTTGTTGTAACAAAACATCACTAGTGATAAGTTTAAATCCAACCAACAATACAAGAGGGAAAAAAAGGCATTCAAAAAGGCTTGAACAAAAAAGCTCTTAATGACTCAGCAGGAAGATGGTAACAAATCCTCAGGGAATTTTTCTTCCAGCACCAGCTGTCTGAACTGGCAGGAGTGAACTCATTTCTCACAGCATGGAAGAGGGAAAGGAAGAGCAAGCATTCAAGCAGGAAGCAATCTGCCCTGGAATAACACCTCCAGCAAAACAAATCCTTCTCCACTACTGTTGCAGAGGTCAGAGTCTTTGGAAAGCACCAGGACTCAGTCTCCTTTAACTCCAGATGAAATTTGACCAGTGAAGTGTCCCCAGGCTACCTCAGGCTCCAGCAAAGGAGTCTGGACCTACCAAAGCAGCATGAACAGTTCATAAACTTTGTGCAGGGAGCTGACCTGTCCCTTGGTCCTGGATTCAGAATATTTCAACTGCACCACGTGTGTTCAGACCAACATGGAGCTGGACAGACGCATCAGACTCACAGCCCTAACTTGAAAAAGCAAGAAATAAACCAGATGTGACAGGGGGTGCCCCTTGCTGTTTCCACTTTGCCCACTTACATAGGAGGTTTTGGACTCTGCATCCCAGCAGTCACAGGCATAATGAGCCATCTCATTCTCCATGTGCTGTCGGAAGCGCAGCTTCTCCGGGGACACACCGACCTTAGTGAGGAAGAGGTAGATTCTGCCAATGAAGTAACCGAGAACCGAGTTATTGATCACACCCTGCAGGGGGAAAAAGCAGGAAGAAGACACCCACATTAATTCCTAAGGAAGCAAATTCATGATTTGTTGTACTTCTGCAGGCAACCTGACAACTTGGGGTAAAGTCCTATGTCTCCCCTGAAACTGTTACATCTCTTCAAGTTCACCTCGTGCCACTGGCACCATCTCCATCTGACCAAAACAGTGAGTTACTGTCACTCCAGGCCTCATCACCCACTGTCTCTGAGGATCACCTACTTGTAAACACCCCACTGTATGCAGCAGTGCAGTTACTGGCAGTACAACAGCTGCACCCTACAGTTCACAGCTGCAACACAACAGAGGGGTGGTGTTCTTTTTTTTTTGGCTGTTGTTTTAGGGATTTTTTGCTTTGTTTATGTTTTTTAAAGGCACTGTTTTGGTGGTTTTTTGTTTTTTTTCATCTAGGGGTTGGAGGAAATGAGGTGGAGCGAGTTGGTAAATCAACCCATTCATACTTAGATGAATCAGGTAGTGATTAATCTAATTAGGCAAGCCATGTACTCATGGGGGTCAGGAGCTGAATATGAGATTCCCAGTTATCCCTTGTATTAATATTCCTTACTGCCCCTCTCCCACTAGCTAGGCATGAAGTTTAACCTCCAACCCCTATCCCAGCACCACCAGCACTCTTCTGGTAACAAGGGCCAGGCCTGGATCTCAGTCTCACTGATTCAGAAGAGAACCTACTCTTAAATCTGGGAGCAAACCCCAGCTGGCACTAACACAACACAAACTTTGCGGAAGCCCAGTGCAGGGAGCTGATCCATCCCCTCACTGCTGATTCAGAATATTTCAACTGCACTGCGTGTGTTCGGACCAACACGGGACTGGACAAGACACACCACTCCCAGCCCTGATTTGAAAAAGCCAGTTTGTAACTCAGCCTTGAGAGCAGTATTTCAAGGAGCAAGCTCGGTTTGCCCGCAGGAGGAAGGTTACCTGCTGGACAGCGTCTCCCAGCCGCATGACGTGCGCAGACTGCCCGCTGACCTGGGCCTTGGCCGAGTACAGGAGGATGTTGAGATCTGCCACGTTCTGAAACTTGGGGTGGTTTTTCTCACTGGGGTCCACAAAGTGCTCAATTTCTGCCATGGTGAATTCCCTATGGAAAACAAACAAACACACATTAAGTATTTTATGCGTTAGCCCCTAATATACCATTGTGCTTCAGCCTCTCACAGCAAGCCAGTAATTTAAAATCATATGCAAATCCAGCCAAGACAATGGACAGACTGGAACATGAACCAGTCTCATTGCTGGATTTAGTTTCATCTTCAAATTCCTAACAAAACTTTCTAAAAATTCATCTAGACCTCTCCAGTCCAGGCCATGGATAACACCACTGTGAATCAGAGCAGAGAACAGCACCTTTGGAAGTACTGCCAGAAGTTCTCTGGAGTTCTTCCAGACTGCTGTGATACCCATATTAGAAGCAGTTGTTCCTTACAGGGTCTGCTGATTAAATCAGTAGCTTTAACTCATGTCAGAGGTGCCAAAAATAATCAGGTGAGGTGGTAATTTCCTGAAGATAATGATACTACTGCACTCAGCAATGGTGAGCATTCCGTTTCAAGAACTTGTCTTTAATGTATCTATACTCAGAGATTGATTCTGAGCCTTCTTGCTTGAAATCACTTTCCACTGAATTAGTTCATTATCAAGAACCTTTAAAAAAGCTCTAGGTAATCATTAACTGTAAATCACAGCCATCAGGGTGTAATTTGCTGTGATTGCATAATAACAGTCTTCAATAAATGTGCCACAAGCGTATCATTTATATTTGACTGAAAATTATTTCAATGAGAGAAGTTCTCATTTCCAGATGAGCAAAACAGAACAGGAGGGTTGAGGAAATTCCTGAGTTCCCTCTGTGCTAAGGATGCCACAGCCTCTCAGTGACATTTATGGCACCACAAAATAATCAATTATCAAGTTTACACCATGTACTGCCTGTGCATGGGAGCTCTTGTTCCAAATTATATGGAAGAGACTTCCAATTAGGATAGATCAGTTTAAACACAGAGATTATCCTTAATGAAAGGCAACAATCACTTTTATCCAAAGATAGAACTGGAAGTAATTCCCAATAACCCTGAGCTTTCCTGCTTGACTGATCTTGTGACACAAACACTGGTCCTGAGTCAGGTTATCTCCCAACTTCCTCTCTGGAGCAAGCTGTAGAACTGCAGAATCTGCAGGACTGAGACAAGGAAATATTGCTGCAAGGTCAATCATGTTTTGATTTCAGTTTCAAAGCAAACTGCATGAGCATAATTTAAAAAGCCAAGTCCTGTAGAGAACACAGCTACCTTTGACATGGTTCTTTTAGACTATGATGGAAGCCAAATTCTGTCAGTGAAACTGAGTTTATCTCTAATACAACAACTATTTCAGAGATTCTACTTCTCACAAGGCAATCTTAGAGTTCTGTACTTAAAACCTAAACTGTGAGTTCATCTGTAAAGCCTGAGACTCGCCAGGCACATAATCGGGATTCCTCTGGGAGAAAGCATTAAACCCTGCACAAACCCTGGAAAGAAAGGAAGATGCTCCCTGCTCCCAGGTACCCTCCTGCTGAAAGAGGAAGTTGGCAGTACCTCACTCTGATAAGGCCGGAGCGGGGTGAGATTTCGTTCCTGAAGGAATTTCCAATCTGGGCAGCAGCAAAAGGCAATTTGCCTTGGTTAAACTCCAGAAGACGTTTGAAGTTGAGGAATATTCCCTGTGCAGTTTCTGGCCTCAGATAGCTGAAAGGAGATGGGAGAGAAGAAAAATCAGGAAGACTTAAGGGTGGGGAAAGCAGGGAGAAAGCCACAGTTACTACAAAACTTACAGCTGCAAGTTTTTCTCTTGAGACTTTTAATTCCAGACAAAAAAACAATTAAGCAATAGACTGAAGGGAAAAAAAATGAAACCTTCTTCCTCAAACAAGTGTCCTTAAGTAGGTTTTCTACAGCCATGAAGTCACTGACAATTGGAGACCAGCATTAACTGGCTTTATGGAAACTACTCCAACAGCAAGGGCACAGCTGGGATCCGTATTTTGGGTGCTTTAAGTATTTCCATGATTCTCCAACAGCCCCTTGTTTCACCTGCCTTTCCCCAGGAAATGCTAGCCTGCTACAGGAGGCTGGGACTGAAAGGCAGGGGAAGGCTATTCCAGAGATTTCATTTTTATTCCAAATGATCTCTAAAACAAGGAGAGTGCAAGCAGAATGAAATTAGCACCTACCCAGGCATGTTTCCTCCAGGCCCAATGGAGGTCTTGAACATCAGATTGAAAGAAACAGGAGGGGACAGGTCATTCCCAGTGACAGGTGACTTCACATTGTAGTTCACAAAGAGATCTGCAAGCTCTTGCTGGCCGTAATTGTCCAACTAATATCAAAACACAAGAGAATTCTTTTAATTGCTAGACAAGATAACAGGAATGAATGTCCTCTTTATCTTTCACTGAGCGTGATCCACAGCTCTGCATCACCTGCCCAAAATATTCCCTTCTAACCTAAATTTTCAAGCAAGCTGAAGTCTGAACCACTGACAGAAGAATACACTTTGTACATTTGCAAACCCATTTTAGTAATAGGTCTGGGATTTAGTCATATCACAGGAAGTCTGAGCTTAAGAGTGGGTGTGAAGCACAAGAAAAGTCATTGGGACTGCACCACCACCCACCAGAACAGATTCTTTTGAACAGATTCAGCTAAAACATGGCGAGCTCTGTGCTGGGAGCAAAAAAAATACAGCAGTGAGAGAGAAGACAGCTAAAATTTCTGAAGGGCTTTGTTTGCATTCATTTCTCTTTCTTCTGCTGCTTGAAACACAATATTCTAGCTATGCATTAGATGCCCTTTCAGAGCTGTTCTGCATCTCTTGTTGTCATGATCTTTCATGTATCAGAAAAAAAAATCCAAAAACAGGATATCAAATACTTTATTAACAGAGAAATTTCCCTAAAGGATGGTCAAAGTTCAGTGTTGTAATGTGGAAAACCTAATAATAGCTGCTCAGTAATGCAAAACACTGGCAAAAAAAGTTTCTCTTTCTGGAAGGAAGCATTCATTCAATGCATGGCTTTGGAAGCATTTATCCTAGAAGTCATGAGAACAAACATTAAAAACAAAGACAAACAAATTAAAAAAATAAAGGCAAATGTTTGTACAGTTGTTCAGGAATGTCAGCTTGAGCACCAACTATTCTCATGGTAAACACAGGAAAAATCTTTGTGGGGTGCCAGAGACAGAGGAACAAATCTCAAGTGCTTCAAAGTCAAGACAATTTCAAAACAAAGCAAATCAGTGCTGAGCTGATTCAAAAAAACCTCTGACAAAACTTGTGATCTATCTCTGTTCCGCTGTACAGGAGGGACTGACAAAGGGAAAAGCTTTTGGCCAGGGTATGAAGTGAAACAGAGCAGACCAACCCCACGACTGAGCTTCATCCCTACCAACCCAGCTCTCAAGAGATTCATTGTTTTAATAGCAGTAACTCTCCAAAACAGTGACGGGGATGTTATTCACCAGCAAGCTCACGGTATTTATTAACAAGTTAAATTTGCAGTATTTGAGAGGATCTCTGGGGTAAAGACTTCTGAGCATCTTCAGGAACAGAAGAGGGCCACTGCCTCTGGACTCAGCTACAGACACTCCTCCCTGAAGCAGCACCTACCTGTGTTAGAACATTTTCCATTTCTGCCTTTTTCTCTGCCGTGCACTTCTTGTCAGACATCAGTTTCTGCAGGTGAGCTGCAAGAAAAGCAGGTCCTGAGTTTATATTCCAACTCCATCACTGACTCCAGTGCAGAACAGCTCAGGAGGATCCCCCAGCACAAGTTAAGTGATGTCCACCAGGGTAATTCCAGTCATGTCCTCAGGGCCGTGGTGACCTGCAGTTCACTGTACTGGTGTGCCACAGGGGAAAGAACACATTCTTATCTACTTCCTTTCCAGTATTACTTCACTAAACCCAAGCAATGGCTTTGTAGTCCCTTTCTCCTTGCTTTCTATTACACAGACTAGAAATTAAATGTCTGATCCCAAGCCAGCAAGGCTGATTTTATTCACAGAGGCAGGTCCAGAGCTGGTACAGTGGGGTTGGACTGCATTCCACGTTACAGCACAACATCCTCCCTGACACACAAAGGCAGACAGTGATGCCAAGACTTCCCACTCTCGTTTGAAAAAAGAAATTTGACTTTTTAGTCAGCAACATCTCCGTTTGGCAGTAACAGCAGGTGGTAGTTCACAGGGAGGGGCTGCAGAACACAGGGACGGGCTTGTTTATGAGGCTGCTCAGCAAAGGAGGCAGAGGTTAGATGGAAAAAACCCTTCATTGGAGGTTGTTTTTGAACAACAAAAAAATTCTTAATGAATATCATGAAAACTGCTTTAATGCCAATACAGATTGTTCTGCATACTTGAATTTCAAGAAAAGGCTCGAAGACCAGAGAGCACAACTCACTTAAACAGAGTGGAACAATCCTTCCATTCACCATGGAGCTGTATATGAGAAAGTTTTCAAATAGGCTTCTTATTTCTGAGCTTCCTCCATGTGACTTTTTTGGTTTGTTTTTCCAAACAAATTTTAACAACCAGGAAGAAGTGTGAGGACTTTGTAAATTGAAGAAATGCCCAAAGTCTATTTCTAAGGTACACATAAAAGTCACCCACTGCCATGTAATTGACCTCACATAGGAAAAGCATACTCTGACCCCTCACAGCATCAATAAATTGTTTCTCAGTACTGAAAAAGCAACTGAAATTCAAGAAAACTAAGACCAGAATGCAGTGGAGTACAGGAATCTTGTTATATAGGGAATCCTTAGCTTAGACAACAACGCAATCTTTTGCAGCCTGCTGACAGTGGACTTTATAAAAAGGGACACAACTGTGTGATCCTGTACCTCATTTAAGACACTAACAGAACTTATGGGATTTTTGGTATGGTATGATTACTTAACTGCAAACACAAGTATGAAAGACTGGCTACACCAGCAGGCTTTCCTTGAGAAAGATTCTCTTTTTCAATGCTTGTACCACCGCAAGAAATCCCCAGGCCCACCTAACCTGGAACAAAATCAAACCTTTTAAGAGATGATCGGCACGAAAACATTCCCCGTTTTTCACATCTTTCACCATGAAGTCAGCAAACTTGTCTACATGGCCAGAAGTCCTAGAAGAGATGACACAAAAAAAGGAGTGTGACAGCTGCCATCAGACAGCCCCAGGTCTGTGTGACCCCAGTGGACAGACCTTTATCAAAGGGACATCCTTCAAACTAAGTGCCCAAACTGCAGGCTTGCTCCTGCTCCACATCATAGTCACGTTAAGCAGCATCACTCCTCAGAAAATACGATCTGTGGGAAGTATCAATACATCTAAATCTTAAAATGTGTCATAAAGATGACCCTTAGTGCCTTTAGGAACTGCATTGCAATCCGAACAAGCCATAGCTGCAGTAGTGAGGAGTAACCAGTAATTCAGGTGGAGATATTCCCAGTATTTTGTATTTCAGCTGCATGAAAGCTTCTGCCCTTTTTCTTGTCTTCTTAATCTTTTAGAAAAAGGAATAATGACAAATTCTTACCTCATGGGACTGCTAGGAGGCTTTGAACTGTCAAACATGAGTGCCACTGCTTTCCCTGACTTATGGAACAACAGCTTCTCACACTGACCTGTGCACTGGTACCTAATTATGGCATGAAATTGGGTGACCCAGACTCAAGATCCCTGTGGATAATTCTACAGAAGACTGTAAAAAGCAACTATGACCAGAAATTACATGCTGCAGAAAAAAAAAAGAGACCCATATTTACTTTAGAACCGGCTCAGGCGTGAGCATGGTGCAGTCAATCTCCAGGATTTGCTCTTCCTGAATAAAGTGATGTCTCCATGCTTGGATGATGTTGTTCTTCAGAGCACACCCAACAGGCCCGAAGTCATACAGACCACTGACTCCTGCAAAGATGAAAAGGTAAAAAAGGAGTTTGAGATTGTACAAACCTGCACTGTTTGGGGGAGATGTCTTCTCTTTTCACTGTTTCCATCAGTCGGCTTCACTTCATGAGCATGAAGCACAGCTCAGCTGCAGAGCACTGAGGCATCAGGTAGTGGCAGAAGCTGAAACTGATAAACTCTTGCAACCAACAACTCTAAAAACCACACTCCCTCCACCAATGGATTCTATTTTGTGGAGAGTTTTGTGGGAGCAATCAATGTGAAGGAGGAATCTGAATACAGAAGAAGTGATCATGCACGAGCTGAAGCAGAGTTGTCAGTAACAGGTAACACATATCTGCCAATCACCAGTGTAGCCGCAAAGATTAAGAAAAAAAGCCAAAAAACAACTCAGAGTGTTTATTTTAGCATCTAAGGTGAAAGAGCAGTAAGCAGAGAGGAATTGTGCTGCCTCCTGAGATGCTCGTATCAGCCATCTGAAAAGGTTCAACAGCCACATTTATTCCCCTGGGCCATAAAGCTCATTAACAAAGTTCATGGAGGGAACAGGTTCTAAGATTCACAGTGGGTTTGGGCATTATTGGTCCCCTTGTGGGCCATTCACTTAAGAGCTGGACTCGATGATCCTGTGGGTCCCCTCCAGCTCAGAATATTCTGTGCTTAATTTGCCAAGGGAAGCTCAGATAGAGATGCACGGTTATAAATAAGCTGATGATCTCCTTAAGCCCCAAATGCCCTACCCTCAGCAAAGGAGCCATCTTCTACCAATGTAATGCTCAGGACATGCATCCTAAAATCCACTCATTTGCATTCAGAAAGCAAGAGACAAAAATGGAGCCCTATCCCAACCCAAACACTTTAGGAAGGGGGAATTTTTGAAAGGCTTACAGATGGAAGCAGGAAAGTTTAAAGCAAACTTTAAAAAAAATTTTGTATGCTGCATTAATATAACATTGCAAGAGTGAAGCATTTCATCCAGCTAGAAAGACCAGAACACTAGCCTAAAGGCATTAAAATGTAAATTTCTTCAAACCCATACCTCCATAAATAGAAAATGCTTGGTCATAGAAAAACCTCCTTTTGAGGGTGTCTTCCATCTTAACTCTGTCCACGATGTCATCTTTGGGCTGTAAGGCCAGCTCCTGTAAGTCAGGCAAAACAAAACCAGTTAATAGCTCCTGATTCTGGCAGGAGGAGAATCGTCTTCACTCACCACCGTGACTCCAAAGTCTGCAAAGACCACTTTGAAGCACAGGTATCCTGCCAATAAACTCATTTTCCAAAGAGAAATGTTCCCACTGAGATTCAAGTGCTCAATTATGAACATCCTTGTCTGAATGCAGCATTTCAGACACTTAAGGTGGACTCATGACCTAACTTTCCTTCAGCGAGTCACCCTCAGCTTTCTTCACAATCACTGCAAAAAAAATGCCAATTTCCAAAGCAATTCTGACCTCCTTCCCTCTCCTGACTCAAAAAGAGCTTCAAGTGACCATCTCAGACTGCACACATCTAACTCTTGGCATATATAAACCTTTCAAAGAAGCGTTCCTCACAAGAAAAAATTTTTACTATGAAGATTACAAGCACCATCATCCTTGTGCTCTGCTAAAGGGATGATTTTAAGTGTTTGTGCAAGAAAAACCTATTTGTAAAATTCAGGTCTTCACAAATATGCCCCCTGTACTCAGAAAACTTGGAGGGCCTTAATGCCCTGACTAGATACTGTGAAAATGTTTAACAGCGGGCTCACTATTTTATCTGAAAACCCATGATTTTTGCAATTGAATATATTAGTGAGGTCAACAGAGATTTTCTTCAAGAAAGATGTTTTGATGATTAAAGCAGAATTAAGCCAAGTTTGACGAATTCAGATCCTCCTAAGTGTCTCAGACTATCAATCTGAACAGCTTTTGGGTAACAAAAAGTATTGTACGTCCACTTATTACAAACTTTTCCTTTTCTATCATCTATAAAGACACATAAACGTGGTCTAGTTTTAAAATCACTGTACTCTGTATACTCAACTGCTCCACCCTGCTCAAAACTTCAAATTCAGAGCTGCTCTGCCATCCTCAAGAAGGAACCACAGGGCTTGAAAACCACCAGCAGCTGCTAAAGCAAAGGAGCACCCCCACTGCTGCCTTCCCCAAAAGGTGGAAGGGCCTGTGATCCTTGCTGGGAACAGCATCAGGAGAGAAACACTCCCAGGACTGGAGTGCTGCACTCCCAAGGGCAGACGCTGCTTTTGCAAGGTCAGGCTTGCACTGACAGCCCACAGAAATTGTGTAAGTGCTAAGAACACCTCCCAACTGCATCCTACAGGCACCCTCCAACACAGAGGTGGGGCACACGNGCCCGCAGAAATTGTGTAAGTGCTCAGAACACCCCCCGACACCATCCCCCAGGGGCCCCCCACCACACAGGTGGGGCACACACGGACACCGGGACTCCAAACCTGCCTGGTGACATCCACAGGGACACCGGGACTCCAAACCTGCCTGCTGACATCCACAGGGACACTGGGACTCCAAATCTGCCTGCTGACATCCACAGGGACTCCAGGACTCCAAACCTGGCCAGTGACATCCACACGGACACCAGGACTCCTCGCCTGCCTGCTGACATCCACTGGGACTCCAAACCTGCATGGTGA
>VWPU01012689.1:0-60879 GCA_013398955.1 Callaeas wilsoni
GGCGGCGGCGGCGGCGGGAGGGGCCGCAGGGCGGACACCGGAACCAGGCCCGGCGCGAGGCGGAAGCGCGCGGGGCCGGACCAACCTCCCCGGAACGAGGGGAGCAGCCAGGGGGCGGGACCATGGCCCGCGGGGGCGGGGCGGAGGGGCAGGGCCGGGCCGGGCCGCGGGTCTACTAATAATATTCCTGTCTATTACCTATGTGTGTATGTAATAATATATTCTATAGAATATATGATATATTACATACTATTATTTACAGATTACATACATATAAAACATCTGTGTGTTACATGTGTTTATATAAACACATGTATATATAGATGTTATTGTATGTAATAATATATGTATATGTATAATAAATAACCCTATGTATTACAAAGAGTGCCGTTTCATGACGCTCATCTTTGAACCAGCTCTGGGTTGCTGCAGGGCAGCTGTACCCGTGGTTTTCCTGCTTGCCTTGGCAAACTGTGCGGCTGAGCTCGTGCGGAATGATCTTGCCGCAAGCATCACCCAGTGGGATGTTGCATGGTTAGAAATGGGCAATGAGGTCATCTCACCGCGGCAAACAGGAAAATGAGTCCGTAAGCAAGCCCTGTTCCTCAGGTGTGCTCTGTATGTTGAAAACATTTGAGAATTCCCCATCTACCTACTTCCAGGCAGGGAACCACAGGTGGAAGAAAACCCAAGAACCCTATTTACAGATTCTGAGGATCAGCCTGGGATACTTATAAAGGGCTGTCTGGCAGCCAGGCAGACCTCCGCTCTCAAGGAGCCAAGTCTGGGTTATGCACATGTGCTTAATTTAGCCACTGCTTAATAATATATGAATAGTAAACTGCAAGCGTCAAAATATGAGATAATTTTCAAAGGAAAGAGGTTGAATTAAAACCAGCAGAGGATAGTCTCTGAGGCTTTGAGGAGGAGCTGACTATTCTAATACAAGGTAACTGAGCCAGAAAGGCTCTCTGCCAGGGATTTCTCTGTGATCTGTCTTTCGAAGGCTAATATCCTTGAGCAATATTGACCACCTGATGCCAACTGCTTTTAACTACAGCCTCCTGCCTACTCAATGAATACACTAAACACTACCATGCTCAGTAAGCATGTGAAAGCAGAGCAGATGAAGCCCCATGAGTGGCATGCATGGCTAGACTTTGCCCACCCACCCACAGCTCCTGCACGAGGAAGCACACAACCACGTGTGCTGCTGAGGCAGGTAGGTTTGTCCTGGGGCTGTGGTCAGGGTGTGCTCAGCTGGGAGGGATGCCAGCTCTGCCGGTGCTGTCTCTAAAACACCCTGCGACAAGCAAGGGACTCTGTGCTGCTGCTTTTCCTGTGTTGTCCCATTTCTTGGCCATGTCCTATGCTGCAGACCTCCAGGCCAGCCAAAATGCCTCCATGCCCCCAAGGTGCCGGATGTCAGAAATGCCTGGGCACTTTCCATAGAAGATGGGTAGCTGGTGGGATCTGGGCCAGCTCCTTCTTCGCGTGTGGTACTGCTTGTCAGCCTGGTGTATTTGCATCGTGTCACCAACAGTTCACCATCCTGGGTCCTGAATGGGATTTCCAGGCCAAATTCCAGGGCAAAATTGCTCTCCTGGGCCGCTGCCCACCTGGGCAGCCAGGAACTCGGCACCTGATAGCCCTTGCGTGCCTGGCCCCATGGGCTATGAGTGTGTGAGACAGCAGGGAAGGTGGCTGGACGCTGGTGTTAGACCTGACCTCCTGGACGTCCATCTGCATATTCAGAAGTCGTTCCCAGCTGGTTGGCTGCCTCCGGCCTCCCCACTCCCTCTTTAAAGGCCCTGAACGCAGCGGGAGGACGCGCCGGCGCTGCCTCCGCGGCATCGCGCGTTCCCGGGGCCCGCCCGCGGGTACCGCACTCCCCGCGCCCCGAGAGCTGCCGGCCGCTCGCCTCGGGGACCGCCGCCACGACACAGAGGGATGCGGCGGCTGGGCAAGGCTCCGGGGGAATTGCCGTCTGGAGGGATGGCACGCTGCTCCGTGCACGGCACCGAGGAGCACCCAAGGAGCCCATGTGGGGTGGCTTCAGTTTTGGAGAAGGCACACTGCCCTCCTCTTCTGAGCATCTTCACTTCGTTCCTGTCTTTTTCTTCAGGTAAGAGGAGTCTCGGCTGCTTTTTAGTGTTCTGGAGGGTGGCACTAGTGAAAGCTGCCAGTAAGAGCAGGAACCAAAGCATGCACCTGTTAACTTTGTGGGGAAAGAGCTGCATCAGCAGGAGGAGTTTGCTTAGGGCAGCACCTCCTGGTCCTGCGGTGCTGTTAGGGGACACCAAGGCCACCCACGGAGAGCTGCCATGGCCTGGGACCGGAGGATCTGCTCCCTCCCTCGAAATCTCCAGAAGAAAGACGGTGGTGCTGGAAACCTTAAGCAAGTTGAGGTCACCTTGCCAGCTCTGAGTTGATCTGCTTAAAAGGGGTGTATCACCTAGGTTCTGGGGAGCTGGGAACCCTGAGCACAGGGGACAGGTAAGCTCCCGACCTTGCTGTTGAGCAGAGCAGACAAGAGAAATTGTGAGCAAGTGTCAAAAGAAGGTGTTTCTGTAGAAAAACAAGTGAGGTTACAGGACCATGCCATTGAGGAAAGGATTAAGGGTGGATGGAATCTATGACTGCAATGTGTTTGCTGCGTGAATTTGTAGGATGCAGACGGCAGGCTGAGAGGCAGCTGCAGGCAGTGGTAAAGCTTGTAACACAAGGGCAAGGCATGATGTTGAGAGCTGCTGGCACCCTGGCCTTGTGCTGGCTGTGGATAAACTGAGCAGTTTTAAAGACCCTACAGCAGACTGTTAGGAAAATGAAACCCTAATGGTCAGGGCGGGTGGGGAGACAACACAGGAGATCAACAGGTGGTGTCAGATAACCCAGAAAATACTTGCTTTGTAAAGGCTATGGCTCTGCAAAAGGTAGAGCTCTCCCAGACGCCTGCCTGGAGTTCAGGGGTGTTTGAAGAAAGGCAAACTGCTAAAAACCACTGAGAAAAAAAACATTTTCTACACTGCCTGGAGGACTTAGCGTGGAGCAGTTACAGGGACAGGAGACTGATGGTGTTGAAAATGATCAGGCATTTCTGGGAATAGCAAAAGAATCTCAGACTTTAAAGGTGTCTGGAAAAGAGGTGTCCTAATTTAGTGGTGCAAAGCTACTGCTAATTAATGTCGATAAGGAAGAAGCATCCCACAGGGATGGTTACTGTGTAATTGCCCAGGATACAATATTTTACACCTCTTGCAAAGCTGTCCAAGCCGGGAATGAGTGAAGGGGGTGGATCCCTGCTTGGAGTCAGCATGACAATTTTAAGCCTGGGGCTGCTGGCTCAGTATTTTTTCTCTTCGCTGATAATCCCCATCCTCATTTCTTTTATTCAGTGTTTTGCCAAGCACTTAGGAACCCCATGTTGTGTTAGCCTGAACATCTCGATGTGTCCTGCTCGCAGCAGGTCACATTGCACCTTTATCCTCTCTGTCCCCCTTCCGCCAGCCTGTTTGTGCTGGCCCAGCCCCCGAATACTGCCACCCATCCCTGTGCCCTGGGGGCTCTGCTGGCAGGTGCTGGGGCTGGCAGAAGCCGGCAGCACCCATGGCCTAGCCGGCTGTGTGCCATGAACACCTTCACCAGGGATGCAGCTGCTGTTCTGTGCTCTGCCAACACCCAGGAGCACCCAAACCCACCCCTTTGCCCAGGTGTACGTGGCAGAGGGCTCTGCCTGGTGTTCACTGCCCTCATACCTGACTCCACAAGCCCAGAGGGCAGTTTCCCCCAAATGCCTCTGGTGCAGATGCAGCTGGTGGTGTGAGAGGTTTGTGTTGCCAGGCACTGCCGGGCCCAAAGCAGGTGAAATGTACTCTGGGCACGATGAATGCCTGCCTGGTAGGTGGGAGCTGTGGCGGTGCCCAGGGTGTCGCTGCTGTTGTGTGACATCTGACAGTCTGCTCACAGGTTTTGTAGTGCCTGGAGGTTTCTGCCTGGATCATTCCCTGGTGAAATAGTTTTTGTAGGGGAGCAGGGATGCCATGGAAATCTTGGAGAAAAAAACTCTGGCCCCATGCTTGGAAAACTGCTGTATGAGGTTCTGTTTCTTGCTCTTTCTCCAGTTCCACACCACTAGCAGGCTGAAACATCAAACATCTGGGAAGCCTGCCAGTCTGTCCAGGCAGGAAGAAGACACGATGGACAGCAGGACTGGCTTTGAGCAGGACAGAGACTGTGCCACTTCAGGGCATGGCCAGGGTCTGAAATTGGAGCCCTGTTTCCAGACTGACTCTCTCTTGCCTTCCCCCAGTGCATCCCTGATACCACAGCTCCTCAGTCACACAATGGCTGGCAGGAACCTGGATCCCACCATCCGTTTCTCTTCCTCTCAGGCAGTGGCCCTGCCTCATGACTACAAATGTGGTGCATGTCCTGGAGAAGAAGCGCAGGCCTTGGCCTTCCCCAGGACCCATGCCCCGGCTCCCATGCCCTGTGCTGGTGATGGGGACCAGCTCTCCAACCGGCACCCACGGGACCAGCTCTCCGACCAGCACCTACAAGCCAAGCGGGCCAGGGTGGAGAGCATCATCCAGGGCATGAGCCTCCCACCAACCCCTCAGGCATTTGACACAAGCCCGGAGGCAGCTTTTAGGCATGAGAGGGAAAGGAGTGGTGAGATGCCCCAGGAGAGCAAGAGGAAGCCAAGGGTGCCCCAGCAGGGTGTGGGTGGAGCTGGACGAGTGGCTCCCACAGGAGGCAGCTCCCATGCCAAGGGCTGCCAGCAGCTGAAAGAGCAGCTCTGCTTTTTAGAGCAGCAGCTGAGGTGGCTTCGGGAGAAGTTCTACCAAGTCTGTGACTCTGAGGATGCTTCCCAAACCCAGGAAGGTTCCGAGAAAGTGCAGTCACTGCCTGGAAAGCCTGAAGACAGACTGAATGAGGACAGTGCCACTGCCACCAGCAACCCATGCACAGTGCCTCTCAGGAGGAGGGTCCTGGAGGTGCATGGGCTGGAGGAGGCTGAGGGCAGAGGTGACATAGGTGGCCTGCCCTCAGCATTGAGGGTCCTCTCACAGGCACTGAAGCACGAGCTGGCTGTGGTGACGTCCGAGGTAGTGGACTCTGTCCTGAAGACTGTCTGGCTGAAGGCAGACAGCCACATCCAGAAGCAGCACCACAGCCTTCTGATGCTGGGGCCAGATGCCAGGAGAGAGTATTCTGCTGGTGGGAAATGCAGAAAGACACTTGCTAAGCCATCTCCCATGAATGCACCAGGCTCGCTGGGCTCACTCCAGGCCGAGGTCCTGCCAGGAGCTTCGGGGAAGAGCCCGGGCTCTTACACTGGCTCCTTCAGTTCAAAGGGGGTCAGAAAATCCTCTCGGATACCCAGCATGGGTTATTCACTGAGCTCAGCCACCCCTGTCCAGCACAGCCAGCTGCTGAGCCAGCTGTTGGGCTATGGCCAGCACAGCCTCTGGGGCAGCGACTCTCGTGAGAGCCCATCTAATGTGGAGAGGGGTTGTCCAGAGCCCCTCAACTTGCACTGGGGAACCGTTAAACTGAGGTCATCGATTGTGAGACAGCAGCAGCACCATCCCCTGCCCCTGAGCCCTGCCAACGTGGAGAGCTTGGCACTACTGCCAGCTGGCAGGGACGGCTGCAGTGAGCTGCCAGCTGCAAACGACGGAGCGCCCTTTGCCTCAACCCATATATCCTTTGGGGGCAGCTAGAGGTCCCTGGGGAATGTGCTCCCCTTGTCCTCTGGAGCCACAGCTTGGCACTGCCCCTGCTGGCCTCCACATGGCCAAGGTCCTTGCTGCTCCACAGGGGGTTAAAAAGGTGTGGGCAGCAAAGAAGTCCTAAGTCATGGAGGGGCACTGCTGCTCCTCAGGGCTGGTCAGATGTAGTGTAGCTGTGGGTATAAGTCAGGAGCTACCAAGCCTGCTCTTGGGCCATACTGGGGGTCCTGTCGTCCTAAACCATGAACAGGTGTCTCATGGAAATTCTGGTTCTCACGAGACTGTGAAGTGCTGTGGGGAGCGTTAGCTTCCTCAGGGATTCTGAAGGGAAAAGCCAGTGGCTGTCCAGCGAAGGATGAACCCCCTCTGCCCCACTGACAGGCCCTGAGGGGCCATCGTGGGCACTGGGCATATGTGTGTCAGGGCTGGTGCCCAGGGACATGCCGAGCTTGGGGTTTGCTACGTGTAGGCTTTCCTTGACCCCAAGGCAGATGCAGGACGCGCTGACCCCCGGGCACCTGAAGAAGGCCAAGCTGATGTTTTTCTTCACCCGCTACCCCAGCTCCACTCTGCTGAAGACCTACTTCCTCGATGTGCAGGTAAAAGAGCAGCAGCCAGAGCTGGTGCTGGGCAGGGCTCCCATGTGGTGTGGCACTTAGCCTGCCTCCCTGGGGAACCATGAGGGAAGGGCTGCTCTTGTGTCCCCCTGCCTTGCTGGCAGGAGATGAGGGACAGCACCCACTTCAGCATGGGGTGCCCAGGAGCAGGTGCACAGGGCTGTGGCAGCCCTGGGTTGTCAGCTCTTCACTCTGTGCAATTGAGGTATTCAGATTAAAGCACACCATGAATGTGCCTTCCCACTGCAGGGCAGCTGCGATCCGAATCTCAGTGTGGAGAGCACCTCGGACACCCCCGATGTCATTGCCCCAGGTGGTGCTTTTGCAGCCTTGGGGCAGGGCTGGGTTTGGGCCAGTCCAGCAGTGCATGGCTGGGTTTGCAGGGGCTCGTGGGTAGGGAAGATCCAACGTGGCATAACACTATCCTCTGGCTCTCCCCCCACCAGTTCAGCCGCTGCATCACCTCCCAGCTCATCAAGTGGTTCAGCAACTTCCGTGAGTTTTACTACATCCAGGTGGAGAAGTTTGCCCGGCAGGCCCTGCTGGAGGGTGTTGTGGACGCTTGCACTCTCCAGGTTTCCCGGGATTCAGAGCTCTTCCGTGCCCTCAACATGCACTATAACAAGGGAAATGACTTTGAGGTGAGGAGGGGGATCTGGGAGAAGGGGGTGGTGGCATTTGCAGGAGTAAAGGAGGAACCAGCGACATGGTGGTGTCATTGGCTGATGCCTGTCTTGCTGCAGGTGCCAGAGCGGTTCCTGGAGGTGGCCAGCCTGACACTGCAGGAGTTCTTCAGTGCCGTCAGGGCAGGCAAGGATGCCGACCCCTCCTGGAAGAAACCCATTTACAAAATCATTTCCAAACTGGACAGTGACATCCCAGAGGGATTCAAAGCTGCTGGCTGCTCCCAGGAATTGCTCCACAACTGAGTCTCTCTGAAAGCAGCCCTGGGTCATGTGTGCAGCCACCATGTGCTAAGCACCTCACAAACACTCTGTACAGCACCCCTTATTTGGGGTATTCTCTCTCTGAGGGCCATGTGCTCTCTGTGAGACAGCTCCTTAGGTGAGGCCTATAGCTTGCCTCATGGGCTGGGATTTTATGCTGTGTATTTTATTCTGCTGCTCAGAACTGGTGGGGTCTGGCAGAAGGGAGGGACAGAGATGAAGCCATCAGGTTGGAGCCTGAGAAGTTGCCCTGCCTCAGCTCTCCCCATGACCCTGGCTGAGCTGCCTTCATTCTCTCTTCCAGAGGGTCACAAACCAGGGCAAACAGCCTTGCTGTTTATAAAACAGAAAGAGGTCCTAGTAGTGGGCAAAGTTTCCTTGGCACAGCAGACTAGCGGATGTGCCCAGTCCAAAAGCTTGACTCAGTTTCTGTCCAGATACAACACACCGGTGTCCAAAGAAAACAGCTGGTGAATTCCAGCATTTCAAGCACTCCATGGGGATAGTTATTCCTGTCTGGGATATGTAAAACCTGTGTTTGTTGTAGCCAGCAAGAATAACACTCTGCCTCCCCTGTGCTGTTAGACAAAACCCCCCCATTCACCTGTGTGCTGTGGCCAAGCAGGTGTGTGCTCCCCAGCAGTGTTCTCTGGAATGCTGGAGGAGAGCAGGGTGCACAGCCAGCACTGCTTGGCACTCCAAACAGCCTCCGTCAACCTGGGAGGACAGCTCCATGTTAAAACACCCACCCAGGTTCCCTCACACCGTGCTCCTGCTGGCAAAACTGCCCCAAGCATCTCTGTTCTGCACCCTGCCCTTGGTGAAAGAGGAGCATGTTATTTGGGATCCATCACATCCTTTAACACAAGCTGGGGAAGAGCTGCGCTGTGACATCTACAGCCCCATTGCTGTAAGGGTTGTAAACTCAAGGAGGTTTCTTCACCCTGTGGCCAAGACTTAGTGACCACTTTTCTACCTGATGTAGCGTGGTGAAGTGTTTTGTGTTAAGGGCTCTCTAATCCTGACAGAGGTGGCAGTGGAGAGGAAAAGGTTGTGAAGAGGAGAGAGTCCTGACAGAGGCATGGCAGGAGGGCACTGGGAGGGTAGTGATGAGCAACAATATACCCATGCAAAACCCTCAGGGAGAAGGCCAAGATAATTTTGGGTGTGCTGTGTCAGCTGGTACTAGAGTGCAGCAAGTGACTCTTGAGAGGAGACTCACATCTCCAGCATCAGACGAGCGCATGGGGGGATCTACAGGCAATGCATCCACAGGAGTAAAGAAGTGTGCAGGAACATCAGGACACAATGGGGAGCTCCGAAATATGGGCAGTTTGACAGTGGCTCCCCCCATCATGAGTGTGGCCACTCAGATTTCCTGATTCTTTTTGTATGTTTATTCCTCCAAGTTTGTATATTTTACAACCCAAACATCAAATTTACTTGATTCCTTTTTAAATAAACACATTAAGTTACCCCTTTATATCCCTATAGACCTATTTGATAACCTCTGTTCTAAATTGAGTTATTCTAGGAATTTCTTGCTTTCCGTTGGGAAAAATAACACTGCAGCAAAAGGGCAGTCCTTCTGCCAGCATGTCTGTGGGGTCAAGCAGGCACCACTAACCAAGATCAGCTCCTTTAAACCTGCCCCCTCACCCCAATGCCTCATGGTTAGTCTGCTGTGAAGTGCACCTTGCGAGGATCAGGAAGGGGTGGGGCTGGAGGCAGACAAGAGACCTGCCTGGACCCAGAGACCTGGGTGCTGGATTCAAATATACAACATCAGATAACTGCTGCTGGTGGTACCATGAATGTGCCATTCCTGCAGGCAATAAGTAATGGTTTGGGTAGGCAAAACCAAAGCTACTGGAAAAGGAAATGATGGCCTGGCTCAGGGAAGGGTCAGCAAATTCATCTGTCAGTAGCTACATAATTGGGGGACATAAGGTCCAGGTTTACTGGAGGCATCCTGCTGAAACAAAGCCTTTTTACACAGAGTTCGTGGTGGAGGTAGCAGTTTCTTGCTTCCTGTGGTAACATGCAAGTCCATGAGTGTCAGTAAAACAGCAGGTGAGGGAATGAGGACAAGACAGTGCCCCAAATCACAGTCATGCAGTGGCTGAGACTGTAGGAGATGTCTGGAGGTCATCTTGTCCAACCCGCTGCTCTAGCAAGGCCACTGAGACATGGCTGCCCAGGACCAGGTCAGAGGGGTTTTAAGTCTCTCCAAATAAGGAAGGACTCTACAACCTGATCATTAATGAGGACATTTAACAGGATTGGACTATTTGCAGCAGTATTTTTGCTCCAGTGGTTGCCATATAATTACAAGTGGTAACTAGAGAGCTGTGTATTACACTGGTTTTTGTGAAATGTGGGCCAGTATGACCATGACAAACAGCATCTGACACCAGTTATCCTTTGCCTGTGATCAGGTCTCACTACTTCTATCCATGGGTTCAATTCTGCCCATGTAGACTTTCCATCCAACAAAGATGTAAAAACCAAACCCAAGAAACCCCAAAACAGCCAAACAAAAAACCCCCAACCTCCCCCCCAAAAACAACAACAAAGCCAAAACAAAAAAACCCTTAAAAGACAGAACAAAACAAAACAACCAAAAAGCCCCCTAGCATGGCTAGAGAGACTCTGCAAAGGACTCAGTATCACAGGGCACTTGTATTGGCTGGCATCTTCTCTGGCAGCTTTTTAACCCGTCCACCTTCAGCCAAGTGCGACAGAGACCACTGAAGTGTCAGAGATGCAGAGGTAGAATCTACCCACCTTTTTGTCACCCTATGGTCCTCCTGCAAGCAGAGGTCCTGTCTGGGGAGCCTGGGGTGCAGCTGTCTCCTCCAGGACCACTTGTCTGGAAGCAAGGGGGTTGCACTCAGACAGGCACAACTCTGCTACTGAAGTCAGTGAGCTGAATCAAAAAGCCTTGTGCTGCTGTGAGAGCCTTGGAAAGCAGCAGCCAGCTGAGAAAGGAGCTCACACTGTCTTCCCCCCTATCTACGTCACAGAAGTACTGATATGGAGAAGGCAGTACATGTGCTGGGAGGTGGAGAGAGCTGGAGTTACTCTAGGGGCAATGGAGCCTGAAGCATGATGGAAATAGGGTGTGAATTCCACATCATCCAGTCACTAATGGGATTCTGCAGGGCTCCAGTTCTCTTCAACATCTTCATTAATGACTTAGACTCAGGACTTGAAAGAATACTAATTAAGTTTGCCAATGTCAACTCCCTTGAGGGCAGAGAGGTCCTGCAGAGAGACCTCAACAAATCAGACAGATGGGCAACCACCAATTCTATGAAGCTGAACAAGGGAAGTGCCGGACTTTGCACCTGGGATGGGCAACCCTGGTTGTGTGTCTCCAACATCCTCAGAAGGCAAAGTGGAGAGGCAGGCACTGATTTCTTCTGTCTGCTGACCAGTGACAGGACTTGAGGAAATGGCATGAAGCTGAGTCGGGGCGGTTTAGTTTAGATATCAGGAAAAGGTGTTTCACCCAGAGGGTGGTTGGGCACTGAAAAAGGCTCCCCAGGGAAACAGTCACAGCCCCAAGCTGAGTTCAAAAATTATTTGAACATTGTTCTCAGACACATGGTGTAACTCTTGGGGTGTCCTGTGCAGAGAGGAGATGAATGTCAATGATCCTGATGAGTCCTTTCCAACTCAGCATATTCTATGCTTCTTTGAAATTAAGGTTTCACTACTTGTGCTGTGCAGGGTATGGTGTGTAACGTCACTTACATTCTAGCCGTACCCAAGACACAGAAGCTAGTTTTCAAACAAAGCCTAATGGGTGCCCATCGCAGAGAGGTTTCTACTGAAAAAGTGGGTCTGCTTGGAGGGCTGGGGGGAGAATGGAGACCTGCTGCCCACACAGAGACTACAGTCATGACTCCCATGCTTGGCTGGGCTCTTGCTTCACCATTTCCCACTAATTAGCCAAGGAAGCAATTTGGGTAATGCAGTCATTACTGCTGACTGAGTTTCATCTTTAAATAAAAAATCCTTTCCTTCCCTTTATCCAAATTTCTGTGGTATATGCGAAAAGCCCACAGGCACCCGTAACTATCTCCTCTGGGAACAATTCCTCAGGGCTATTCTTTTACATTTCCAATGGCATTCCTAGCCCATCCACAACACCACATCGAGTCCACACAGCTATACAGCAGCAAAGGCTGCTAAATATTTAAAATCACTGATTCCTGCCTCCAGGCTGCGGCTGCCAAAAGAGGGAGGTGTAACCACACTGACTAAGCTGGCAAGGGCCTGAGAGCCCTTATGTACTCCTCTATGTTAATACTTACCATAAGAGCCCTTAATACTCATGTGTAGCTAATTAGAGCTTGAAGAAGTTCCTAGCGAATGTTTGCCCTGTGTGCCAAAATAGCTTGGGGGAAACAGACAATAAAACATATCTAGTTTTCTTTTCTTCCATTTAATGACTTGCACCTGTCTGAACAAGCCCTAGAAGCTCCCAGTTCAAACAAATGTTCTTGAAAGGGTCCTTCCCTTAAATACACATCTCAGATGCTTATCTGACATCCGGGCAGCTCTCCATGTAAGTATCCCTTGGTGAGCCAGTGGCCCATGTTCATGAAAACTCAGTATTTGCTGGCCCGTTATATGCATTGGAAGGACAGATTAATCCAGGTTATAGTACAATTACCACATTTGAGAGATCTCCTTCCTCTGCCTCTTGTGTGCAGAGCTGCCCTGTGCTGCAGACCCAGCACCACTTGGGGAGAAAGGTGAAGCGATGCACGGAGAGACTGTGGAGAGCAGTCTTAAGGATCAAACAGGCTGTGAGGTCACCCAGGACAGACAGGTATGTCTAGCAGATAGCAAAAGCTTTTTCCTTTTGCACACCAATAAACAGTGTATTAGCATGAACCATGGACCAGGAGATGGGAACTGGGGCTCGGCCAGGTGCCAGCTTCACAGCAGCAGCCAGGTGAGCTGTTCTCCCTTGACTTACTCAATGAAAAGCCCTGTTTTGATGAGACGGGGGGAATGGAGCCACACAGCCAGGGCTGCACCTCACCCCTTCCAGGGTGCCCTGGCTCCCCAGCCTGCTGCACCAGCTCAGGTGCAAGCACAAACGCTCAGGTGCAGAGGTGAGCACGGTGGAAAAGGGAGATTGGGAGCTTTGCCCAGACAAGACACCACAGACTGGTGCACCATGACAGGGAGGCCATTGTGTAGCCCAGGGGCTTTTGAGGGAGATACTCTGATCAAGGGTACACAAAGGAGTGGGAGCACAGTCAGCCTTTGCTGGAAGCTGTCTCCACCACCCAAACCCCACAGGCTGGTGCTTGCCTTGGAGGGGGGGGTGGCTGGGGTGGGAGAAGATGACAGATAGGCTGCTGGAGAAAAAGCACACATGTCCATGCATATATAAACATCAAACCAATAAATCCATTTTTAAAAGCAGGCCTGGTAGAGAAGGCTTGAGAATAGCTATTCAAGTAAAACCAGGAGAGCTGTGCACAGATCTCAAGGAAAAGCAGATTTAGGTCAGCACTCAACACGTGTGAGGATACAGTTCATATTCATATACTAATTCCTTCTCATCTAACTGTACAGGGTGCTGAGTGGCAGGTGAAGTCCCATGTCACTAAGTCCCATGATCAACATTTTTCTTTTTTCTGGTCACATACAAACATTAGAGAGACCTAAAATTTGAGAACATTTCTTCTTTTTTCCTTTTTAGATGGCTTTTAGCATTTTTACAGCAAGCAATCCCACCTGTCATCATCTTCTGCAGTATTTCTACAGGCTTCCCAAATTTAGTCATGTTATTTAGCCCTAGGCTTTTGATTAAAAGTTCATAGGGTAATTTTCACTTTATGTACAAGGGTTAAACACTGTTCTTATTTTTGCTAATCCAATAAAACAGGCACTAGAGATTACCTACTAAGCAACTCTTAATGACACAGCATAAAGTCCAACTGGCATGAGCTGAAGTGGCAGCTTCCCTCCTGGTATTTATTGCTTTTTCACTAGTTGTTCTACTAGATTTAAAAAGATCATTTTTAAAAGTGCCAGTCTGTACCCAACAGCATCAATCTTTTTGTCTTACTGCAATCATGGAAAATAAGCAGCTAAAACTAAGTGGTGAAGTGAAAAGGTGAGAATATGAAAAATACAAATAAAGGAAAAAACCTGAAACTTCAAGGAAGATAATTTACTGGATTTCCCAAAGCACATTTGTGTCATTCATAGCTTTACACAAAGAAATGATAAAAAATACTTTGCATTATTTAAAAAAAATAAGCTAAATACCTAACATGTATGCATATAAACATATCTATACATCTCAATATAAAACCTCTCCTCATTTGGTTCTCAGAGAGCAAGCACAGAATATTCAACAGCTTAAGTAATTGTTTTTCATTTCTAGTTTCCAGGTTTTTAAGAAAAAGTAACCATAAAGAGAACAATAAAAACCACCAAGAATTCATGCTCAAGGGAAAAGTGAGGCCAGCCCTATGCATCTCTGCATCTACTGAGTCCCTAAGATTGGCAATGCAACCTGTGTTCAAATAGAAACAATTACAAAGGCTGGTTTTAGGTAAAACACTTTTAGAATAGTACTTACAGTTACAAAAAGGTAATGCTGTAAAATGGTATTTTTAAAAGCCAGAGTGCTCACCCCTCTTGGGCAATCATAGTAAAGCAGAACTATCACCTGTTCATGTTTCGCAATGCCCCAGGCTGCAGCTGTGAGCCCACAGATTTTTCAGTTTGTTGTTTCTCTTGAGGAAGGCCGTGCCCATACAATGGCATTTCCTTCTGAGCACAGAGCACCAGGAGCTTTTTACTTGGCAGTGGACTCTTCAAAAAACCTCTTGAGAAAGCATAAGCTCCAGTACAGCTGGAGTCACCGCTGCTGTCAGAGCTTCACTGCTCTGTGACTTCAAACCAACCCTTTTGTCTGTGATTTCAAATAAACCATTTATTCTGCAGCTATCTAACCCCTGAGCTTCAAAGCAATCACGTCCATTTCTGACTAAACTTTTAATAAGCAATATTATCCAAAAGACCAGGGCAACTTTTTCAGGAACTGGAAGCATCAGGAAGTAAGAAAACACCATCTCGGTAATGGTCTAGTCAGTGAAAGCATTTGTGGCACAGGTTCTTGGCTGTAACAAAGATATAACAAACCAGGCCAAGGCAGGAGTGTTTGATCTAGTGACAAATGTTCTGTTTCAAGAACTTCATGGAGCTTTGATTGTTTATTGAAATGTAAAGAAGTGACAATACTGTACTCACCCATATGTCAGCACTTAATGGGAGACATGTCCATTAACACCGTATGATTTGCTTGTGTAAGCATCTTCCAACCTGCAACGTAACCAGGATGCTGCTGGCAACGTTTTCTGCATTTGAACAGTCATACTGACCAGGGAAACAAAATCCTTACACATCCTGGGCTCACTCATAAAGACGACTGCACATCATTCTTTAGAAGGGGCCACCTCATGCTAGGAGGAATTATCTTTGGACTGGTGTATCTCGACAAGCTACTGTGGAGAAGATTGCAGTGTCACAGAGCATCTGGTGCAGAACAAATTGTTGCTGTGTGAACTCTTGAGTAGCAAAGACAAAACTACAGAATCATCTTTCTCCTGAGTTGCTGTAAGGTGTTTCTATAAAACTGCTTTGGGTATTTCAAGCAAATATATAGCAATTTTTTTCCTTTACACCCTCAGCAACACCAATGTCTATCCCATTCCCTGGTAACAAGTATAGTGGTATTGATATACTCCAAACACCACACCACCATCTGGGACCATGTGCCCTCAAATTTATTGGCAATGAAAAGCAAGTTTAGCTCTTGACTGTGTCATGAATCACAGGCCAATATTTATGTGGGAATACTCTAACTTGACAAATAATGAGTATGAAGGCCTCAGTCAGTCAGTAGACTCGCAGTTAGCATCACAAGATCTTACCTCTCTTAATATTACTGTGTGGCCTGTTATGTCAGCCACAGCCAACCATCAACCTCAGGGCCATCCAACTGTTTTTTCTGCAAAGGCTGTTCTCTTGCACCTAGTGGCAGTGGCAGTAGCAGTCCTTTGCAGACCAGCTTCTCATTGTAAACGATGCTAGAAGCAGTGTGGGAGGTGTTCCTTGGGAGCACGGCACTGACATTGCTTGAAGGCAGTATGTAGTGCCCCAAAGGCCTTTTCAAAAAAGTTTACTGTCCCTTGCATCATCCCTGAGACATAGTCATGATCCAAGGATCTTGCTGCTTCAACAGTTTGCAAAACTTAGTTCACCATGTCACAAAGCTGGTCCTATAAGCCTTCTGGTGCCAGTTCAATCGTCTTTATTCAGTCTATTATTGAATGGTCATATGTTTGCAAGCATTCAGTGGCTTTTTCCATTGGAAATAAACCGTAGAATTAAAAGTCCACACCCAAAACACATCTCTAGCACATTGGCAGCTAAAATCGAGAAAGGATTCTCAGACATACAAAATAATAATTCAGAAAGCTGGGGGAGACGGGGGTAGAGAGGATAGAGAAACGCAAGTACTGTAGATGTAACTCAGATAACATGCAGGTGTAAAACAGAAATCTGTAGAAGTCATGCAGTAATGACAAGGTAAATATGGCATTCCAAAAAATCAGGTCCTACATGGGAAAGATCTACATATGATCTAAGTCCTGGTAGAAATAAAGGAGCACTGAGAATTAACAGGGAGGAAGGTTTTATGCAGATGCCTGTCCAATGTCTGTTTTTCCCCATAAAACATTTAAACAGAACTGCAGCACGGGGAAAGTGTCCTGCTATGACAACTCAGTTCTGCACTGGTAAGATTGAGCACGCAGTTATCAATACATATGACCGTAGCATGGCTTCAGACGTTCGGTGTGCTTCAGCACGTGAACCCACACCATACACTGTTCCAAATTACAAGACATTCATCCACTATCCCACATGAAGACGTAGCATTCCCCCAAATGCAAAATGGAAGAGGACTGACTCACTAGGATAAACCCCTAGATAAAAATCAACTTAGTTAGTCTATGAGGAGTTACAAGGTGATTTCTGAGAAGCATCCCTGAAGACATGCATCTTTGTGCCATTCCTGCTCAGGTAACGGGGCTTATCTGCTCCACATTAACTGTTAAGAGCTTGGCTCAGACGCATCCTGGGCGCAGGACGGAATCCCTGTGTGCATAGGGTTCAAGGGCAACATGTCAGTGACTGCCAGAGACAGGCTGCTGCTTCCAAAAGCAAAACTGCTCTTAAAATAAACCAAATTCTGTGACAATGACATCAGCAAAAAACCACAGCCAAACAAAAAAATACCACTTGGTAACAGTGTAAGTCAAAAAAATGTGCTGCCTAATTCCCTAATTGCAAAAGCGGTGTTTTACATCTTATTCTATTTTCAAAACCTTCATTTTTACCACACTTAGCAAATCAGCAAAAAAAGAGGAATCTGACACTGACTGCTGAATTCCAATTCTTATTTTTTCACAATGTATTCCTACCCTTTCACACTTTCCAAAATTTCCTAGAATATTGTCCAGTCTTGATTTTGCTGCCAATTATACTCTTTTTGCCAGGGAAGATGGCAACCATATGCATATTTGTAAAATACTTTAATAATATTAATGATTTTAAACTCGTTATTTCCATCATTGCTTGTGTATCAAAGATTGGGAACAGCGAAACTAGTAAAAAAAAAAGCAACCTACACATTGCAGAATGTTAATAATGTTTCTACTACATATAGACTCCATGTGTACATTCAGCTAACACTGAACCCTACTTGCCAGGTGTATGCAACTTGACACTAACACTGAGAAAAAAGAAATTACAGGAAAGTCTGAAACTTGAAAAATAGCAGTGCAGAAGGTTCTGAAGGCCATGTACCTGTCTTACATCTCTGCTGGATAGGACTAATCCAGCTGGAGAGCTGAACGTAAAGGAAACCATTTTCATCATCACCACACATTTAGGTTTTATATAATATACATGAGGTGCATTACACATTTGTTCATGACTTGTACTAGAAAATGCATTAAAAAATGATGCCCAAGTAGGTTAATAATCACAAGACAAGTTCCTTATTTGTCTCTCCTGTAAGTCAATGCTAACAAGTAGCTTTCACTGTTGAAAAAAGATGCACATAGCCAAGGACCAGTTAAGATAAAAGGAAATGCCACAATAGTCCAGAAAAGGAAAACCAAAGTGTATTACAGGAGATAAGCTATACATTTGTGTCTTAGAAAGCCAAGACTCCTAAACTGGAGCTAATATACCAAAGTTTTAACCTAAAGCATTCATCTAGATAAAAAAACTGGTAAGGAACTGCTGCAAGAAGAGCATTTGCCAGGCAATGACATTTGAAATCAATCACTCTGTAAATAAAAACACCCAGATGAAAAACCTAAATAAACTACACTCCTGCAAGAATGTAGTCATCTCATTACTAATCCTGGACTCATGCAGACTTGTAAGTAGTGTGTATTTCTGAAGTTTTGCTTCACTACGAATGATAAACAACTGTCTATGCACAAGAACACAGCACTTGTATTTTCTCTTTACAGAATTTAACACTAAAAATTTCGTACGCTAAGAAGAAACGTCTGAATGAAGAGAGAAATGTTGCAATATTCCTTGAGAATGACAATCTGTATGAGATTGTTCAGCAGCAACAGACACTGTTGAGGAACTCGTCTCCAAAACTCTGCACTGGCTGCTGCTGCATTAGAGGATGTAGTGAAGAATAGCCTTTGAGAGAGAAGTTCTCTGGACAACTGTAGCTTTTCAAATGAAATTACTTATATGTATAATCCAAAAAACTATCCAAGTAGAGTGTAAAATGGCATGATACAGTCAGCATTTTTGCACGTGCAAAACATAAATCGTGCCAGTTTTCTGGTACTTCTAGAAAGTCCTTTCCTTCAACACAGCACATTGCTAAGTCTAGCCAAGGAACAAGAGAAAGATGGAAGTCTGCAGGACTCAGACAACCTTCTACAAGCCAGCACTGGATACAACTAATAAGGAAGGTGACGAAGAAGTATTTATCACTGAAGGTCACAGGTCTCAACAGTTCCCCCAAACTGAACCAAAGTCAATCAGTCATTTCTGGTTTTACTGAGGTAAATCTAGCTTTTGAGTTAGATTTTTATTTCGCTCCAAGTCTGTCTTCAGAACATAACACACATGCACTGTTAGCATACTGCTAGCAATGCAGCATACTCACCAATTTAGTGTCTCTTCCAAAAGATTACTGAAAGAATTGCTTAAAAGGCACCTGAATATTCTTCTCAAGCTACATCTGAACCATATACACTGCAATGAGACTATAACAGTCAGGCTTTGAAGTAAAAATGAGGAAGTTTATGCCCAAGTTAACTTCAGGGCCATCCCTTCACCCTTACAGCAGACTTTCTCTGGCTGTAGGGAGAAGGGAAGGGAGAAATAAATAGTTAGATTCTTAATAAAGGAACATGTAGATCGTAAACTTCTTGGAAAAGAATATTCACATTCCTCCCTAATTATTAAGTACCTCCTGCAAACTGCAGCAATCATATTGTTCATTGTGGAAACCTACTTGAACAGCTCACATAGGAGCTGCAAGTTTGTTTCATTATGACAGATCGCGGTAGCGCCTCTGGATCTAGCTGAAGTTCTGAGACTTCTTAGCCAGAGTAAAGTTAGCAGCTTCTTCTACAAGAAGTATCCTTAGTGTTTTGGCTTGGATATTTATCCTTATTTTTCTTCACTCCAAGAAGAAAAAAACCAAAAAACAAAACCCACAAAAGATGCAGTAAAAAACCGTGGAAGGCTTCAGAAGCATTATTTCTTACTACAATATATTTAAAGACTTTACACTCCAAAAGCAGCTACTATCAAGTTAAATCCCATTTTCCATTAGAAGTCAGCAGTTGTCAAGCTGTTTAGGAAGATGTGTACGACCATTTAATTTTGATGCCTCTCATTAAAGCAGAAGAAAGATCTTGTTCCATGTTTATACAGCCTCTAGGTTCAATGGAGCACAAAATCTTGACTGTGGACTGCAAATGATACCCATACAACAGCACAATGTTAACCACTGAATATTTTTTTCATCCAAAAGTGGTCACTTTCCTTCATGAAGTAGAAGTTATTGGTTTATAACTGTATCAGGCAATATGAAACCACGAAAATCAAATTATTGTGGAATCAATATCATGTTTTTTCCCCATCCTAACATGAATTCAATGCTTTAGTGCCATCTGGTTGTCGTTACCTGAAAAATCTTGATTTTTGTGTGACTAATTGAGGAGTACAATGAGATCTGCTACCAGACTAGTTGATCTGTCCACTCCTTCAAAGAAAAGAATTTGGCAACTGTAGTTCAACAGAAATGGAAAAACAAACACCTCAAAGCACAGCAGTAAAGACTAATTGCTTGCACAAGAGTTTTGAGCATCCACAGATGAATACATTGAAACAACGTAGGTGTTTGTCAGCAAGGTTATGTTTTCTGTCCTTCAAACAGTAATACAGTCTTCTCAAAAAAACGGAAGCCACATATATGCAAAGGCTTGTACTTGGGTCAGCAACAGCAGTCAAACAAAACTTTTATTACTATTTGCATCAGACTTACCAAAGCAGAATAGACAAGTAATTTTTAACTGCTGCTTATGATTTCTTGCCATCCACATATGGTGTATGTCACCACTAAAGTAATTTTCAATACAAATATTTAGGTTTTCTGCAGTTAAAGGCTATTTACACTCTGACACCAGGAAGACTTGCAGCTCTGTTCCCTTTCTGTGCTAATCCCAGAGAGTTAACATCCTACAAGATTCAACAGAAAAAAAATTTAGATTTGAGAGTCTTTTTTTTTCCCTTTGGTAATGTTTCAGTTTACATGTGACCCTTAAAAAGCTTCTTCAAGACAAACTGCTTTCTAAATCAGCTTGCTCAACTATACTCTTGACCAGCAGGCAAAAAATGGCAGGGATTAATTTAAGATTCTCCTCCATAAACATATATGCAGCCAGGTGCTAAAACAGACATCTCAGATAGTGGAGCTGCTAGCACATTCTACCCACATAAGACAGAACCCAGCTCTGATAATTATAGTAAAACTAACTGAACTCCTTTTGCTTTATTCGGGTTTGGTTTTTGTCGTTTCCCCCCCCCCCCCGCCAAGGACCACTGCAGTTATGATTTCTCTCCAAAGACAGCAACATCACAGGAATTGGTGAAGTGATGACAACCTTGCAGTCTTCATATATTCCTAAGAGTATTAACTGTTCAAACAGTAACTTCAGATAGGAATATACTGGTCATAGCAGACAGTTCAGATGCCATCCTAATGCAAAGCATTAGGAATTTCTTGTGTAAAGCTGAACATCCATTCATACAAATGTATCTTGACCAGTTATGGAAACAAAAGTTGTCCCTGTATGCACGTACAAGGGAAACAGTATGGAGAAACACTTGACTGACTGACACTCCAGAGCACAAGCCACAGGGAGAGCTCTCCCCTCCCAAAAAGATTCAATCAGAGTTCCACGAGGCAGAAAAATCTTAGGAAAAAATGGAACTGTGCCATTTCCACCAACATAGCTTTATGTCCTTGGTTTTGCATATTGAAATACTAAATCCTACAATTCAAAGAGACTAGAGCCTCCTGACTAGAAACCTAACACAGAACAGAAAATATACGGAACTTCAAAACACTTTTGCCTCTCCATTTGCAGTAACTTGCTGTGCCTTTGTTTGGTAACAGTACTTGAGCTTACCTGATTTAAGCAAAATCATGAATAAAAATACCTTCTTCTTGCAAACAGTATTAATCACCTAGAAGGTGATAATTCACCTGAATGCAATATTGTCATTACTCATTTTCCAATCTACATGCATGAGGAAGACTTAAGGCTCCAGGCTGCAGATCCAGTACCATGCAAATTTGAAAGAGGCATTGCAATTGCTGGAACACTCCAGAGGTAAGAATAAAACAAAACAGTTACACCATGAAGAAGTAAGTGATTAATCTTGAGCAGAAATTAGAAATGTTCCTTGGAGGAAACAGTCCTTTAGTTGGCTGAAGGATTCTGACCCATGCATGTAGAAACAGATGAGCAGAAGAGAAAACAACTTTGATTCAAGTTTTATGAGAGAATAAAGATGACTGCCCTAGAGACTGAAACCAGAAATGTGCCATTCATGTTTTAAATTCTATGAAACTTCTGTTCTTTCTCTTCTCATTTCTACTATGACAAGAAAATGAAGTATAACCACAGTTTAAGAACAGTTGATGCTGCAAGTATACAGATCTCAACTGAGATGGCCACTTCTGCTCCTCAAATATTTTATCTCATAGTATACAACTTGTCCTGCTGCAGTTTGATCCCAAATTGTCAGTGGACCACAAGTTCAGAATTTAGAACTCATTTTCCAGAAGTAATCTGGGAAACATTAAATACTGAAGAGAGACATAACAGAAAAGAATCATGTATCCATCATTATTTGGCTTCCTGAGAATGAATGCCATGCGAACATTCCACAAGCAAAGAAAACTCAGTATTGCTTCTCCTTTCCAGTCCTTGTATGCTGAATTACAATACTCCCAGGAGAGTTCCAGGGTTTCAGTTCACTCAGCGCACAGTTAGCTAGCTGCATGCTGCCAGAGACAGCAGGAACTTCATAGCAAAAGAGCACATCTTGCTTCCAAACCCAGCTCAACCATGATTCTTCAAATCCCAAGCTCGGTCCAGTATTGTGCACATTTCCAAAATTTTGTGGCAACAACATGAATAATAAGATGGCACAACCTGCTACGGGAAATTGTGTCCTAAGGTCACAAAATGATTCACCATGACAGCCACATTATATAAATGAACAAAGTATTTTTTCTTCTGGTAACAATAAATTTGTTTAGGTGACAACAACGTGTCCCACAGGCAGAATTACTTTATTCCTTTGAAAAGGATTCTCAAAGTGTTCCGATGATGCTGAAATCTCAAATTGGGAAAAACTGATTTTAGCTGGTGAGGTTATGTTCTTCTCATTTAAAAGCACACTACCTACAGTGTGTGCTGTAGGTACGTAGAAAGTACGATTCTGCACATACTTTCTAATGTGACTTGCAACTTAAAATTCTATGATAATTTTAAACTATTCAGCTGGATGGGATGTGGGCTTTTTGGGGATAGGTTAATGTATGTTTCAGTGTAATGTCACAACTCTACTTTTCCAATTCAATCCTTTCAGAAAAGCCTCTACTGAAATCCTACTCATTATCTCCATGGTTACCTAAACGGTTGCTGAGAGATTAAAAGGCTTCTGAAAATAGTTAAAACAATGCCTTACGAAGAGACAAGAGCAGTGATGTATTCTATGTATCGACAGACAGGCAAGGAAAAACTAATGGACAGGGTTAACAAAAGATGACTGAAGCGAAGTCCAAAAAATGCCAAACCCAACTTGATGTGTGAAAAGTAAAACTAATTTGTACCAATACCAATTCTTCTCTTCTAAAGACTGGGAACTAATAATGCAAGGTAAGTTATTTAGCTATGTTGATGTAAACATTCGAGGAAACAGAAAATCAAATTTCTAGAACTGATCTAATATTCTCAGCTATTATTTCACTCTCTCTTACCATAGTCAGACCATCACACTTAATGAGCAATCCTACAGTAAAACACAAGGTGACTGAAGATGACAGCTGTGCTCTATTCAAATAGCACAGCATGTTGCACATTCCCTTGCAAAAACCACCTGTACTTCTATCATGAGACAGGTAGCTTCAATATTAAAAAAGCAAAGGGACTTGAAAAAAACTGAAGTGGCATAAGAAACTGTAATTCACAGAAAATACTGTTTTAACAGTCAACTTTGCTGAGAAGGTAGCAACTCCCTTCTGCAGCAGCTGATTTTTTTTCAGAGCTGAATTTTTCAATGTGATGCACAGAAACAGCTCAACATAAGAGTTAGCACAATTGCATGCATGGTCAAAGATGGATCATTCCATGAGAGTGCTGGATGCATGTCTTCCTATTTAGTTATCAATGAAAGTTGGTATCCATTCTGCTCAGTGCTGTGAAAGGCTCTACTGACACTATCAGTGAACAAAGAAGTAAGAACTAAATCAGGATCAAGAGAACATATTCTGTACTGAAGGACTTTCCAGACAAAAGCAAAATCACCAATCACCAACCTCTGGTTAGGAGACAAGCAAGGGACTAGCTAACTATTCTCAGTTCTGCCAGTAGCAATGATGAATTTTTCCTTTTTGCTTGATTTCTTCAGTCACTGAACATCTAGAGTATGTAGAATCTGCTATAGGTTGTAGTTCTGGCATAATGTATTTTCTTTCAGAGCCACTCCCCATCAAGAAGTTGAAGACTGATCTGCTAAACATTCAAACCAACTGAAACAAATGGCAAAGATTATGGATATCTTGGTATTTCTGTACTAAAGAAGGGGAAAACATCTGAACTTCAGGAAAACAACAAAACCCAAGCCCTTCAGCCTTTTCCGGTCAAACAGTCTGACAACAGTCTACAATGCTATGTTTTCATAACTGCATTTTGCTTTAAACTTCAAGATTGATATATTTTCTGTCTGTTCTCATCACAGTAAAGTATAATTTTATGTATATTCTTTGCTCATTTTTCTTTAGTTCTAACATGCACCACCGGATAAACAGCATGACATAAGCACTTGGTATTATCTGCTAAAATAACTTCGAAATTGGTAAAACCAGTAAACAATATTATAACTTCTGTCACACACTATCCATTTGAATGCTCCAGAAATACTCTGTAGTCTGGAAAGAAAAATGTTAGAAAAGGATCTGGTACAGTTGTATTAGCAAAAATACAGACAAAATCACTATCAGTTCTTAAAGTCAAGAAACAGCATCAACTCATGGTGTGCCACAAGAACTCCACTTTTGTTATGGAAAACTGAGTATAGACTGAAACTCATTTTACACATACCTGAGAGTAACTTCTCCAAAGTGAAGCTCACCTGATTTCCACAGCAATACACAGTACTCACTTCTTGTTAACTATTAGTCTCCCTCTGTCAACAATTCTCCATCACAATTCAAAGAGTACTTACTCAGCAACATTTTGAGAAGTATATATGCTAGGTAAAGTACATGTACACAGAAGATGTGCATTTAATACCTTCTATTTTAAAAATGCTGCATTCAGAGAACTCAATTTTCTTGTATTAAACATATTCAAGGCGTAACACAAGTTCAGCTATTCCCCTTGTTTACTAAAGAACTTTTAATAATGCACCACAGACAAGGCTGAGAAGCAGCCAATAAAATGAAAATATCAGAACGGCAAACAAACCCATCTATTACAACCATGCTCTCCTTTAACAAGCTGAAATACCACCACACCAGAACAAGCTGATTTACCAACCTAGATGCAAAGCACAATGTAATTACTCAACAGAGAAGGAAAATTCAGGACTTCATTTTCTTCCCTCAGAAAGATCAGGAGAAAAAATTCAATTCATCATTAAAACAGCAATTACTTTCAGATTTAAACCTCTTTCCTAGTTACAACATTGTTAATGCAAAGCATTTGCTTTGAAACCGGGGAGGACAAAAGAAAGTTTTCATCAGCAAACCTCATGCTCTGCAGAAGTGATATCCCAGCATCTATGAAGAATCTGTACCACATTTAATAGCGTGGACTGTTACTCATTTATCTTTTTTTTAAATCAAGCTTAACACATTTATCAAAGGAATAGAAGGGTATAACTTCTGGTCTTTGTTACTTCTTTTAATGATGTATCTCTATGAGACAGTAGACTTGTGAATGGAATGAAATAACCTGATAGGGATCAGTGTTGACTAAAAGACATCATAAGACCAAAACGAATTTTCTAGGCTGCCCTTCAGAGAATTCTATAGTACCCGTTTTTATGTTGAGCATTAAAGACAAGTTTTTCATACACTGCTACCTTGAACATTACAGAGCCACCCAACAGAATTCATACTCACGTAGTAATGAAAATTTGACATAACTGAGAAACTAAATTCCAAAAATAATGATATTCCCGCTTTCCAGGAACATGAACTCCTAAAGGCCAGCAAGACCTGAGGTCTTAATGGATCTGTCTATGAGAAGAAGAGCAGGTAAAAAACCTAGAAGACAGGACACATTCCAGAAAATGAGCACAGTACATCTTCCAGGTAAGAATAGTTCTGAGCACTAACATGTGAACACAGACCACATTTAAAACGTGAAACAAAAACCATACTATATGGTTCACCAAGACCACTGAGTTTATAGTGAAATTTATTGTTCTGCTTCCTAATACAATAAGCTACAAGATACATACAGTATAAAACGAGAACATCCACAGAGCAGAGGTGATAAACATTCTGTGATGGTACAGTGGAGGTAACATCTGTCTAATCCTTCCACTTTATCCCACAAAGAGCAGCTAAAACTACTGACCCTCCCCCTCCCTCCCCTCCAAAAATATTAAAAAGTAAACTGTCTCACTTAGGAGCAGTGGGATTCAATGAGTTTTCAATTTTGAGGGCACTGGTTATCTGCCAGTACCTCAAGAAAATTGCTGAAACTAAAGTAACAAAGAAAAACTGTGAAGGTGGGAGTGACATGACCCATGCAAGATGCTCATGACACCTTGGTTCACTTCTCCTCAAAGCAAATGGCCTGTAAAGAAAGGAAAAGTTTGTTATGTCACATAAACCAGCAATTAACATGCTTAGATATTAAATTAAGATATAATAAGCAACATCTGAACTTGACAGGACTAGTAGGCACACAGCTAAACTACTCTTAATGAAACCTCAAGGTTCCTTGTAATAAGGCTGGGAGATCTGATAGCTGATAATCCTTCCCCCTTTATTGTCAGGTGCTGTACAGAAGGGTGCACGTTGACATAGGCACAGCTGACACCTGTTATACAAAGTTCCAAATCAAATAGCCTTGTCTGGGAGAACTCTAACAATGGGGTGAACTGCAGCCTCAGCTCTTGAAGAACATCAAGGCTATAAACACACAGGAAGACTGAGTATTTACCTTAAAGGCACAAAAATCCACTTAACCACTTTTTCATATATACTTGGTGCGGTTGAGGGCTCTCTCAGCAAGGTGACCACTTTCATCTGTTATCTTCTCCCAGTCTGTCTGTCCAACAACAAAACCAATAGCCCTTTTCCTGTCAGCATCTTTTTTTTCTTCTAGATCTGCCCATCGCACCTACAAAAAACATCCTATCAGTACAATAATCTTCCAAGAAAGCCTCACACAAGTCTAGGCTTTCCACTGCAAGTACGAGTACAATACTACTAATTTCTACTCATTTTCCTTAGAACAGGTAAGTATTACTTTTTTCTCTGATAGGTAAAGAGAGAAATTATTTTTAATTGAATATACCAGGTGTTCTATGGAGTAGGAGAATGGTATAGATTATAAGCTTTTTTCATTTCAGTGCTATAATTCTGAGAGTTGAAGTGTAACTACTATGATTATTTCTCTGTTCAAAGCAACGCTTTCTACAGGAAGAATTATCAAAGACTCATTTACTGTTTTAATTTTCTGGGAAATCTGTCTTTCAATTGCACATTGGAAACATCTAGAAGATGACTACGAACCTACAGAAAGACAGTGTTAAACAGCAAGTCAGCAATGAATAAATTAATGAAGGACAGTTTTCCTCTCCACCTTCTGTGATACATTTCTATTTAAAATTTTCCACTATTTCTTTAACTAAGTAAATTTTTCATACATATGTTATTTCCCCATCTTTACATCTCCGTATCTGCACTGCACCTCTTCATGCTAATGCAGATCTCTTGCATTTATCCTGTTCAAATTTAACACAGTGACACCCACAAAACAAGACACCGATGGGAGGGAGAGCAACAGGAAGGAGGGAGTGAGAGATGAAAAAAAGAAAGGCTACAGTCCAGAAACTCAGCTGAAACACACCATTGCAGGACAAGAAAACACAGTAAGTGAAGGAGCTCTTCTTTGCCATACTGATTAGTCTCATTCAGGCCCATGTATACTGGGGAACATAGCCTTATCAATTTTCTGACAGTACCTCTCTACCCACAGTCTACCTGGATTTCCCCTGACATTCATACTGACAAGCAATGTCAGCTTTCTTCCACCATCACCTCCTCTGCCAATGCCTTAAGTATCTCCATTTCTCTCAGACACACTGTCCCCAGTACTACCAGTTTTCTATTTGACATTACAGAGCAAAACAATACCCGAACACTGACAGTTAATTCAAATTACTTCTAGTGGCAAAAGCTGGTCTTTCTATTTTGGAGAGAAAAAAAAAGTATTACCTCTTTCTATTACCTGCCTTTGGTCTCCCTGTAGGATTTTCCCGTTTTTCACAATAGAATTTAAACATGTAGCATTTTATATTCAGACCATATCGTGCATAGTTAATCTGTATTATCTACAATTCCTAGATTTGTTATAATTAATATCTTTACCTCTGGAAGACCCTACTTGCAAGAATAATCTCCTACAAAATCTATTGGAACAGCAAAATGAAAAGTGAGTCAGTCATATTCATAGACACTGAATGACTTGATATAAACTCTCTTTCACAGAGACCATAAAAGGGTTATATACAGACAGTAAGTCATTTGAAAATTTATTACCCTTTTCTTTCCAGGTTCAGAAGCACGTGTATCATAGTCATCTGGAAGCTGCAGATAATCTTCCATTCTGCTGGCAATTGCTTCCCAGTCACGTTTTCTTTTAGCGCCAGTTCGCAAACCATCCAGCTTGTCTGAGAACAAACACAGAGCCTCAGCGTTAAGGGAGATTATTTTTTCTATTACTCACACAAACAAGACGAGAGTGGAAAACTTTTCAAAAGAACGAGCAGCAGAATTTGTATATCCAGCTTGTCTTGACAGGTGGAATGATGAGAGTTGAAATAAACTAGAGAAGACTCAACACAGTTTTCAAGTTTTATTGATCTTTCATGTTAACTGTGTGGCAATAACACTCAGTGTTGTTTTCTGTATGAGTGAGAAAAAGTTTGCTCTTCCGGATCTATATGGAGTCTGTACTTACAGGTACAATATAGCCAACAACAGCTAGGAACCACAGATCCATCTTTATGTATTTGAACACAATACTAAAGCTGTAGCATTTTTCCCAAATTTGGGGATCAATACTGTGTCAAACATGGCATACATGCAGTATCAGGGAACAAGTGGCAATTATATAATTTAATGCACCAAAGACAAGTTTTTGAGATATTGTTTCTGCTAAACAAAAAGCTCCTTGGAAAGCCTGATCCTCCCCCTTTTTCTCTCCCCATAAGGCAAACCACTTAAAAAGTCTTCCAGGACTGGGAGAGAAATATCTCAGAATCTTTTCTTTCATGGTGTAAGAGGTCAGTCATGAATATCTGAGCAGTACATTTGTCCAACAGTCCTCGTTTTCTTCTTTTTCTTATTGAACCGATACAACATGAGGAGAAACAATTCCATTCCTAGGTTCTAAAATTTTGTTCCTCTTAAGACACTTATTTTCAGTAAAGAAAACAACACCTTCTTGAAATTATGTGGCAAACTGTCTTTGGAAAGGAGATGAAACATTCATTGTAAGATTATGAACAACAAAGCATGAAAAGGAAAACCGGCTTTACAAGTCAAAGGGAATTCTGTTACTTCTGTCGATGTAAGCTACCAGTTTGTAAGCCAACAATTCAAGTATGTGTAGAAGGAACACTGAGCTTGGCAATTACATCCATTAAACCATTACCGGTGATGTTAGAAATACTGCTTCAGAACTCACTGTTGTAATTAAATTCACCCACAAAAGGCCTCAGAAACAGACCAAATACAAGACAGCATTATTTTCTGGATAGCAGAAGATGATGTTCAAAGGTATGTACTTAAAGAAGCTCAGTTCAGAGATGAGTTTTTTTACTTAATATGGGAGAGAGAAGAGTAACAATGGAGATAATGTGAGGCAATGGTACTGCAGACATGCTAGTATAATTTAAAGGCTATAAACTAATGAAATTATTTCTCCCTCATACAGCTCAAAACTTTTAAAGACTCCACCTTTGCCCCATTTTCCTGGAACGGATACAGAACTTCTTCCAATAAAACATTATAATCCCCCTGCTTCTTAAAATAGCCAACATTTAAGAAAACGTTCAGAATATTTGTATCTATTACATGATTTAGTTAAGGTTCTTCTTTTGCTCTAAGTTAAATCTGCCAAATTTGATGGTCAATCTCCAAAAAAAGGTTTTATACAATATTCGTCTGTTACTCCAGCACATAACGTACTTGCACTGTTTCTCAGTATTATGTTCAATCAGTGTAGATCATTTGTGGCATTAAGCGTTTCCAGAAAAAAATAACATTGAAAAGGAGATCAACAAACTCATTGAGGAGCATTTAGGAATATGAAGAAGTGAAAACTGAGGAGCTCTCTGTTGGCAAATACCTGTAGACAGATATATATTCCTGTTGGAAGGAAGCCATGATGCAAGCTTACCTCATTACCAACGTGAAAGTAAGTTAAGTCTCCCACTCCCTGCTGCACACCAAACAACTGAAAACATTGCCAAGAAATGCGTAGTGCTCAAACATCAGTAGAGGACCTCAGAAGCTGTTCTGAATATGCAGCTCCCCTCTATCCCTTTTTGTTACTGCTACACAGAATTTATTTTTAAATGTTATGTCCTTCCATGTTTGAAGTTGGATTGCTTTTCCAGAGGCGTCTGCTTCCATCCATGCTATTGCGGTTCAAGGTACATGTGTCATGCAGTAGACACTACACAAATGTCAAAAACCTGCCACAAAGGATTATTTCAGAATATTCTTTTCTGAAAATGAGACAAGGTGTCATTTTGTAACACCAGTGCTTGTGATTATTTATGGCTGATGATTATTTAGTGTTAAACTACTGAAAATAATTTTATCGTTTCGGATTTTAAAAACGACAAAGCAGCAGCATTTCTGAAAATCCACAAAACTTAAAAACTCACCTTTAGAATTTTAAAAGTAACATCTGAAAGTAACCAATTTAATTAGCTCCTTCAAAACCTAAGTAAATCAATCAGTTAAATTTTGCCCTTCTTATACAAAAGCAACAAAGTTTTATGTAGAATCCCATCTGTATTCTAGAGCAAATTTTACAATGGTAGCAAAGTTGCAGCTACACCAGAGCTCCTTTCTCCATTCCTGAAACTTTGTAGAACTTGCCACCAAGCCGCACCTTGAAACAGAGCATTGCACTAAACACCATAGTCAAATTTTAAAAATTAAGAGTCCATTACTTTAGATTTCAATATAAGAATCCGCGTACACTATGCACTGAGAAGACCCATGAACAGACTTTCAGAATAAAATTGTGGCTGTGCACAGCATGTAAGGAAGTGGTAAATCACACATATACTCAAGAGGAACGTCAGAGTAAAGTAAATCTGTGCTAAAGCGAGAGCTCGGGGCATATGTTTGGCGATTGTCAGAAGTCAGCATTTGCAGCTAAAGAACTCAAACTTTTCAAACATTTTCTGAGGTTTATTACAATTGGCAAGATCTTACTGTGCTTTCCTGTAACAACATCTACTCAGAAAGAAAACAAAAAAGTAAAACAAGACTCAGAGCATCATTTTTGTAGTCTGCACTTACAGCATTCTGCAAATGTGTGCCCTCTGGGACTAACGCAATAAACCTAATGGGCAGGCCAGCTCCCAGGAAATAACTCAGTTTCGGAGTAACAAATGCATACCACAGTTCACATGCCTTTCCAGAAATAATTATAATTGGTCATCTACGATGAAGTCTTATTGTGAACTAAATATAGTAATTCTTACTCACAGACTGCAAGTGCTTCTAATGTACACCTTGAGCTAAAAGTTGTCTGCCTTGGCACAGTAATTTTCCAAAGAAACGGCATTCGTTACATAGGAATGCCCGGCTTTTTAAAAACTTAAGTTCTGTCAGAATTTGCTTTTAATCTATAGTCCTACATATACATAAAACTGAATCTAGAGGGTAGTTATAAAAGTAAAATTGTGAATTTTGATTTAATAGAAAGCCCTTCTCAGCACCTGGATCTGTGTCTTACAGCATGCTAACATCCCCTTTGTTAATGAAGTTTGACTGTTAAAGGATTATTTCAACAGTGACTCTGTTGCTTGCTCCCCATTTTACATTTAAGCGAAGACCATATAAAAATCAAGTGTTTTTCATTATGGAGGGAAACAGAACACAGTTTTTTAGCATTAACTTAAGAAATAATTCTACATTATTAAATAAATCATTGCTTATAACAAAAATGCAGAGCAATCCTGACTTGTCTAACTGCCTAGCTGTTTTGTATGCTAAAATCATTGAGTACAAGGTGCCTCTGCTTGTACTGCAGGTTCCACATCATCAATATAATTCACAACTACTTATATAACTTAAAACAGCAGCAGAAGAGATGGTGTAGCTAAGCCCTTAACAGCAAAAGATTAAAGGCTGCTTTACGTAAGCCAGACCTTCTAATGCTATTTCTATGGTGCAGTTGTGATTTTGGTTATTGGAAAGTTATGATGCATAGAGCTGTACCACACATGAAGAAGCAAACCTCAAAATGTTAAGACATGCTGTGTCCCATTCACGTATTTGTGACTTCTCACAGACATGATATAAAAATAGCAGACCTGAGCAGACTGTCTAGATAAAACCTTCATTTAGAACTTTTACTGTTCAATAAAAAAAGCCACAACAAAACTGACCAGAAACCCCTTTCCATCAATAATCCTTTCACCATAGCCGTGGTGCATGCATTTCTGCCTGAAAGTTGCTTTTGACTTTGACAGAATCCTAATATCAGCACTAATGAGAAAAAAAAGTGCAGCAAAAATTGTGCCCTTGTGCTCCTGGAAAGTCCATTTTGCACACTATTAAGAATTCTATTGCTGTCCTGGAACTGCAAAGCACAATGAAACTTTTAACTTTTCAATGCCTAAGATGTTAAAAAGATATCTGATTAGTCTGACACCTAATCATTCAGAACTAATTTCAAAGCATGCCACTACTTTGTCCTCACAGATGTCAGTTTTGACAAGTGAGAAACATCTTCAGTACAGTTTGGCTACGAGACATGTCTCTAAGAATGCAAGAAGTTACTGATGACACTTAGGAAAAAAGGTATGCAATGTGAAAGAGTACAGTGTGATGTAAGTTGACTCTTTACTTATATAAAAATAATAAACACAGAAAAGATGAAAAATATAAATTCTGCTTTTCAAAAATTTTAAGACAAAGTACTTTCCTTGAACAGATGGAACAACAATTAATGAGTATATAAACAGTGATGATTAGAAAGTAGTAAAGTCTCCCGCCTTTGGCAGAAGATAAATTCCTTTTCTGTATAGATGTTTTTGCAGTTTCAGACACATGTACAAAATCAACACATTTATTTGTCTTTGTAAAGAGGCACAGTAAAAACAAAAATTCAGGTCTTGCAAACATCATTAGATATCAACTATAAGAAACAGGAAAAAATAAATACCCACCTAGCTTTGCCTCAGAAGTGTCCATCTCCCATTTGCTTTTCGGAATGTAACCCTAAATCATACACAGAAAGAAGCTCGGAGGATTAGAGAGAGACACACATGCATATCACTTTTGAACTGGAAACAGCATTACAATGGGAGTTTAAGGTATTTCTTTTTGTCAGGCACATTTCTCATTATCAGATGGAGACCAATTACTCAGTATTTCAGAACTTCTGCATCCACTTCCCATTCAGTGATTTTAGCAGCCCTTGCAAATCATTACAAGAGCGCTGCCCTCTTCAAACACAGAACTCCAGAATGAGTCTAACAGATAGCAAAGGCACTGTGCACACAGTTACTGTATCATATTATCCCAGATGGCAAAGTCACTGCAGCACAACTTTCAGGCATAAAGAATATTCAAAGTTTTACAAACACAAATGAAAAAGTTACCATAAGCTTTTATGAACACATTCCCGGATTCAGTACACACAAGCTTCACTTACTCCTTTTGAAAGCACATACTAAATTCACGTATAAGTGGTTAATCCACAATTAAACAATTTTTTTTTTTGTTTAAATGAGAGTATCTGCTGAGTCACTAGGATTTAAGTATTACTTTTCATTTAAAAATAGTACTCTTGGCACAATGATTCTTTTAAAACAATTTTTCCCTACAAATAATGTCACCATGTGTAATGATCTTTAGTTTTTTCTTTTTAAATGAGCATAATGATAACCAATTTGGCAAAAAGGTATTTATTTTAGTTAGCTTCTTGTTATCTTTTTAAATTCTTTGACAAGTAAATTGTTACTAAGCAATCCTCATTTCAGCTGTTCAGATTTGGTATAAAAGTACTTATGCTCCTCTGCAACCACATAAAAAAGCTCAAGGTAGTGAATGGAAGCCCTGTGAGAATTTAATTATTTTTAGAATGTTTTTTAATAGAGAGGGAAAAGAACTACTCTAGAAGATTTCAAGAAGAAAAAAAATAATCCACAAACCAGTTTTATTCCACTAACTCCTCTCCTGCTTTATTTATAGGTTGCTTCCACTGTGGTAAAAATATACGTGTATTTGTTAATACTATGTGTTACTAAATTAGTGTATTCCAGTAAATTCCAGAGAGCCACACTGCATTTGATTATGTTCAGCACCGCTCTTACAAAATCCTTGAATGACCTTTTTTCTATCAAGCATATATCAGTGACTTGAGGTTATCAGATCTCTGGGTTTTCTTGTTTTCAATCAAATCTGTAATTAATGCAAACCAAAACAGTTTGTGCTGCAATATTTCCTTGTAACAAATAAACTTCATGTATATACATATATTTATACATTTAAACCAAGTTGCACTTTAAAGCTTGCTCAGAAAGTTTACACCACAGCTAAAAGCCTGCATTAAACAAAGTGATGTGTGATACACTGGTGAGAACACTAAGTTAAATGAATCCATAATTCATACCATCAAGCACAAAAAAGCAGGAATTGTCTGAATGCTACAAACAATCCTATGGGAGTTGATAATAGCAAGAAGAGTGACTTTGATGGTGTGAAATGGCCTATTGTGTGCTGAATCTATACAATATCCCGGTCCTCAAAAAGGATAAGCAAAGATTCAGACTTTATCCTTTGGTACAAGACAGTTGGATATTTCAAGGATATTTGCCAGATGGCAGGAGCTTCAGACTTCCCTTTTCCCACAGGATTAATTGCAGCAAAATGAATTGCAGAACCCTTACAAAACCCTCAAAAAGGCAAGAGATACCAAATACAGTGTCCTGTACCACTTTCTGTCTGACATAATTCTCTGAGATTAGCCATCTGACTGAATTCCAGAGATTACATACAGCAGATAATGCTTTGCTCTTTTTCATATCTTGTGAATCTGAATAGAACACATTCTTATATGCAGATTACTTTCAGTTTTTTAATAATTTGCATAGTTTTCACCACCAAGCTTTCTCTTTGTCTCAAAGAAAAGGCCTATTGTTATAAGCGCTGTACATTAGGACACTCCCCCGAACCCATAAACACACACATACACACACAAATTTATGCACAGATGTCTCAAAAGCTAAGGACAACTTTCTCTTTTAGCTATAGCTCATGGAAATGGGACTAGCAGCCATATTCTTGTAAACATGGATGTGTCTTTGTAATGTTCTAACCACACTTTATGCAGTCTCATATTCTGCATCAAAGAATAATTTAGTAAAGAGAATAAATGAGTCATGTTGAAAAAAACAGATGTTTATTAGAATCCACTTTTTCTAAGCTTTTTAAAAATCTGTATTTCAACTGCTTTCTGACTTGCCACTCTTGAGGAATAGTAAATTCCCATCAAGGAAAAGCACTTCGGTCAACTTGGACATTTTTGGTTACTTCCTGTTTATTGAACTTTAACTGCTTGGTTGTGAGAACCAAGATTTGAGACATTCAACTCATCGAGCACGGACCAGTTGCAGCTCCAACACACACCAAGAAGTTACAGCAGGAAGCCTTTCATAGCCTTTTAAATACATACCTAAAAAAGCCAGCCCTCAGGGCAATTCTATAACCTTTATTTATCCAAGAGACCTAATGCCTCACCTTGGAAATACCACCTGACAAACAAAGTCAGTCAACCGTGGCAGAAAAAGCAGTCTTCATAACTGTTGTCATATACTGTGACAGTTGAGGAGAGTTGTTTAGACACGTGAAAGGAAATAAGCTAAATTAATCTCTGCCCATTGTTCCCATCTCTCCCCTTCGTGTAATTCTTAGATTATGTGGAAGACAGCACTATCATGTACTGCAATTTAAAATGTCTCTAAGAGGCATGTTACCATGCTCCACTGACAATACTGTTTGTGGCACATACTCACGTATTCTTAGAAATAAATTAGGAAGAAATAATACGATTTGTCGTTAAAGTTCTCCTAGAAATGTTTAAGTAAAAAACTAGAAACATGTGTGTTAAGATCGCACTGCTAAGAGTGGCAATGAGTTGGCACTTGTAAGACTGAGATTCTCCCTCAGACACGTTAATGAACAATTTGTTAGGGATGGCTGATGTGTCTCCTACCAGTTCACTTTCTTCCTCCTCTGCTGTGTCCTTCTTGACTTCTTCTTTCTGGTCTTCAATATTTGCATCAAAATCCTCCATCTCCACCTGTTCCAAAGCACATGCACAGACTTACAAGGCACTGCCTGGCTTATAATTGTTTTCTTTTTACCAGAGTAAGTAGAGATGTCCAAATTCAAATAGAAAAGAAAGGATTCATCTTTGAGAGTATGATGATGCAATATATATGAATACTGAGACCATTCTGGCTTTCCTCAGAAGCATGCTGCCTTCTAGCACCAGACTGACAAAGAATAATCTTTGCAAAGATTTTCTGGGGAAAAGCAAAAATTGTTCATTCCCCTCCTTCACATGCATTCCTTGTGTTACCACTATCTGTAACAGCAAGATACTTCTCTTGCTTCCCACACAATCACATTTCAAAACTTGCAATCTCAGAAAAAGTTCTTAAACTTGCCATCTACATAGAACTGGAATGGCTCTCTCTGCATAGAACATCTCTTTATCTTTTACATATTTTAAAATCACAGTAAAGAATAATAGTAACCACAGAGTTCATCATAACAAAATACAAGAATGCTTGAAGACATACACCTAACTCTGCTCATCTAATGCAATACTGCCTGGGCTCCACAGCAGTACTGGGAACTCATGCATATACTCTGGAATACATAAAACTCTCCAAGTACGTACAGGTCTCTACATAATTTGCAAAACCTTGTAAATCCCAATCTGCCGTTCTCTGAGCCTACTAATTTAGACTGGAACCTTTTGCTGTCCTCTTAAAGATTACTATTTTCCAGTACAAAGAATATGGAGATTTAATAATAACCTGCTAACATCATGACAAACTGCAAAGACCCTCTGTCTACTTTAGCAGTTCACCAGTTTCTATGGCCATGTCAAGAGCCTTTCTGACAGCAACAAGCAGCTATGGTTCATTCACAAAGACCATAGAATTAACACACTAATTTATGCCCAGAGCTCCTGATACATCTGCCAAAGAAGAATGCAACAATACAGTAAGCTGACACATCAAAGATGCATGTCACAGCAAACTGCAAATGAAGTAAAAAGGCAGTTGTAACCTTCTGCTACATGTTGTTTATTTCTTCATTCTCTGCTACACGTCTGTATTTCTCAAAACAATGACTGAGTTCAAATTTGCTTATTTCCTTATCTTTCTCCAACTACTTTCTCAAAATACGATCTAAATAATTCAGGAACCTGGAAAAAGTGTTGAGTTTCATCTAAGAGTGCACAGATTCTCTTTAATCTCCTTAATTGGTATTCAACAGTTGCTAAGAGCAAAGTGACTTCAACTCTTGCTCAAAGATGCCTAAGTCTGAGCTTCAAAAAGGTGATACAAGGTAACAATGTACCTTCATGTTTGGAGTAATTCATAAGAATAACAGAATACACTTTCCTGACACAGTGATTCTGGCTTTCTACAGTGCCAACTATAACTGCCTTGTGATCACATCTTTGTCTGCTTCCTATTTTCAGTAGTCACATTGACCTAATCTGTAGTTTTAACAAGCACAGAGATTCTCACCTCTTCGATAGCAGCATCCTGCAACAGAGAACGAATGTCCAGGCGCATCATGTGGCGTGGTGCTGCCTCCCAGTGATCAGACATCTAACAAAACACACACAAAAATGAAGCATCTCTAAAAATCTAACAGATTCATTGGAGAATTTGCTTTCTGATTGCTAACAAGATATATCTGTGCTTCAGAAATTTTAATCAATACCATGAAATAACTACCAGCACGTCTTAGAGGAGAAGTGTAAGCACTATGTAGTCTATAGTTTTCAAATAATAGCAGGCCTAAAAGCACAATGTGACTCCAGATGTATACAGTTACCCTGCTGATATCCTTTAGCTTGCGGCCATGAATATTCCTCTTGGAACACGTCTGGTTATCTGCACTCATTTCAGCTAAGTAGACCTAGAAAGAAAAAGACAATATTAAATATTGTAAGTACATTTTTAGAGCTCTTTTTCTACCTCGTGATACACTCTGCAGTTGTACACTTTAAGAAAGGTAAACTTGTGACTGTACACCACAGCACTTCTCCCGAATGTGGGAGACACTTTCCATTCAAAAGTTTAGAAACATCAGCATAGGGCTGTTAGCAAGTTCAAATGATATTTAGGCTCCATTACCTCAAACCCCTTTGTTTTTGCAGCACTCCAAAACTGTTCAAAGTGTCGCACTCTATCATTGATAGCATCAAGGATAATGAAGGGAAAGAAGCCATCATCCAAGGTCTTTTTGAATGTTTTAAACATGCTGGTACGATAGGTCTCCTCCATATCAGCCTCATATTCGTACTCCATCACCTTTACCAAGGACAAAAGCATTTAGAAAGAGGACATCTATAAAATGGCTAATATTCAATACCTGAATGTCATGACCACAAAGCACACTGGTGTGAGAAAAACACCTTTCAGGTCAATTTTTAAGAATTTGCTCATACCACCCTAAGTTATATTGGCTTGTTTTGAAAAACAGCCCAGAGACCTCTTCCCAACCCAGACTGGAATTCTGATTGCCACAGTTTTTCCAGAATGTCTTGTTTCTTTGTCAAGAAAAGCAACAGAATTAAGATTACCTTCTTTTTAACTTTTTTCCCTGTATCTGGGTCTCTCTCCTCTTTCTCCACTTCAGTGATAAAGTAGTCATCCAGGCTGAGCACTCTTGGTGCAGGTCCTCCACATTCTACTTCCTTATCCTGGGAAGAAAGCAAAAAGAAAGCATATACCTTTGCTGTTAAAATTCTATTCTGCTACACACGATCTTCAAAATACCTTTGGCCAACAGCAAAACAGTACTCAAAACAAGAAGAGAGTAGTATCCCTCCTGCTTGCTAATAGTGGTGGAGATTCACACAGCACATGAAGACATGGAACATGAAATAACAACAGACTTGCATTCCAGGCAAACAGCAGAGGAAGCACATGTGAAAGACAAGCAGCATTACACAGTGAGCGCCTGCTTACATACCCTGATGAGTTTTGCTACATGTGTCTTTCCGCTGCCAGGTAACCCTCTCATGATGATCACAATCTGAAACAAAGATCATGTAAGAAGATATGATAGTGTACTACATTTAAAAGAATATATTTTGCAAAGATTTTCTTCTAGAGAATTATGTGCTGTGGGCTCACACTTTTGCATATCATCAAGCACTCCCTGTCTGTTTTAAAAACTAGGCTGTGAGAAATGGTAGTAGTTCCATATAATTCAGAGTTTTTGATGTTAATCATCTCAGCAGTTTAAACTGCATGTTACAGATCTGGTTCAGTTTCACTCATTTCTTTCATCCAACTAAATGAAACTTATCTAAATGTTTTATAGCCTAAATTGTGTTCTTTCTTATATAATATGGTGCATTGCCAAATCTCTGTGTAAAGCCAAGTCTTTCCCTGATACATCAAAAACCCAAGTGCAGACCTCAGAAGAGGCCAAAATACCTTAATATTACACACTGATTTGCTTTGAGCATTCTCAGGAAGTTTACCTCTCCTGTGGACTCCTAATAGCTATGCTACAACACTCTAGGCATTTGCAAAGGAACCAAGCTAATTTTCAGAGCTTCCTCAAAGGTACACTTGTTCCCAACATATTATATCCACCAGCATTTTATCTGTAAACAGACCTTGTAGAAATGGATTGTTGCTTTCGGAATGTATACTCACCCTCTCTGGCCTGCTATCCCGTCCTGGTGGCTTTAAAATATCATCCACATTTTTAGATTCTGGCTTCCTTTCTACTCGTGGAGCAGGTGGTGGCTGACGAGGCATTGATGGAGCAGAAATAGGAATCCTTTCCTCAGGGTAATTTCTACGATCACCTTCAAATTCCAGTGTTTGGACAGAAGAATTTTCTTAGTTCAGTAAAATAGAAAAATTAAGATGTTCATATCCAGCTGAGCTGATTTAAACAGACCTTCATTATTTTAAGTTAAATTCACAGATATGTCCTCAAAATAATTCAAATTTCTAATCTTAAACCTGTTGCAATCAAAGACACTTTTTAGCAGAGTATATAAGTGTTTCATTCATGATTTCATCATCACTGAGAAACAAAACTAAATGCCACCACCTAAAGCAATTTTCCCGAATTACATATTCTCAACAAAAAAAATACAGCAAATCAATTAATCTTCTACCAATTAATCTTCACCAAGGCAAGTCCATTATTCTTCATAATATTCTAGCAGGACTTCAAGGTTGACAAACTGTACCTCCAAACATGGAAGGCCCATGATCATATGCTGGACGATCTGTCTTTCGTTCATATGGTGGTCTTTCAAAACCACCTCGCCTGGAGGACGGATGGTCTTTCTTGTCACGGTAAGACTGAGTTCTTGACGGTGTAGTAGGAAGAACCCTGCCAAAAGAGTATTTTGTGTATTTCTAGAATTTCCGCTATGGATTCCAGAGCGAAAGGAACATGTACCTCACAGGCAAAATGGACAGTATGATACACAATACAGCCTCAACTGTATTGATTTCCTTAGTGTTCCAAAATCATGTACCTATCATCTCGGGGATGCCGCTCTTTTTCAAATCTCTCTCGTTCATAGTCCACAGAACCACGGTCTCTGTGCAATTCCCGCTCTCTCTTGAAATCTCGATGATCTGTGCTGGAATTACCTTGACGCTCAAAATAAGGCTCACGATCTCTTTCTCTGTTGTAGCGACCTGGATACTCTGAAGGGAGAAACCCATGGAAATCCAAACTACTATTTTGGAAAAAGAAGGCAACAGGCAAGAGCGCAAGAAAAGTATATGATACGTGAGCTAGGACGGACTTCATCAGACGCTATCTCTTTCCCAAACTGTAACAGACAACCATGCAACAGACAACTGTGCAATCCTACTTAAAGCTACGAAACTGAATTTTTAAAGTGGCTAGGTTATTGACTGCAGTACTCCTCTTGAAAATATAAACTGTTATTCTTATGGAACTCTGAAGAAAATAAAGTGTTTGCAGTGTCTTGGGGTGATTCTATGCTTGCCTGCTTGATCTCTACTGTACCTTTAAATTGCAAAGGGGGGAGAGAGAGAAGCCGAGAGAACGCTTCAAAGTGGCTAGCTTGACCTTGCAACTAGAATGTTTGCATTCTTTTCTCTCCTGATCTGACAGCTTTTGTTGGTTGGAGGAGTTTTGCTCTCTAGCTTCTTTGGTTTTCAGCGGAGAAGGGACTGTGATCTGCCTCAGTGGCTTCTGCTCCTTTTTGGACTGTTTTTGGCTTGCTTTTCATCCGAGACCAGCTGCCATCTCCGGACCTGCTCGGCGGGACCCTCCAAGGGGGATCGTCGGACCCTGCCTGGCCTGGCCCGGCCCAGCCCAGGACTGCAGGTTTTACCTACAGAAAGAACTCTAAAATCCATAGTCCTCTTTTAGGGGGTGAGGGAGGGGGTTTCAATATCCGTTTTTGCCCTGTGACAGCAGGGGACTCTGTTTGTTAAATAAATAGGTTTTTTCACTTTCACTCGAGAAATTATTTTCCTGAACCCGTGGGGGAGGGGCTGCCAGGGCCTGCTTGCCTGGCAGGCAGGAGAGAGAGAGAGAGACACCCCTCTCGGGGTGTTTCCTCCTGGATTTGTGTCCAAACCGGCACATGCAGCTTAAACAAGATTACTTAGTTTGAATAAGCTTTTAGTGTCTTAGAACTTCTCTTAAGAGCTAACTAACTGTTTGAAAGCTAGCCAAACACCTCCTACCTTTTTGAAATGTTTGCCTGTCTGGTAGAGGTTCTGGACGAAGGGTTACCCTCTCCCCATATGGAATCTGTTCCACTTTACTGGTGGTTATATCTGGTTGAAAATAAACAAAAAAAAATTAAGGTTTTAAAACACATGTGCTCCATTTTCTTTCCTCTTCATGAAAAGTAATCAGTCAATGGCATTAAAAGTGACTATATCAAACTACCGTAGTTTTTTTTAATGGATAATGCAAAAACAGCTTTACATAAATAAACAACACCATGGTTTTCAAAGGCTGAAGTGGTTTTGTGCATGTATGTAAATCACTCCATCTTAACAACAGGACTTCTGCGTTTTCAAGTGAGTTCAGGTAGCATGCAGTGTCAGAAAATTATAAACATTAAAATGCTCTGAAAGTTTCAATAACTCACAGAACTACTGTAATGTCAAGAATAGTAACTGAAAGTCTCACAGCAATGACATTTTGTCTAACAGCTTTTAGTAAAACATCTACTTAATGGAACAGATATGGCTTCCAGTCCTATTATGGTACTTTAGAGAGAGAAAAAACACTCTGTAAATGACAATGCACAATTTAAGAACTTCTTTATGACATGATTTCATTCTCGTTAAAGGAGGGAGATAAATTCTATTTAAAAGCTAGTGTTGAATTTTAGCTTTGGTAAGCTCAATAGTAAAAAAGCAGAGCCCTCCACTACTTATGTGTTAAATACCTGTACAGGGTGCATGCCCTTCAGAACCAGACTCTGCCTCCCTCTCTGGCTAGAGGGTACCTCACACCCATTATGCAGTATATAAATAATGCAAACACCAGCCACATTCTGCTTTAAATCACTAAGTCACACCTAAGAACTGTAACCATCTGAAGCACCTTCTAGTCCACTTATTTCCATACTCACCTAACAAAGGGATTAAGGGAAAGTATCAGTATCGATCTAAATACAACACATCATTTTGTGTTTATTAGGAGCAGCCATGGCTATACACCATTCATGGAACAGCAGCCATGGAATATACACCATTCACCAATACAAAATAGCTCTTTCTAAAAGCATCAAGAAAAACACTAAACTCAGGGTTGTAACTGGTTAGAGGTTAGAGACACCTTAAACTGCACTGCTCAGCATTACATCATTAATGTACACAAGCCTACATATCAACTGCACAACATGCATATTTGCATGGCCCACTCCTTCCAAAAAAAAGTCAGGAGGACTAATTAGCTCTTTAATGCAGATCAAATACACTGTAATACTCACCTCGCCCGTGGCCATAATCCACCGTTTGCTGAATGACGGGTGCTTTAGGAACTGGTGGAATAACTGGAGAAAGGGACACCGGTACAGCTGATGGAATGGAGGTGTGGACGGCAGGTACTTTCACAGGTGAGGAGACGGGTGGAGGCATCATTGACTCCTGTTTACACAACTCGTACTCCATATTTGCACCTTTATCCTCATTTGTGTCCCACAGTCCATGGAAAGAGTCCTCATTCCAGCGTTCCTGTTCCACAGCAGAAGGTGATGGTTTTAAAGATTGACCATGACTTGGGGTTGTAGTTGGAGTAGAAACTGGAGCATGTGGCCTTGTCATAGGTGTAGTAGGCCTTGCCAGTGGGACACTTGGTCTTGTCACAGGGGTGGGCTGTCTGAACAACACGGGAGGCTTTATAATAACAGCAGGAGAAGGTTTAATAGCTTGGGCTTCTACTGGTGCCTCTGAAGATAGCTGAGAAGAGACCTAGATGCAGAAAGCACTTTTAATGTAGATCTGTAAACTAACCTTCTCTCATCCTCAGTAAGTGCAAAGGCAATTGGTAGTCAAATCATAAACATTTTCTAGTACCTCCATCAAGGTGCTACAGGTAGGAGGACTATTTTTAAAAACTGGTGGCCTGATTTAATTTTGTGTTTGCTCACTATGTGAAGGCTTAAACACTACTTATTTTCTTCTTCAAAATAACCTTACCAATTTTGCCTCCAGTAGGCCTATCTCAGTTCAAAAGTGTCTACTGTTTTATTCCCAAAGACTCCTGCTGTCTGCAAAGATTACTGCTGTCTATGTGAAGGCTGGAAATCTGAAAGTAGGGCAGCTTGGTGAGATACAAAAGGATTGATAAGACCAGTTTCTTTGTGAAAACCACTGGAAAAATTCACAGAGAGCAGAAATACCTGGAAAACCCTTAATAAAATCAGTATCAGAAGAACATAAGAAATTGAAAGGTCTTGCCTAGTGGAAAACCAAAACAAAACAAATCCTTCATGAACCAAACATCCACAAGAAACCCCACGCATCACAAGACTTTTCAGCATCACAGCAGATGCCAAGTTACAGGCAGCCTTATTAGCAATATGCAACAAAAATTGCAGAATGATTGTAGATACAAAGCTGAGGTCTGTAATAACAGCTCAAAGTCACAACAGAAATATCTGGAGGCAGGAATTCCAAGAAAGACAAAAGTTGTTTGAAAACCTCTAGGCAGATGAGAGAAGTACTCTGAGATACAAAGTATCAAAATTGAGTAAAGTAAGTTCCTAAAGGCATCAACATACCTGCAGTTCTTGGTAGCAAATCAGTTCCATTATTTTATTTTACAGACACTGTAAACAAGGAAGAGGTCACCTAGGCAAAAAGAAAACTTGCCCCATTCACTGCATAACACTTCTCTGGATGGAGGGACAAAAAACCTTGGTCTGGCTAAATGTCAGACCCAGAAGACCTTATGGCTGAATATATTGGTACGAGTAACTTTGGCGTTATGATGTGATGAAGAATAAAGACTGTGCATCAACTCAGATATCTCCTCCAATACACATTTAACAAAACTGTTTACTCATTCTAGGGAGGATTTATAAACTCGAGTTAGCATGACTGCAGAAGTTCAGTTGATTTCTGAATTATCAAAAAACCCAAATATATGCATCTGAGAAGAGTTCCCAGAACTACACAGGAAATTAAGCAGTAGAGGAGTAGTTGCATCACAATAGGATGGAGGTACACAAACATGAGTTCCCATGCACTCTATGACATTCTAGAAGGTAATAAGAATTCCCAATAAAACCAGCAAACAGAAGGCTAATGCCCATGCTACATTGAAATATCTCAATTTCTGATTGACATATCCTCAAATTTTTCCAACTTCAAAGAGGATATAGCTCTTGAAGTAGGAAAAGCAGTGTAAAATGAAAGAACTTAAGGAAGGAAAAGCAGGGTCTTCTTGTGAACCTTACAGGCCTGTTTAGGAAGAGCTCACCTCATTATCCCACAGCAATCTAGATTGTTGAACCTCATGTGCAACCATCTCTGATGGCTCATACTCAGAAGACATGGTGGACTGACTGCGTAGAAAAGGCTTTGGAAAATTTAAAGAAACTAAGTTTGCCTCAACAGAAGGTAGCCGGGGTTGCAAGGATTGCTGGGGAGGCATTCCACAGAGAAATTTGACCATCAGTGTGTAGAACTGCTTCAACATACACATAAACAGCCAATTACTAACAACATGTTATTAATGTAAGATGAACTTACCTGAAAGGCACCTGGCCTTGTGCTTGTGTTCTGTGATCTTGGAGAGTCCTGGGTGGAAATGTCAGGTTTGAACTCCTTCAACTTCTGTAGCTGTTCTTTTTGCTCTCTGCACATGTATCATAAGAAAGTGTTATCAGTCTATAGCTTAAATGAAAAATTAAAGAAATCAATGCTCATGGTGTAAACACATACTACACTAGCATCTGAGACGAAACCAAAAGAAGAAAAGGACATGGTAGGCTTTATGTGGGCAATGCTGTGATTTAGAAACCCCTGTTCACATCCACCTAACCATGGAGACATTTAGTGTATTAGCTGCTTGCTTTTTGATCACAAGTTTCCTGAGACATGCAGTTATGCTTTTGTGCTTTGCCAGAACCACTCCATTTGAACAGTAAAGAGCAAAGCTGGATTTTTAGCTTCTGTCAACACCTTCAGCGAGCAAGAAACCCCTCGGAAATGCATACGTAAGTGCTCTCAGTTACTTGCTCTGGTTCATATGGTAACAGGATTGAGGCCAACAAAACACGAGATTCCAATGTATAAAAACCAAATAGTAAGTCTAACTTTTGCTTCTTTGGCTTATACATCAAAATGCTATTTAATATACGACCAATACATAGCCTACAGAGCAGAGACCAGGTTCAACTGTGAGTACTACAATCACTGGATTACAAAGTTGTGAATATGATTTCCTTTCCCTTCAGTTTTTGTTAGCATTTTTTAATCTAGGTTTTTCAACTGCTAATTACTTTGTGTATTGAAGCAGTTTCTAAATAACAACTAAGAATGGGATCCCTCTGTAACAAGACATAACAGAAACCACTCTAACTAGTAACGCATCTGTTCAGCGTTCAGCAGAAGGGGAACTTCGCTCAAAGAAAAGAATCCTCATCGCTTTGTAAGTACAAAGAGTAAACTGAGCACTACACTAGATCACAAATACAGAACAGTCTGCAGCTGAGAGTATGCTGTTTTACACACAATAAAAGCAAAGCCAGATGAAGGCTTTACTTTTGAAGATGAAAGCAGTTATGTACCACACTACTGGTATAACTCTTGGCTCAAAAAAATCGCCATAAAAAATAATAAGTAATCTCCATAAAGTTGTTCTTACTGTTCAGACTTAGATCACCTGGCTACAAGAACCTAATGAGAAGTACCAGTGTAACTAATTTTAAGACTACCCTCATATGCTACTAAAAATCAGTATCATCTTTATATTTCTCCTTTTTACTGGCCTTGAAAGATGTGTATGTAACTACTTTTTACATAAAACATTTTAGTGACTATCTTTAAAATATTTCAACCCTAATAGATGATTCACTCTCGTAGTGATTCCCAAACTACGGTCCTTAGCCTAAGTCACTGGCTTGCAGCTAGTCACAATAAACAGCAAAACATATGCCTGGCAACTGAGGCAATGGGAAAATCAGGAAGCTGACAAGAATCTATTATTCCAAACTTTTAGCAAATACTACTTTATAACACAGATTTCACAGTTAATAACACTGTTGAATTAATCTAATTGCAGTAAAATATTAAATTGTTCAGAATAGAAGTTCTCCCTTTTAAAAAAACTATTTTTCTTGCATTTTGGCATGCAACTAAGACCTTCCATATGGGACAGGTGCTCAGCAATCTCATGAATCTGAAAACAAAACAGCCTGAAGAAAAGTGCAAAACATCGTTATCATGAAATGGTTTGGGTTGGAAGGGACCTCAAAAATCATCTAGTTCCACTCCCCCTTTCACTAGATTAGGTTGTTCAAAGCCTTATACAGCCCAGTCTCTTCTACTACTACTTTCATAATAAAGACTTATTAAAGCCTTAGGAAGTCTAGTAGCTGCTTTGTAAAAATGTGGTCTTGATGAACTCTTGCATTCATATCCTCCTAACTGTTATATCACTCCTTTTATGTTGATTCCTAGAACTTAAGATCAACCAAATTTGACAAAATTGTTCACTGACAATACTGGGTTTCAAATGAGGAAGCACTGTAATACAAACAAACAAACAAAAATCCACCTATATTTTAACTAAAAAGTGAGCAATATCAAAAAAATTAAAGAGGTCTTAAGAACCACATTAAAGTAGGTTAATGATGGGTAAGTACTAAAAAGCAATTATCACTAAGCTTATCTGACACCACCAAAAAGACTGAAAAGTAATTATCCATAAATTAATTTGAGGATAACAAGAAGATTGGTCAGGTGAGAGGACAGATCTCTTCCTGGAAAGTAACATACAGGCAATGCCATATTCATGGGGAAAGAGACAATCATCTATTTAAGAAAAAAAGTCCATCTACAAAAGCTGTGATAAAGGTACTCCAAATAACTTGTTCCACATGACCTCCTACTATCATGCCGTGGATAAAAGAAATGAAGCCATTACTGTGTTGATTCAAATGGATCCCACAGAATGGGATTCCTACTCTAGATCACAGAACCAGGCAACTCACCGAAGCATTTTGAGCTCCTGGGCAGCCTTCAGAATTATCTCATGCTGTCTTTGGCTTAGGACCATCACTCCTCCCAAGGACTGGTCAGAGTCCAGGTTTGAATCTGCTCCCAGCATATCAGAGGAATGTGAAGGTGGAGGAAGGGATGAATCTGAGTGGTCATCCAAAGACCGCAGTCTCTCTCCATCATCTGGGTACCACCTATCCGACAACCGTTCCCTCTCCCAGTCAGTCCTTTCAGGAAGGTAGTCCTGCTTCTCCCGCCATGTGTCATATCTCTCTGGATATTCTCGAATCCTAAGCTCCCCTCGGTCTCGGAGATCTCTATCATAATGATCTCTGCTCCTATCATCCCTCCACCTATCTTCACGATACCTGTCCAGAGGTGGAAGAGGTGGTAATGGTGGTAGAGGGGGGATATCCAGGTCACGATTCCCCATTTCTCTGTCATCCATAGGTCTCATGTCCCAGTCTCTATCCCATTCTCTGTCTAAATCTTGATCATAAATATCTGAGGATCTTCCAGTTCTATCTACATCTCTCTCTAATTCCCTTTCTCTTGGCCTCTTCCAGTCATCCCACCATGAATCTCGTCTGTCATGATCAGATGATAAAGGAGGTAGTGGTGGCAGGGGAGATAATGGAGGCAGTGAATGGTGGGATTGCAACCTGTCATCTCTGTCATATGCATCTACAGAATCATCCTGATAATCAGAGTTGTGATCTCTCCAGTATTGTTCTCTTTCCCAGTCATCCAATTGCTCGTGCTCCAAAGACGGGTCATCTTGACTATCTAAAGGAAATTCCTCCTGCATTGTATCATCTTCATGACCCCAAGAACCCCTGAATGTTTCATCTCGATGATATGGAGGCAATTTGTCAGGGTCATCTCCTAGGTGAATGGGTTTACCCATATTGCCCGTTTCAGATCTTCCTGCTTCCCTCTCATGGCTATCTCCCCTCCTGATGGGACACCTCTCCCGGCTACCTGCCCGCCTGACCAGGTCCCTCTCGCGGCTACCTGCCCGTCTGATGGGGACCCTCTCCCGACTACCTGCCCGCCTGATGGGAACCCTCTCCCGGCTACCCGCCCGCCGCATGGGCTCCCTCTCTCGGCTACCTGCCCCTCTCATGGGCTCTCTTTCACGGCTACAGGCCCGTCTGACTGGGCCTCTCTCCCGGCTTCCTGCCCGTCCCCTATCCCAGCTGCCTGTCCGCCCAGGTAGCTCTCTGTCTCGGTTAGAGAATACCCTCTCATGGCTATCTGACCGTCCACCCAGTCCCCTCTCTCGGTTGCCTGACTGTCCATCTGGCATCCTCTCCCTGCTGCCTGAACGTCTATCTGGCATCCTCTCCCTGCTGCCTGCTCTCCTGAACATTCCCCTGCCACGGATGGATGCCTGCCTAGCCTGCCCTCTGCCCCTGTATACATATCCTCTACCACGGCCATCGTCCATCCTCCCCATTCCTCGACCATGGCCGTCATCCATCCTGCCCATTCCCCAACCACCGTCCATCCTTCCCATTCCCCGGCCACCATCCATCCTTCCCATTCCCCTGCCACGGCTCATTCCCCAGCCGCGGCCATCCCCCTGCCCTCTGCCACGGCCCCTTCCTCTGCTTCCTGGTCCCTTTCCTCTATCTTCATGCATAAATGGCCCTTTTCCTCTGCTTTCCGGTCCAGGTAGGCCCTGGGTGCTATCTGAAGTGGTCAACTGGCCACCTGGTGAATCCAAATCCTGATTTCCTGATACAGGGCCTACTGTATTCTGGTTCTGAATAGGTGGGGTGGGTGCCTTGGACTCTTCTACTTGCTGGTTGGGATCATGTGAACTCCATGTCCACTTTTTAGGAGGGTCTGAACTAGGTTCTTTGACTTCGGGTTTGGATGGTTCCTGTTGAGTGTCTGTCAGGTCCTCATTTGGCTCAACGTGACCTGCGCTCTGTGCATCGGGAGTAGACTCTGTTCTGCTTACAGACTGCTGATCACCAGCTGTGTCTGTAAAAGGTTCTTTGCTTTCTGACTGCGAGTCTGTCTGTGCCTGCTGCTGCTGTCCCAAATGAGGCCTGGGCCCCATCCACCGTGGACCGCTAGGTCGGGAACCGTGTCCATGTGATGCATTTGTTGTATAAAATTGTCCTGCTGGTCCTCGTGGGATTGAGCCCCATCTACTTGAAGACTGCCCATCTGTATTCTGTCGGTCAAAACGTGACCTGTATCCTTCTGAGCGCGGGGAGTCAAAACGAGGCCCTCTCTGTCTCGAGCCTTCAAATTTGTCATATCCTCTTCCTCGAGGTCCATCAAATCTACAGATGACACAACAGAAATTTTATTCAAATGAACATGTCATATTAAAATCCTATAGATTAATTTTACACGAAATAGAGAACTCATGTCTAGCATGGCTGAAGCTGAACTTTGCAAGGTATGCAAAGACTTCCAAGAAGGGCTTTTATGGGTACATCAGCTAGAAAAGAAAGGTCAAAGAAAGTGTACCCCTTGGACAAACACGACTGGCAAACTGGTAACAATGCATGAGGAAAAGACTCGGATACTCCACAACTTTTTTGCCTCAGTCTTCACTGACAACCCTATGCCTCTTTAGTGGATGGACTACAAGACAGGGACTAGGGGTGCAAAGTCACTCCCATGATAAGAGAAGATCAGGTTCATGACGACCTGAAGAACTTGAATATAATGTATGTCTATGGGACCTGATGAGATATATCCCAGAATAGTCAGGGAATTTGCTACTGTACTTGCCAAGCCACTCTCCATGATACCTGGAAAAGGGCGACAGTCAGGTGAAGTACCTGGTGACTGGGAAAAGGAAAATACTGCACTCATTTTAAAAAAGGGTAGAAAGAAGGACCCTGGAAACTACTGACTTGTGAGTCTCACCTCTGTGCCTGGAAAGATCATTCCAGAAACCATGCTAAGGAACATGGAGGACAGGTCATTGGAGACAACCAGCATGGTTTCATCAAGGGCAAGTCCTGCCTGACCAATCCAGTGGCCTTCTATGATGGAGTGACTAGTGGATAAGGAAGAGCTATGGACGTCATCTATCTGGACCTCTTTATGGTCTTTGACATGCATCCCCACAACATCCTTCTCTCTAAATTGGAGACAGATAGATTTGACGGATGGGTCTATTTGGTGGATGAGGAATTGGCTGGATGGTCACATCTAGAAGATAGTGGACAATGGCTCAGTGTCCAGATGGAGATCAGTGACAAGTGGTGTCAGATGACTGGGATGAGCACTGTTTCATATCTTCATCAATGACATAGACAGTGGCATTGAGTGCACCTTCAGCAAGTTTGCAGATGACACCAAGCTGAGCGGTGTGGGTGACATGCCTGACGGACAGGATCCCGTCTAGAGGTACCTAGAAAAGTTTTAGAAGCAGGCCCATGGGAACCTCATGTGGCCAAGTACAAGGTTCTGCACCTGGGTCAGGGCAGCTCCTGGTTTCAATACAGGCTGGGTGATGATGGGATCAAGAGCAGCCCTGCCAAGAAGGACTAGGGGGTGCTGGTGGATGAAAAGTTGGACATAAACCAAAAATGTCTGCTCACAGCCCAGAAAGACAACCGCATCCTGTGCAGATCATTGCATATCACTGAGCTCTAAACGAACATACACAAAAGACACGCACTACCAAGTCATGAAAATAGTCTGTTCAGAACTGTACGTCCCAACAAATCCCCAGGAACAGAAAAAACACTTTTTAAAAACTATCAGGAGGTAGCAAACGATTCATTTATATAAAGTTCATGTACATTGCTAGCAACTAATAAATTATTATTCATGATTGATCACTTTGGAAGCAAAGCGAAGGGAAATAACCATGAAGATATTATTGTGAAGTCTAGCAGAGTATGCAAGGACAGAAACAATTGAACAGAACACCACTGTCCTTTGATTCAGCAGACATCACACCAACCCATCTCGAACTAATGACTAGACAGAAAGGATGTCGTTTTTGCAACCTGATTATCATGTATTAAACAAAAACATTCAAAGAACAAGACATTGGATTAAATCATATAGCAGGTATAAAATCAGCAAAGACATATCAAATATTTACAAAAGCTTTCCTATTTTCAAAGGAGGAGGACTGTGGCTCTGGAAATTAAAAGGAGGCAGCATCCCCAAGCACTTTACAAAAAAAAAAAAAAAAAAAAAAAAAAAAAAAAAAAAAAAAAAGCACAATCTACTCTAGATTATGCTCAGGTGAAAGACATCTATAAATCCTTGCTTTAAAAATATAAATACAGAGAGCATGGTGTACATATATTAAAAACAAAACTCCCACTGAACAAGTACATGCTTTGCACAACCTCAGAAAGATTTGAGACTAAGATATATGTTTCATTTCTTTATAAATCACTGAAAATCTTGTTGCCTGGAATACATATAAATGAATAAAAACATTCTTACCTAGGACCTCTAGGGCCTTCAAAACGCGCTGATCTGGGAGGATCTGGAAGCAATCCACCTGACCTCACTGGTTTATCCTGCACAACAGGCGTGTGTGTTGAAGACACTGCAGAAGCGCCTTTCAGTTCCCCACACTGTTGTTCAGATGAAACAGATACAGTTTGCTTACTAAGATGAACTTGAGACTTTCCGTGGTCTGATGAGCCAAAGGATGAACCTACTTGAGAATGGTAAGGTGAATAGCTAGTTGAACTAGCTATTTTTGACGCGTAGGTACCAGGGGTGGGAAGGAGAGCTGGCCTTGGTGTTTCAGTAGCTTGACTGCTTTGAGAACTGGATCCTGAAGGGACAGATGAATTGGATAACTGAGAAACAGAAGAGAGAGGTGGGGGGACCAGTGCAGGTGTAGTTGAAGGTAAAGTTGGAGGCATAATAGGAATGCCACTTTGACCGGTTTGGGAATATGGAATAAATGGAGGTGGCAGCGAAACATTTGCAGGATATTGATTCTTCAGGTTTTGGAGCGACGTCACTTTTTCCTGCAGATGCGACTGAGTGACCTTCATCTGTTCATCCCATGCTTTCCACTGTTTCTCATACTCTTGAAGCTGGTCTTTGTGAGGGTAGGTTTGAAGCTGATGCTGCCACTGTTGGTTCATTGATCGCTCCCAATCTTTATGAAGCTGCTGGAACTGTTTTTGCTGTGCCTCATAATGTCGCAGCTGCATGTCCACTGACATTGTCTGCAATGAGATGACAAGAATAGGTTCAAAATACCTTAGTCAGTTACTCTCAGAGCCATGTATTTCAGTATCACTTGTAATATCACAATTTCTGGTGACTTGGCTGCAAGCTTGAGGAAGAACTACACTGAAACAAAAGCAAGCACCAACAGTGACATCTAAAGACATTGTGAAAATTTACACATTTTATGACTATATACTATATCTATGTACAGGAGACTTCAACAGGACAGCTGAAGAAACCTGTAACCTGTATAAACTGTATTATTACTGGATTCTAACAATGGCTAAAGCCCAAATCAATCTGTACATGTATGCACTATGTGACTATTTCTCAAAGTTTCAGTTTTTGCTATTAACCTGCTCAGAATTGCCTCAGCTGTCTGCAATTATTTTTCTCTAAGCCTTTGCCAGATCTTCCTATTTGCACAATGAAGCTTCTTTCAAGGAGTTCTTTCATTATATGTGCATATTGTAATATTTGTGGCTTGATCTTGCCTGAGACTTTTAAGGTTTACCCAAAGAGATTTTTTTAAAAAAAAGCAGACAGCCCAAAATACAAAGACATGCTTAATGTATGAACTCCACCAACCCAGCAAAAGCTGACTCAACTCTCTAATACGGTAATCAACTTCTACTTAAAAGCTTAAAGGTTACAACATTGGTTGCAACTGATTATTTGAGTTAAAAATAATGTGAGAGTGATTTTCTTAATTACATTTACTGCCTATTTTTGGCATTTGCATTTATCATTGTACATATTTATTTTTGTAAAAAAGAGCAGCTTCCAAATTACTCTGTGCAATCATCTGTTTACCTGGCCTTTCTGAATTGTTTCTCCAGTGGCAAAACATCCAAAGCTGAGTAAATACAATATTGTGTTCAGCTTTGCTCCTGTATCACCCAGGTGTGTCTAAAAATCTTACGAGAAGTGTAAAGTCTTGTATTTCTCATCCTATTGAAGCTTAACCACCATCTGTCAATGCTTTTTTCATTCTGAAGTTGAGTTACAGTAGGGAAAGTAAATATAAACTCCTACCCAAGTAGAAAAAGTAGCTAGACAAATGAGTCAAGTATCACAAATTATTCAACTATGTATTTTTCAGCATGCGTGCTGGGTCACCCAGGATGTATATCAAACACCACCTCCTTAGTGTCTCACCTCTAAGTGTGGAGGCTGTTGCATGATCTGTTGATACTGCTGTACAATCTGCTGCAGCTGAGCATGCTTCTGCATTATTCTCTGATATTGAAATCCAACCCGGTGATGGGGGTGCTGCTGCCATTGAGCTGCTGCCGCTTGCAATTGCTGCAATCTCAAATCCTCCTCAGGGTCATCGGGAGGTTCAATATTGAGCTACAGAAAAAGGCAAATACTATAAATAAAGGGAAGTTGCTTCTGGGAGAAAAAAAAATACACTTGGTCACTACACATTTTACAGGAACTTTCTCACTGTTCCTTACTTTATCACTCTATTTCAGTGTTCCTGCCACCCACAGCTTCTGGAAGGCTGATTTTTATCTCATCTTTGCTTGATGTGAACACATTCTTGCTTAATGTGAACAGTCTAATCTAAAGGTTAGGCTGAGGACAATTAGGTTATTCACACATAAAGAAACTACCTACAGGAAAGAGATTAATGAAAATCTGTTATCTGTCACTCATAGCCAATGTAGTGAGAAACAGTGGTTTTTCATGGTGAGGTAAAGTAACTCCAAGTGCATCATTTTTGCCACTTTGTAGGAACCTGCACGCTGTAAGTTAAAATGGAGCACATACTGCAGGGTAATGCACTACCCTACAGTAATCTGTTCAAACACCAACCACGACCTCCATCTATTATACAGGAACTGTTACCGAGCATGCTGACAAAAAAAACCCTCTGTGCAAAACTCTTGGCTTTCAGACCATCTCTGATACACAGAGAGAAGGGAAGCCAGAACTCACAAACTGCCAGAGGGAATTAAGAAGTAGTCTCTTAAACATAGCATTCTTCAGCTACTGAGTACCTGATTTTGCACTTCGATATCATGAGGTGTTCTCACAGACAAAAATGACAATGTTGTGGAAGGTGCAGGGCAGTCAGCTCAGACTTCCTTTGTGCATGTGTGGGTGAATATGTAATTCTATATACAGGAAGTGTATTTTCTAATTGGTGCAGCTTTAGAAAATTTTTTTTAAAGACTGTTTCTCAACATTTAGTTATTGTTACAAAGTATACATGAGAATTTGATGGCATTAATTTTCCTGGGGTTTTGGCTTGTCTAGGACACAAATGGAGTGGCATCACTTTACAAAGACTACCTGAGTTTCAGCAGATGTAAGAGAAGACTCGTCTTCTTTGGACACTGGAGGCAGGGATTCATTAAGAGGAGGAGGTTCAGACTGCTGAGCTGAAGCACTCATTTTCCCTTCTTCAGACTTTGCTCTCTGCTCATCCTTCACTACTGGACTTTTCATCTGCTGCTGTCCCTGAGCATGGGCTTTTGCCCTTTGCTGCAGGCTAAGCAGATGCTGCTGGTACCAGTATTGCTGCTGTTCCTGTAATAGATGTAAATTTTCTAAGACAGTTTTCACAAGAAAAGCCATAGAAAATAATTAACGATAGTCACTAGAAGCATACTGTAGAAAAGTTTTTAAAACTGTTTTGAGGAAAAACTCACTTTTTCAGCAACAGTATTGCAATGGATGCCAAAAGATCAAATCAGAATTCAGAAACCACTATGTGATGCAGACAACCCATAGCAGAATTGACTTTTTACCCCAACAAGCTTACTATTCTATAACTATACCAAACAATACTAACACAAATCTGGAGTACAGGCAATAATAAACAAATTACTATAGACATGCTCTAAGTACCATATTAATTGTTTTTAGAGCTTTTTATATCTAAGAACTACAGTAAAGAGAAAAAGGAGGAAATGTACAGAAGAGATGAAGAGGATGAACAGAGAACACAGACATCAAGTAGTCTGAAAATGACAGCTGAGAAATTGTGGTGAAGAGGTTTGAAGAAAGCTATGGAAAGTAAAAAGAACAATCAGAACCCGTATATAGTGCAGGTTACGTATCATCTGAATTCTCATTAATCCTGATTCGTTCAATAGCTGAAAAGGGAAGCAGATATGGTTGCACCCCAAAAAATTAACCATTTAAGAAATAATAAGCTTTCAGTTTTAAATATCTCACGGTAGAATTAAGAGTACTCAAGGCAGATGACAGCAGCTTCAAAGAGTAAGCTGCCACTAACATAAAGAACAAAAGACTAAAGAAAAGTATCTCAACACTTAAGTAGTAGTGTCTTAAAGAGGCCTGAATAAGAACCAACAGTCCTGTATCTCTTCCAATATGAGAAGTTTCAAGCATCGAATGAATAGAAAGACATCTGTGGGAGGCTGCTCTTCACCTGACATGGTCTTGTGCCACCAGAGTCCCTACTAGAGACCTCTCCAAGGGCTAAAATTTTGGAGATTCAAGACATAGCTCAGAAAAATCTACATATTTAAAAAAATAAATACACCATTTACACCAGGCAGCTCCTGTATCTTAGGAAAGTATTGCTATAGCCTTGATTTTTAAGTTGTTCTCTTACATCTGCTTTTAGTCACTATCAAAGACAGAATGATAAAATACTGTACTTTTTTGTCTAACCTAGTGCAACCATTCCTGTGCTCTCAACTCCATCACCTCTGAGAATCTGTGACTGATCTCCATCTTTTATACCTTCTGTTCCTACTTTCCATCCATGCACGCACAGTTAAGAAAAAACACCTATATAAAGTCCAGTCAGAAACAGAGAAGAATCCAAGAGATGCAGGCATTTTAAAACAAAAGTGTGACAACATCAAAGCAGTAAATGCTGTCTGATGAGATTTCTCAAAAGTGAATCACCCTGCCCATCTTGAACAGGTTTAAAAGAAATGTAACTTTCCACTAGAAACCTACCTCATGCTCAGATCAGGAATTATGTTTTCTCTTGGTAGCAAACACAAACACAGAGTCGCATTTTTAAAAAAATACTTCTCTAACTTGGAAATGAGGTCAATGAAATGGGAGACTATGCTTCACAGACTTTAAATTGATCATGCAATTATTCCTGCCATGAATCTTTTTAACAAGACTATGTCTCAGAAGAGCTGCCATAGTTTTGGGTGGAAGATATGCATTCACACTGCAGCATGGACTCCGTCAGAAACCTTCAACAACATGCTGAAGCAAGTGCAATTCATGGGAGGAGCATACTTTCCCAGCTATACAAAACCTGATTCAACTACCCATCTCAAAAGGCACTATAAGGTTTGACATCAAGGTGCTAGATGCTATGATGGGTGAGCACATGTTCTACTGCCACAAAATTGTTGTCTCCACAGGTCCATTTTGTTTCCTCCTCATTCCACCAACTGGACAAAGGGCTAGAACTCATAATATGACAGGGGCTTCCCAGAGCTATGATAATATTATTACCTATTATTTTCAGCAGATGAGTCAGTGACATCTATCACTGTGCTATCTGAAAAGCATGAGAAAAGCAAAAAGGTAGATTTTTACAGCTTAGTCGGAGCAAAACAGAAGTGCTAATGTAGAAAATTTTTCATGAAGAGTTCAGTTATTTGAGTGCTTACCTCCTCACAGTGATTTGTCACTCAACTGGACTTGTCATTCTTCAAGTCCAATTATAATCCTTATGCCCAGGGAAAACACCAGCATCAACATAGGCCTTTTTCCATCTTTGGCTGACCAAGAGACTAGGCGTGTTGCATTTTACAGGAAGACTGAAACCAGCACTATCAGCTCCTGACCACAGGACATACCACCAAATATGTTAATGCAAAGTCCACACCAAAAGACTACTCCAAAGTTAATACAGGTGACCCTAGGTCATAACATTATACCTATTTTGGGTGACACTAGGTCCTTTCTGGGTGAAGATGGCAAAAGAATGGTTTAGCACCCTCTATAAAACACAGGGGCTGTTTAAAGAGTGGACCAGTCTGCTAAATGGGGAGGTGGTAAAGCTAAGGTAGCTTTAACAGATGTAGATAAATGCATATTTATGAGTACAGATGTACCCACACGTACTTGGAGTAGGAAGAGCACTACCAGCAGGTTGAGGGAGATGATCCTGCCCCTCTACTAAGTCCAAGTGAGGCCACATCTGGAGTGTTGTGTCCAGTTCTGGGCTCCTCAGTACAAGAGAGACATGGAGCTCCTGGAACAGGTTCAGTGGAAGGCAGCGAAGATGCCAAGTGAGTGGAGCATCTCTCTGTGATAAGGACAGGCTGAGGGAGCTGCACCTGTTCAGCCTTGAGAAGAGACAACTGAGCAGGGACCTCATCAACGTACACAAGTATCTGAAGGGAAGGTGCCAAGAGGAAGGATCCAGGCTCTTCTCCGTGATGCCAAGGAACAGGATAAGGGGCAATAGGGAGAAACTGATGCACAGGAAGTTCCACCTGAATATGAGAAAGAACTTCTTTACCATGCAGGGAACTGGGCATTGTAACAGACTGCCCAGAGAGATTGTGGAGTCTCCCTCACTGAAGATATTCAAGAAATGTTTGGAATACACAACCCTGCGCCATGTGCTCTGGGATGACCCTGCTTGAGCAGGGAGGTTGAACCAGATGACCTCCTGCAGTCCCTTCCAACCTTATCCATTCTGTGATACTGTAAACAAATAGCAGCATACATTACCCAAGTATCAGAGGGAACATTAAGGAAATACCACAGTTATTCTAACTGGACCTGACAAGAATCCAGCAATTTAATCCAACTATATACCCATGGAAGAAACTACACTAAACTCATGATACTGTCAAGGCAAAGAACAGTATCTCTGACAGGAAAGGAAAATAATAAAACACCAACTCATGTCAAATTGTGTAATGTTTTCTGAGTTAAGAGAAAAACACTGATATATTTGTATGCAGCCACTGTTACTGTGGGATGAGAACAGAAAGAATTGCTTTCAACTGCCAGTTTAAACAACAGCTTAATAGGATACTAAAAATGACAAACCACACTGTTTCTTTACTCGGCTTTTCAGATTACTAACATGAAAGCATCACTACACTTAGCTTTTCCTATTCCTATTATGTAAGAACTTGTTACTCCAAATCCTGTCTCATTTTGCAACCTAAGATAGCCAAAATCGTATCAATCTGTTGTAACAAATTTTTGAGCAGAAAAGTATCATATTCCTTTTGAATTAACACTGAATTGTGAATGAGAACAAGCAAACCACTCAAGATAGAAGCTGTTTGTATAAACACCCATAAACCAGACAATGTAAACTTCAGCAGTATTCTGGTGCTTCCATGTGTGCACCACAATAAAGCATTACTTGCAACTCTTCTGGAGAGTGTTTACTGTTTTATTATTGAGTTCAATAATTTAAGAAGTCAACAAGCTGCCTCGATACCAAATTAACACCACTTTCTACACGTGACTTCTTGAGGTTTCGGCTTTCTCATTAAAAAATTAAGTCTTGTTGTTATCACTGTAAAAGATTAATTAGTACTGTCCAAAACCTTCATAAAATTGAGTGAAATGAACTGAAAGCACTACTTTGCCAGGCAGTAGTTAGTTATATGGTACAAATGGAAAAATTAAATTTACATAGATACAATTAAAAAGGTGTCCCAGCAATTAGCAAATTTAAAGTGTCAGTGACTTCACTATGACACAATAGGATTTTTGCAAATCTAGCTTCAAATCAGAATCCTAATATCGATTTACCAAAAAAAAAGATTCAAATAAAGAAATTTTAAAGGATGCACTTCAGTTTTGTTCTTGCAGGTGGATCCCAATAAGATAACTCTAAACCCATGCAAAAATCTCAGTGAATCTGTCTGACCCATGTACACAGCTGAGGGCCTCAACACAGGTGCCTTGCTGTGCATGCTGAACCTTAAGGCTGGATTGTCCCTGACAATACAGATGAATGGTCCCATCACTGGAACTGGTCTCATTTAGGAAGTGAAGCATGCAAACATTTTGCAGGTATTTGGTCCTAGTGTACACATAAAAAACACACAGCAATAACATTTTTCACTTCAAGGCATTTCAGAACATTTCCCTCCAATGCCCCATGCAATTTTATACTGGAAGATCAAGCACATGTAGCACAAAATGTGGATGTAAGTCTAAGTAGAGGGTATATACTGCAATAGAAACATTTCTGTAGCTTTAACTGTGCGTGTTAAGATTAAAATAGTCCCAACTCTACACTGACCAGGCAGACAACTGCAACTCAACCCCTTAAAAAAACTGTAATAAATCACTGAAGACAAGCCACACTCATCCCGCAATGTGCAACAAGCAAACAGACTGCTGCACCTCAAAACAGGCCAGACAAAACCAACAGGGGGTAGGTGCAGGTCACCCACATGCTGTACTCTGGAATACATTCTCCAGAGACCAACACACGCTCAAAAAAATTAAAGTCAGGCAGGATTTAGACTTTTCCCTGTACAATGTTTCTCGAGAAATGACAATTTGTTACATCCCTACCACCACCACTGGATAAATCAGCATTTATGAAGCTTCCCCTTAGCTGTGCCATTACCACACTTCCACGGATTGCGTCCAAATCCTTTCAATATTATGCAAATATGGTGTGTTTATTAACTGCCCTTACTCGGGGACCTTTGCAACATCTCGTACCTGCCAGTGGCTCATCGCCACCGCTGCCCTGGCAACTCCCCGCTGCCAGCCGGGCCGCCTTACCTGGGGAGTCATGGTGGAGGGGTCCGGCTGCTCCGTGCCACCGCCCTCCTTGGCGGCACCTTGCGCTGCCTCCGGCTGGGCAGCGGCGGGCGGGGGCAAGGACGGCTGGGGCGGGGGAAAATGAGCTTGCGATGGCTTGACCGGGGGAGGGATGGAGGGGGCCAGGGCAGGCTGCGCAGGCTGGGAAGGAGAGGCCTGGGAGGAGAGCAGGTAGGGCTGGGGATGTGCCATGTAGCCCTGGGCAGGAGGCGGCAGGTAGGGCTGGGAGGCGGTGGCCGGCGGGGGCTCCAGGTAGGAGGGCGGGGGCTCGGAAAAGGAGGGGGG
>VWPU01012690.1:0-47287 GCA_013398955.1 Callaeas wilsoni
TCCAGCTCTCTTGGAGCCCTTGGGAATGGAGGCTGCAGAGCCTGATATTCACCTGTGGGTTCCAAAATCTCCACGAGAGCTTTTGTGAGTCTGTGCCCGTGGAACCAAACCTTTGAGGGGTTTTGGGCTGGGGATTCAGCATCACTTGTGCATTTAGCTGTGGGGTTATGGCCTCCCTATCCCAACATCCCGATGTAGCTGTGGCCAAAAGGACCAGCTTGGAAGGGACTTTGCTGCTATGAAGGAATTAAATATTCACTGAGCAGCGAGTGAGTGTCTCTGCTGCTGAAAAACAGCATTTTAATGGCTGGGCACCACTGGTGACCGGCCACTTTGGGGTTAAAAATGCCATAAAGTCAAGGCAGGTTGTTTTGGTGGGCCTTTTGGGATGGGATGGGATGGGCTTTGCTGGGCACAGCAGTACCTGGCCCTCCCGTGGCCCCAACCTGGCAGGAACAGTTTAATTTTTAATTAAGAGGAAGCACTAAAGCCCATTTTTAAAATATGTTTTGAACGGCTGCGTCATAAATTAAGGTCAAAATACAATTTCTAAATTCTCAAGCCATGATGCAGAATTAGCTTTATTGATCTTCTGCGTGATTTGTTGGAGCTCCCATCATTGTTTTGACAGTTTTATCCTAGAGCAATAGACTTCCTTTTGGATAATTACAGTTCCTACTTTAAATTTCAATCTTCTGTCGGACTCAGATAATCACACTTAGGACGTGTTTCTTTCTTTAGTCATACATGCTCAATAAAGTTTGGATAATAGCACTAATTGTTTTAACACTGGAATTTCAAGGCTTACAGAGGCAAGTTCAAGGGTTAATCATGCAAAAACCCCTTTAATCTTCAACATCGGTGGCAACACTCATTTTATAAGCCATGAACATCTATTTTAGGGAAAGAAAAAGCCGGATAGGTGATGCTGATCTATCACAGAAGATATTTAAAGCTGATAAATGGCACGTGCCCGGTTTCAATGCGTACCTCTGTCTCATCCCACCTCACAGAGGGTCCCGGGGGGATGCCAGGGAAAGTATCACCACTTCCCTCTCCCAGCCCAGCACCGGGGGTGTTGGAGACTGTTAATTAGCCTTTACCAGAGTATGAAAACAGACTCTCCCTCCCGAGCACGCACAGGAAGGTGCTTTCTAGCTGAGGCTGCCGCCAGCACCGTGTCAGGGATATCTCTGCCTCTCCCAGCCTGGAGTGATCTCTCCCTCCGGTGCCCGGCCATTAAAAGGAAATTAATTTCACCAGGCACTGACGTAAGTAAACTCTCTGATTCCTGCTCTGTTATGACTGTTAACCAGCTAGATCTCACTTTAATAGCTTATTTAAAGCACTGGGCTCCTGACAGGGCGGCTGATGGATGGAGCTGTCAGCGCCCGCTCCGTCTGGAGAGGAGAGGAACATCTCTTAAACCACGAGCTCTATAAATCAAAAGGATGAAAACCAGCCAGTGCATTTTTCTGGACAGGAGCGTCCTTCTCCCTGCGGAGTGGAACAGGCACTAAATTGAGGCCGGATTTATCGGGTCTGGAACCCCTTTGGACAGGTGCTGGAATGGCAGGGAACGGGCACGGAGCGGCAAAGCCGGACCTTGGGGACCCCAACCACGCTCACCAGCAGCCCTTTCACGGCAGTTCCAGTGCCACTGCTCAGGGAAACAGGGAAATGCTGCTTTGCCCTGTGGGCAGTGCTCCCAAAGTCCCGTGTGCTCTGAGGGTCCACCCTGCCTGTGATCCCTGGAGGTTTGGCAGTGCTGGAGCCATCACTCTCGTGCCAGTGGGAAAAGTTTTGCCTGGGGAGGTGGTTCTGCCCCTCGTCCAGCCCATGGAGCTCAAGCAGAAAATGAACTCTTGGGTTTTTCCTGCCACAAAACCACCATCACATGGCACCAGGTAGAGCAAAACTGAATCACCATCCCTGGAGGGATTTAAAAGCCATGTGGATGTGGGACTTGGGGACATGGATTAGGGGTGGGCTTGGCAGTGCTGGGGGACTGGTTGGACTTGATGATCTCAGCGGTATTTTCCAACTTTAATGATTCTAATATATCCAATATTGGCAGGGCAGATCGTTACTGCTCTGGGTTCTGCCAGGTTTGAGACCCTGGTAGCATTACAGCCTTTTCCTCGTGTTTTTTCCAGGCTGCCTTTCCCCTGGAGCTGATGGATGGGAGCAGGAGCCACCCCCACCCCCCTGCAGATGAGTTACTCGCAGCGCCTCAGTTTTGTTTAATATTGAAAGACGTACAAAGCGTGGCTCTGACCTAGATTGGAGCTCTTCGGGGGAAGGCTGTCGGCGGGCTGGGGAGCAGCCGGCGGAGGCAGGGCCTGTGCCTTGCCATGGAATGCTGCTGCTGCTGCTGCTGCTGTGATAAAATAATCATTTAGGGATGGGAATTAACCCACTTAATCAGCGCTGCTCTGAGTGTGCTCCTCGGTGAGTGCTCAGAGGTGACTCGAGGTGCACAGACCCTGCTGGGCCCCAGGGCTTCCCGTGGCTGCTCCCACCCTGGCCTTGCTTCCAGGATTGCAAAATGTTTGAGCCTTCCTCTTCTCCCCTCTTCCTTTTCTTTTTCTCCTTCCCCTTCTTCTTTCCCTTCCCCTTCTCTCCCTTTCTCTCCCCTCCTCTCTCCTTCTCCTTCTCCTTCTCCTTCTCCTTCTCCTTCTCCTTCTCCTTCTCCTTCTCCTTCTCCTTCTCCTTCTCCTTCTCCTTCTCCTTCTCCTTCTCCTTCCCCTTCTCCTTCTCCTTCCCCTTCTCCTTCTCCTTCTCCTCCTCCTTCCCNCTCCTTCTCCTTCTCCTTCCCCTTCCCCTTTCCATTCCCCTTCCCCTTCTTCTTACCTTTACCCTTCTCCTTCTTATTTTCTCCTTTTCCTTTTCTCATTTTTCTCCCATTTTTCCCTTTCTGTTGCTTTGCTGGGGCTCCCCTCCAGCAGCCCCCAGCTCCTGTGGGAGCATCTGCCCTGCCCCACCAGGAAAGCAGAGAGGTCCTTTGGACTCCGAGGATGGACATTTTTTAGAAAGCACACCCAAGGAGCTCTTTTTAGGTCAGAATATGCATTTTTAAACACTCCCCATCATGTCCCAGTCATGACAGAGAGGTTTGTGTTTGACATAGAAACCCTGGAATGCTCCCACAACTCCTCCAGGCTCGTCCTAAATCCCTTGGTCCTTCCCTTTTTGGAAGGAGGAGGCATTTTGTGTCACAGCAGTGGCAGATTGTGGCTCCCTGTTTGTCAAGTCGGGGGGTTTCACAGCGGAGATGTCGAAGGAAAAGGGAAAACTGGTGAACCACATAATTAGTTTTTGATTCAGTGATTAATATCACTTGCAAACAGGTAATCACAGCCCGAGCAGGCTCTTCCATGATGTTCTTCCTAATGAACCAGTGTGCCTGGCTGGTCCTTTGCCTTTTAATGGGAACACGAACACCGGGAGCTGCTGCTGGAATAAACAGAGGATGTAGCAGCCAGGGCAAAGCTCTTGCTTGGGGATCAGAAACTCCCTGACATCTCCCAGCAGCTCTTGGCCTCTGCCTCATCTGACACCATGCCCTTGCGAGCCCCCAGCCCAGCAGCCTCCCACTGCCATCTGGCAGGGGCAGAGGCCCTGGCAGCCTTCCCTGCCCACGGGGAATTCCCGTGTGCTTTCCACAAGAGGCCCTGGCAGCCTTCCCTGCCCACGGGGAATTCCCGTGTGCTTTCCACAAGAGGCCCTGGCAGCCTTCCCTGCCCACGGGGAATTCCCGTGTGCTTTCCACAGGCAGCACTCAGCCCGTGGAACCGTGTTTGCTGGTAGGACCAGGGGCTGCAATTCAGAGCGTTTGTGCTTAAGCCATGGGGTGGTGGCAGGGTACGGGATCGTGATGGCTCCGTAGGCTGGCCCTACAATAACCCTGGAGTGTGGCTGTAGAGCCCCGAGCCCCGAGCTGGGGTCTGCCCTCGTTTAAATGTGATTTAACGAGGCTGGAGGAGCAAGCTCTGGTTGCTCTGGGTTTTGCAGGCGGGCGGTGTGGCCATAGCAATAATTTGGGGGGATGTTGTTTTGGGGCTGAGCGGAGGAGCTCAGTGTCAGGGTGAGCCCAGGGTCAGCTCCAGAGGATTCCCAGCTGGGATGGAGGGTGATGCAGCTCAGTGCTCCATGCCTTAATCCCCATCCCAGGAGCCTGGGGCTTCTCTTCTTCTCTTTCCCCCTCTTTTCCCTTCCAGAGGGGCTGAAGAACTGCCTGTTCCCATGGATATTTTGGGTGCTGAATTGCCACGGACGGGCTGTGCCTCTCTTTCCCCCCCGGCAGTGGATACCGGGGCTCACAGCTCAGGGAAGCGGAGGGATGCAGATGACCCCATTGCTGCAATATCCAGGCACTTCTCGGGCATTTAAAAATAGCAACACCAATAACGATCTGTCTCTCTATCAAGCCCGGAGGGGAGGGAGCTTGATTAGTTTATGGATCTCCTCGTTTGCGTGAGAGTGACCGCGGTGTCCAGGGAACGGGACGGAGCAGGTGGGAATGTGCAGGGGGAAATCGGGGAGCACCCAGGAGGGGACACCCCCTGGACACATCCATGCGTTGTGGGGTGTGGGGTGTCCGGCGACTCTGGGTTTTTGTCCCCAAAACGCCCTCGGAGGGTGGTTTTTGGCTGGTTTTGGAGCTGATGGATGAGCGGGAGCCTTCCGGGCGCCGCGCTCGCTGCGTCACCGTGATCGATGGCAGGGAGATGGGGACACGGGCACGGGGAGAAGGAGAACAAATGCAGGAATTTGCGAGCTGAGGCTGCTCGGTGCCAGCCTGCCACGCGTGCTGAGAGCCGTGGATGCCCCCGTGTCCCACCCCTGTGTCCCTGCGCCCAACCCCGCTGTCCCCAGCGAAACCCTGCGGGGCAAGGATGGGNAGGGGGGGATGCAGATGACCCCATTGCTGCAATATCCAGGCACTTCTCGGGCATTTAAAAATAGCAACACCAATAACGATCTGTCTCTCTATCAAGCCCGGAGGGGAGGGAGCTTGATTAGTTTATGGATCTCCTCGTTTGCGTGAGAGTGACCGCGGTGTCCAGGGAACGGGACGGAGCAGGTGGGAATGTGCAGGGGGAAATCGGGGAGCACCCAGGAGGGGACACCCCCTGGACACATCCATGCGTTGTGGGGTGTGGGGTGTCCGGCGACTCTGGGTTTTTGTCCCCAAAACGCCCTCGGAGGGTGGTTTTTGGCTGGTTTTGGAGCTGATGGATGAGCGGGAGCCTTCCGGGCGCCGCGCTCGCTGCGTCACCGTGATCGATGGCAGGGAGATGGGGACACGGGCACGGGGAGAAGGAGAACAAATGCAGGAATTTGCGAGCTGAGGCTGCTCGGTGCCAGCCTGCCACGCGTGCTGAGAGCCGTGGATGCCCCCGTGTCCCACCCCTGTGTCCCTGCGCCCAACCCCGCTGTCCCCAGCGAAACCCTGCGGGGCAAGGATGGGGATGCTCCCAGCTCTGGACGTTTTTAAGCATCAGGGGAAAAGCCGCTTTGTCTTCCTTCCCAAAATCCAAGTTGATAACACGGAGCGGATTATTTTGCAGCCTGCGCTCGCTGCCCTCTCTGGTCCAAATAAACCCCCAAAGGGTTTTTGCACCCAACCCCGCGGTCCCCAGGGAAACCCTGCGGGGCAAGGCTGGGGTTGCTCCCAGCTCTGGACGTTTTTAAGCATCAGGGAAAAAGCCGCTTTGTCTTCCTTCCCAAAATCCAAGGTGATAACACGGAGCGGATTATTTTGCAGCCTGCGCTCGCTGCCCTCTCTGGTCCAAATAAACCCCCAAAGGGGTGCGAGTGGGGAAGGAGAAGGGGCAGGTGTTGGGTCCCATCCCGCCGGTGCGGAGGGCACGGGCATTCCCTGCCGGTGGATGGAGCGCATGGATTAAGGGGGATTCCGACTTCGGCTGGCTGGAAGCAGCCCCAGGGCCGCGGGCAGCGGGGCAGGGCAGCGACACTGCCGGGAAGCTCGTGGGATGCAGCGAATGTTGTCTCCCGACAGCCGGGGAGGGCCTGGCCACGCTTTAAAAAAGTGATTTATGCTCTAATCGGTCTTGAAGCTTCATTATTCCGAGCATTAGCGTGTCTGAGCCACTGGCCTTATTTGTTAATGTACTGAAAGCGGCGGCAGATGCGCTATTTTTCATCTGTGACCCCATCAGCTCGCTGATTCATCTACTTCCATTTTCATTTCCCTGTCATTGATTTATTAATGATGTCTTACTTCTCTGGGACTCCTCTGGAGGGCTCCTACGGCCCAGCCCCCAGAGAGATGCTGGAGGAGCCCTGTCCCCCTGCCCAAATATCCCGTTTTCCAAACCGTATTCATCCTCACCGTTCCAGAGATCAGATGCTTTACTCATTTAGTAACTGTGGCTTGTACAGTTTGGGGCTGATTTGCCTGCTGAGACAACAACATCCCTTTCTTCCGTGGCAGACAGGGTACCCCATCCTCCAGGGATGCATTTGGGAATGAGAGCACATGGGAACTCCATCCAGGAGCTCCAGAGGATGCAGAGGGCAGATGTTCAGGCTGAGAAAATTGACTGGTTTTCTTGCTTTTCTCTGCTCTCTGGGTCCAGCCTGGAATAATCCCAGGGGCAGATTTTGTGCCAGAAGCTCAATTCTCTCCTTACTTTGAAAATCTGGTGAGGAGTTTGATCAAACTGTGGGGAGATTACATGGATTTCCTTGGTCAGGCACATCCTGTTTGACCTGGGCCTTGCTGGATTCATGAGAAATTATTTATTTTCTGCATCCTATTTCAAAAAAATACCTTTATTCCCACACCCCTATTAAGAGTGAGGCTTGAGCAGGTTATTGGTTTGCCTTTTCCTTGCAAGGGGATTTTCCTCCTCCTCTGATCCAGTTATGGATCCCCTGGACAAGCCACGAAGCAGAGGGAGCTGCAGTGACCTGGGAAAAAGCTAAGGCAGGCTCTGTCCCGTGGGATGACTGTGCCAGGCTTTTGGCATCTCTCAACCTTTTGGCTCCTGACCCTTTTTTTTCCTCTTGGCATCGCGTTTTGAGCTGCCCAGAGCAAACTCTGCTCCTTCTCACTGAAAAGCATCTTTCCACTGAGCAGCTCTGACCCAATGCCTTCAGGGCTCTCCAGAAACCAAACTCTGCCGTGAAACACACACAGAAACCCAGTGGATCTAGGGAAGGCCATTCCAAGTTTATTCACAGACCCTCTGTGCTTTTACTCAGCAGCCCTAAAGCATCTTTAGGGCATTCCCTTGTCCCTGTGATTTGCTTCTTGCTCCCACCTTTCCTGCTGGGAAATAGGACCTGTTTCCTGCTGCTCAGGTGGATCCCTGGGGGAACTGGCTTTGCTTCTGGGGATATTTGAGGGATTTATGGTGTTGGTGTTGATCCCTGAGCCTCAGATGTGCCAGAGACCGCGCTGCTCCCTCTGATCCCCACTTTGATTCCCAGCCTGGATAACTCCTTGGCTCTTTGCAGCGTGGTTGGCTCATGACCCAATATCCCAGCCTTTGCTGGAAGGTTTACCCTCCTTATTTTTTTGCAGGAAAAAGAAAGTTTCCTGTTTTTTTCCTCCTTTGCATCCTTCCCTGATGATGAATTTTAGGTGCTGATAAGCGCCTTGCCGGCCAGGAGCCATCAGGTGTGCGTTGTATTATTGGCACTTCAGACAAGCCCTTGCTGTTTTATAAATGTAAGGTCCTTTCCTAATCAATAAATCAACATTAACGCTGCTTTAAACTGCCACGACACGGCAAAGGAATTTGCTGGGCAATTCTTTTTCTTCCCGGTTAATTTACTTTGTCCGTGTAAAATTCAGATTTGTTAGGGGACAAATCCTCACCTCAGTGCCCTGGATTTCCACCAGTGCCATTTCCAAACACTTGCTTGGATGCAGAGTCATTGAATCTTGGAATGGTTTGGGTTGGAAGGGACTTCAAAGAAAATCCAGTTCCAACCCCCCTTCAATATCCTCCCTGTCCAGACTGGGTTGGGAACTGTGAGAAGGGAAAACAAACGAACTTGTGGCTTTGTTCTCCTTCAGAAAGGAAAATATCCAGTGCCACAACCAGGCACTGGTTATTAAAAATTCTGGAAATGTGCAAATCAGCCTCTTTCCCCAAGGAAGGGACTTGGGGGAGACCAAAACCCCAATGAGCCGCATGGATAATCCCTGTCCCACCGAGGGAGCCGAGACCTGTTCCTGTGAGCACAAAAACTGCATTTATGGCCTGCGTAGGAAACTTCCCCAGCTCCTCTTTTCCCTACAACATCTTGAAAACAAAGCATTTGAGCACCTGGGGCTCGCCTTCCCTCACAGGGGGCGAAAGGCAGATGCTGCATCCCTGGATTTCCTCGCTGCATCCCACATTCCCCCTCACAGCCCCTCAGGATTGGGGTATGGATTAGCCTCACACCGTTTACAATTTTCTTGCCCAAAGGGAGTTTGCAATTTTACAGCATCATTCTCTCCATCCCTCCAAAACTGGAGTCTCCTTTTTACTTCCCCTCTGAATTTTCTCTCCCCCTCTTTTTTAACCCCTCTTTTTATTTTTAATTGGTTTTTTTTTAACATCCTTTTCCCAGCCTTTTCCTTTTTCTTTTTTTTTAAATTTTTTAAATTTTTTTTTTAAAATCTGCTTGCTCCCAGCATCCTAACACCTCGGTGTACAGCCTCGGAAAAAGCCAGGCAGTGATGTGGTGGCTTGGGTTGCCCTCTCTTGGCACTGCTGAACGTTGCACAAAATCCCCAGCTGGGGAAAAAAAAAAAAAAAAAAATCTACGTTTCTTGACAGCATCGTCCTCTCTACAGCCCCCTCCCTGCTGGAGAAGGGCTGCTTTGAAAAAGCTTTGAAGCTTTTTCACCCCCTCCCTTCGTTCCACGGCGGTCAGGGTCCCTGTTTTAAGGTCAGGGACCATATTGTGACTCCGTGATTCGGGCACATCTGTCTGCCAACTTCCTTAATGAACCTTTTCAATCTCGCTTTTGGCCCGGCAGCAGCTCTGAAACGGCCCTTGGGGGAGTAATTAAGGATTTATTTTTTTTTCCCCCCATCATTTGTGAATGCGACCTCCTGCTCCTCCCGCGGACGGTGGAAATGGCTGCAGTGCACATGCGATAAGGCACAGAATCCCCCCGAGCCGGGAGGGCACGGGGCTGGATGGAGCTTGGCACATCCTGCCACTCCTCCTTGGCAGGTCGGCTGCAGAATCTCATCAGCCAGACGGAGAAAGGGCACAGCCCAAGGTTATAAGCAAGCTCCATTTTTTTTTAATTTTTTTTTTTTTTTTAATATCAGTTTGGTTAGTATTGATCTGGATGACTTCTCCGCAGCCTGCTGGCTTTTCCCTCTGCAAGGTGCAGCGCTGGGTGGGCACTCGTGGTGCCAGACCCCAGCCTGGCCTGGGACAGGATTGCTTCCCAGGTTTGGGGGCTGGGTCAGCTCCTCTGTGGTTTTCTCTGCTGTATTTCCACTTTGTTGTGTTGCTTTCTTTTTTGCTATGAGGGCTCTGCATTTGCAGAGAAGAGGTTTGGAAGGTGTCCCTGCCCATGGCAGGGGGTTGCAACCAGATGGTTTTTAAGGTCCCTTCTGACCCAAACCATTCTGGGATCCTCTGCTGGTGATACAGCAGACCCTGAGGATCAGCACCTTTCCTTGGGCTCTGAGGATCAGCATCTTTCCTTGGGCTCTTGGAGCAAAACCAGCTCCAAAAAAAAGGAGCGATTTTTCTTTTGCTGAAGCAGACTTTCTAGATTCACCTCATGGCCAAGCACCCTCTAATATCCAGGCCTTGAACCTGCTGCTCCCTGCAGGAGTTTGGGTGCGCCGGGTGTTTGCAGAGGTGGGACCAGGAAAAATAAAACTGAAAGTCACGTCATCTCTCTGACCTGCTGTGGAAACAGCCATGTGGTTTCCAGGCACCCCTATCTCCGAGGGGCCAAAGGACACACTGCTCCCTGTCCCTGTGTTTGTCACACAGACCTGATAAAACAGCCCGTGATTGCTAATTTCTCTGCTGGGTTTTTCTCTGGGGCCCTTATCAGGATGGCAGATAAGATAATGTGAGGCCGAGAGAGCGGATATGTCAGATAAAAAATAAATAAATACCGTTCTCTGCAAGTCCCTTCCCACATCCACGAGCTTGCTGCAGCAACAGCCAAGACGCCTTCTTCCCTTTTCCAATTTTGTTACAAAGCAATGATCTGTTCAAACGGGCACTAAACCACAGAGCTGAGGGTGAAAACATCGTTTTTTGTGAAATACCCACCCAAGAGCTGCTCTCTGGCTCCTGCCCGGGGGTTTGGGGCTGAGGGCACTCCCCAGAGGCAGCTCCCAGCACTGGGGGCACGCTGCAGTGACCCCCACGGGGCAGTGGCTGCACATCCTGCTGCCACCCTGAGCTGGTCCCCTCTGCCACAGACCCCACAGCAGTACCTGGGAAAGGACCCCCAGCATCTCCTGAAGCTGAAAAGCCGAGGGGATTTCTCAGCTCAGGCCTGAGACTTCTCAGCATGTTAGCATAGAAACACATAATCCCTGGATGATCCTATGCAGGTGCTCTTATTGAAGAGCTCTGGGAATCAGGGGTACGGACAAACCCAAATCTGACTCTGACACGGATTCGAGATGGACACATTTTATACTCTTTTTTTACATAATCATATGTTGCTTATTAATTTGATATTGTGCTAGTAAAGACAATGCTTGATATTTACTAAGTAATTACTGCATTTAACATCATCTACTGTGCAGGTGGGTACACAGGTGTAGGTTCGCAGGGTTTTAGTAAAGACAATGCCCACTCCCGTTTCCAAGGCCCATTTTAACTACCATGATTTTAGGAACATTTTAACCCCATGCTATCAAGCACATCCCTTTCTTGGCTGCTTGGCTCACGGGAATTACCTGTTTTACTCCACTGCTGTCCTGGACACCCTGTTCCAATGCCTGACCACCCTTTCAGTGATGAAATTTTCCCTCGTATCCAACCTAAACCTCTCCTGGAGCAACTTGAAGCCATTTCCTCTCATCCTGTCCCTGTTCCCTGGGAGCAGAGCCCGACACCCTCGGCTGTCCCCTCCTGTCAGGGAGTTGTGCAGAGCCACAAGGTCCCCCCTGAGCCTCCTTTTCTCCAGGCTGAGCCCCTTTCCCAGCTCCATTCCTTTCCCTGGACATTCTCCATGCCCTCAATGTCCTTGTGAGTGGCCCAAATCTGCCCCCGGGACTGGAGGAGCCTCAGCCCAGCACAGGGGGACAATCCCTGCCCTGGTCCCTCCGGCCACGCTGTTCCTGATGCGAAGGATTCTCTGGAGGCCACGGTCAGCAGCACGTCCTGGGTAATGAGCCCAGGATAACGCTGCCAACCCCCAGCTCCTTCCAAAACACTTTCCTACCCTCGGCCAAAACCCTGCTTGCCCTGCCCAGCCGGAGCAGAGGGGCTGCAGCGGCTCCTCCATCCCTGAGCGCTGCTGCCATCTAATGCCCACGGCCGTCAGCCCGCAGGAAACGCGGAAGGCAAATTTTGAGAGCTGACACAACAAGAACGACCCCCGCGCTTTGAGAGGCGCGGTAAATGATGCTCCCTTCCCAAGTGCCAACCGTCAGGATAACCGCGAGTAGCGGGAGCATCCGGGTAGGGATGCAGGCTAGCCGGGAATGCTTTTAGTTGGTCCTTTTGGCCGAGCACAGCTAAAAATTGCAGGAAAAACACCCTCCAGCTCACCACGGCCGGGACTTCAGTCCCGCTGGAGCTGCTCCCCCCTGCCCTTTTCCTGCCAGGGAGGGAGAGATGATTTCTTGGATAAAATCATATCATAAAATCCTAGAATGATTTGGGTGTGAAGGGACCTTAAGGAACATCATTCCAACCCCCTGCCATGGGAAGGGATGCCTTCCACTAGCTGGTGGCTGGGATGATGGGCTGGATGGGAGATCTGTGTATGGGAAGGGAGTTTTTCAAGTCAGATCTTCATTAATCCCTGTATCTGAGTAGTGTTGCTGCCTGTAATAACTTTTTATTTATTTAATGCTCAGTGAAGCCCTCGGTTCCTTCCATTGTATCACTTCTGCAAGAAGGTTTATTTTTTTGCCATTTTTTTAAAATTCACAATCATGACTCCCCAAAATGAGTGTGAGTGGATATGAAATGGGTTAAAAACCTGCTCTTGTCCTTCCCAAAGAGACCCTCAGAGGGGGGTCCAATCTCCTGAGGACCTTCCAAGGGATTTTGGTGAATTCACATTTCCACGAAGGATGCAGAGGACACGGGCTCTGTGTGACTGGACACAAATAAACACAGAATCTGGAGGTTACAACATTTGGGGTGGCCTCTGTCTTTCGGAAAGGTGCTGCTCACCTGGGGAGTGAGGAGGGCAGGGATGAAGAATGCTGATACATCTCGGGCTGATGGGCCACAGGCTCATGGGACCCAACCAAGGGAATTTCTAATGACCGTGCCCAAAATCAAGGCTTCATTTCCTTTAGTGGCCTTAAAGAATTTTACCTCTGTGCAGGTCATGGTGGTCCTTGTGAGAGCTCCTGGGCCTCGTGTCAGCCAGCTGACCCCAAAATCACTCAAAAATCATGCAATTGGGCATTGAAACAGTTTGTGGCCTCCAAGATTAGTCCCAAGTAGGAGAAAAGCTTTTTTCCTTTATTTTTCTTCACCACTCTAAAGCCCTCATCTGCACACACACCTTTGATGGTCACAGGACATCCACACACTCTTGCTGAAACTTCCCTTTTCCCTCCTGCCAGGAAACCATTTTTAAAAAATCTTTGCCCATCGCTTTGGGTGAGCCCAACACAAAAAGAGTTTTTCTCCAGAATCTGACGAGCAGATGTTTACATTTTCTGGATGAATCTCCTTGTGAAGGAATGGTGACCTGGAGACCCCCGTCCTCTGTGAGGACAGGGCCACACCACGGTTCTGCAGCAAAGGGGGGCTTTGAGGGGGGGCAGCCGTGTTTGCAGGGAGTTTTGGGGATCAAACTGTGACCCTCTGTGCCCTGGTGCTCCCCAGGGCCTGGCCAGGGCTCCCTGGGGCCTCGTCCCCTCCCGGCAGGCGCTGGCCAAAGCCACGGCTGTGTGCAGAGGGATTAGGTAACACCAGCTCTGTGTTTGGGGTCTGAGTGCTTCTTTCAATTTAGCTTAACTCGGTGAGGAATTGACTTAAACTAGATTGATATAAGCCACTCTTAAAAGATTTAAGCCCCATCGTAAGAGGATGTGCTCATGGGTTTACACTGTATTAACCCAGGCTTTTAAATAACAGCTCCAGGCTAGGTCTATACTTGGTTTCTGTACCAAATTATTGCAGCTCAGGCCTGCCCGGTGTTTTAATTGAATCAGTGAGAAATATTCATGTGGATTCACTTACACTGGTGGCTTGCATTGTCTTCCAGTGGGATAGCTCTGGGAGAGATCCAGCTCTCCCAAGAGTGGGAATGAGGAGAGCTGCGTGCTCAGAGGGAAGAGGGTCTGTCAACCTAGGTAGTGCTTAAAGTACTTTAATCAGCAGGAAGAAGAAAGGAACCAAAAATTCAGTTAAAAAAACCCAAAATATTAACCCCCTTCACTTCTTCCTGTGGCCAGCAGCTTCTGAAAAGGAGGGAGGACAGAGATGTCCTGATTCATGGGCCAGATGGGACACTTGGCTGGGATGGAGCAGCAAACCCTGCTGGGGGGTGGTTCCCCCACAGCTTCCAGTTCTAAGCCCGGGGATTTTGGCTAACACTTGTTTTTTAACACCGTGCCCATCGCTGTGCCAGCACCTCGCCCTGCTCACAGCTCTGGCTGCTGGCAATGCCCGTCCCACACCGGGGGAAAGCCGTGCTCAGCTGCAAAACCAGCAAGTTTTGGCTAATCCCTCTCCCAGCACAGTACATCCCTTGCACGAACACGCCGCTGCTCTCTAATAGTATTAATAATTCTCCCTTTATTTCTCACTCAAACACTCTTGGAAGGATCATCCAATTTAAATCACAGCTTCTCTAGTTAGCGCATGTCACCACGAGAGGGCAATAAATCATCTAATTACAGTGATGGAGCCGCTGTCCTTTCACAAAGCCACCCATGATGAACTTAAATGGATTTTAAACATTAATATAATAGGCATTTAGTAAAGAATGGGAAGGAAAAAGAACATTTTAAACAAGCCAGCAGGTTCCCCTGAATGTATTTGGGATGCGAGGCTTGGATTGGCCACCAAAACCATCCTGATGTGCAGCTCGACGCTGGAATTAAGACCGGGGAAGGGAGTCCTGCCTCTTTGAGATGCTAATTCAGGTAAAAGCTCATTTTGAGGAGTGCAGACGTACTGACCCTAATGATTCGGAGCTATTTGGAGAGCTAATGGAGGGTTACTAATTTCAAAGCATATCAGTCTCATAAAAAGTGAAAGGAGATGGTTCCTTACTCGGCTGTCCTGGGAGATGTCTGGGGGCTCCCTAGCCCCTTCCTGAGCCATCCTCTGGCTCCACACTCCAAAATGCTCTGCTACATCCACTGCTAAGGCTTGGCCCTATGGAAGCCAAGGAAAAGCCACTTGATCCCCCAGGCTGATGCTGTCAGGAACGGGTACTCCAATCCTGGTACTCTGACCCACAGCCACTCTAACCCAGGGGAGTATTTTTGCTGGAAAATGGTCCCACTCTTTGCTTTATCCCTCAGGGCGAGGTGGCAGGGCCCCGGTGGATGTTCTGTGGCCCCAAATGTGGCCACCGGTGGTGGCAGGAGCTGATCGTTCCCACCTCTTGTGGGATGAGTTTTTGGGGTGACCTTGGCTGGTTTCTGGATGGGAGATGCTTGAGAGGCAAGGACGGGAGATGTCACTGAGTCAGCCAAATCTTGTCTTGGCGTTCAGCAGTCTCCTCAATGTCCTCATTTTCCCAGTGTTCCCAGCTTCCACATGCCAAGAGGGCATCTACCCATGAGGCAGGAGCAGAAATCCATCAGAAACAGCCATTCAAGAGGCGTGGGGGATTTAAGGGCTGCAGTACAAGATATTGCTGGCATATTTGGGTCATTTAATCCCTTTTATTTGCCTTCCCATGCTTGGTCGGATGAGACACCGAGTTGGTGCTCCTGTGACACTTGGAGATGGGGAGAGACCAGAGCTTTTGTGCAGGAATCCAAAACAGACCTGGATGAACCATGGTCAGAAATGAGCAGTTACAAGTTCTCAAAGCCCAGGGCTTCTGGGTACATTTAGGAGAGCAAAATTAGGCACACAGGTATGAAATGGAGAAAAGATGAGACAGCAGTGGCATTGGGGGCTAGGTCGTGAAGGCAGAAAAAATCACAGCCTAAGGGTGATGGGACAGCAAAGAAAAATTTATTTGAGGTGTTTATTATAAAGAGAGCCACATGTGAGACCGGGCAGGGAGTGGTCCTGCCTTGTGTGCTCCTACCAGGTGTGAGGGAAGCCTTGTGTCCAGCTCAGGGCTTGAAAACCTTGTGAGCAACTTGTGGGGAGTCCAGAGAGAAGGAACAGAAGTGATGCTGGGCCGTAGCTGGTGAGGGAAATGGGCTACGAGCCTCCTGGGGTAGGATTTGGCTCTCCTGTTCCTTGGGGAAAGGTCAAAGCTGCACTCAAGGAAAAACTGGTTTGAGTTGGAAGAGCAATGATGTGATGAGGGGACCATGTGCATGGAGCTTTCAAGGACAGGGAGCTCCTAGGGAGGGACTGGATCATTCAGGCCTTCTCCACTTCGTGGCCACCGGGAGCAAAGCAAGACTGGTGGGAATGCTGTCAGCTCCATCCTGGTGCCAGAGCTGGGCAGGACTGGGAAATGCTGCTTGCGATTCCCTCTGGAGCTCTCCTGCAGCTCTGCGTGTGCCTGAGCCCCGTGGCTTTGCACAAGGCTGGTGCTTGGCCTTAAACCCTGAGAAACAGCAGTGAAGCCAATGTCAACCTGTTCACAAGACTCCCAGCACAGCCAGTGCCTCGGTGCTGCAGGAGAAGGGAGAAGCTGCCAGCGGGAGAAGGCTTTGGGACAGGACATTCCTGCTCTAAGTAGTCACCAGGCAGCACAGGAAGCCCATGCTAAAGGTTGTCTTGTGAAACAAGGAGATGACAAGAGCTGAGGGTCACCACTTCCCACAGCAAGTCCTAATGTAAGGGTTTAGAGAGCTGGAGGTTATGGGTTCACACACAGATTTACCCTCTGTGCTGATATCCATCCACCATGGAAGTCATGGTCACCATGGGGGTCACCCTGGTCCTCCCGGCAGCGGTTTTCAGCCTCTTCCACCGGAGTGAGCGATGGGATGGAGGAGAACAGTGCGGTTCAGGCGTAGTGTTGGTGATGGACACCCTGGTAGGTTGTTTGCAGCAGTCCTGGGTGGGTATTTCCCTGGATTTGCCCTGGACCAGCACTGGGAAGGCTGCAAAGGCGAGTTCAGTCCTGAACAGAGCATGAAACAGGGGAGGAGAACACGGAGACATAGAGCCCAGCCAAGTTCTGCACTGATTTTCATAACTAATAAAGATCCGGTATGAATATGAGATTGAAAGGCCTCAAAGCTGATTAAATCTGTTTGATATTTGTGGGTTTCCTCCCCCTCCCTCCCCTTTGTTAAAGGACAGTCTCCTCCTTCAAAGTGAGTGATGGTCTAAAGTCGTAATGCCGATTATTGCTGAGATTCTCACACAAATGCGGTGGGGAGAAGGGGGGAAGAATAAAAATCCCTGTAGGGTAGTTTAAAGTCGGCGTGAGTAGTGTGTAATCTACCCAACAGGATTGATCCAGGTCAGGCATTAAAGGCTAAAATGGATTAAACAAAAGACATTCCCCTTGTAACAAGAAGGAAAAACTTCAAAGGTGGGATTTGTTCTTGTTATGACAAAGGAAGTGGATTTACCAAGTGCCTGGGGGCACACACCCCTCCGCGGCTTTCAATTTGCTCGAGTTGCTCTGAAGAAACAGGACAAAACGCGTGGGGGTTTTCGCCGCGCGCCTCGACGCTGCCGGGGCCCTCCCCGGGGTAAGAACGCTGGGTTAAGAGGATCGGCTTGGCATCGCTTTTTCTTGTTTTGTTTTGTTCACTCTTTAGGGGGAAAAAAAAACAAAAGGGAAAAAAAAGAAAGGGCGGGGCGGGAACAACAAAAGGAGGGAGAAAGGGAGGGTTGGTGGCGTGTCAGAGAGATGTGGTGGCTGAGGGTGGCGGGGACAGGTGGGACAAGTGTGGGCAGGGGTGAGATGGGATGGGGAATGGGAGTTCCAAAGCAAAGAAAGACCAGGTTGTCCCACACAGGGGTGGAAAAGGGGCTGGTCCTGTTTTAAATACCAACCACCCTCTGCACGAAGGTGCCTTTTCCCTCCTACTCCTCGCTGGTCACACCATGGCCAAGGTCGGTGCTGATTGTCCCTGGCCAGTGGAAATGGAACCGTGGGCACATCCTCAGCTCTGCACGGACCACGAGGGAAGGAGACGGGACCTTGAGGCCAACAAATCTCACCAGGCCAACAAATCTCACCAGGTCTCCAGGTGAGCGTTACAGCCACTTGTTTTTACAAGACTTGCACCCTGCCGTGGGGGGGATTATTCTTTTCTTTCTTGTTCTTGAACCCGCTCCAGGGCGAAGCTAATTCTCCTCCCTGGCTGGGAAAAGGCACAGTGGCAGTAGGCATGGTGACAGCAGGGCATGGTGGCAACCAGTCATGGCTGTGGCGAGTCCTTCTGCCTGCAGTGACATTCCTTCCATCTTCCCCAGGTCCTGCCACCGCCGCAGGGGACACGCTGTGACACCAAACACCTGCAGGACTCAGCGAGGAAGCCCGTAACACTCAAAACCTTTCCCAGCATTGGGCTTTCATGAAGCCTAAAATGTTCCTTTGTGTCTGGTGCACCCAAATCTGGAGCATCTCAAGCTGGGCTGGACAGGGCTGTTGGGCGTGGGCTTCCAAGCAAGGGTTCAGAGATGCAGCAAGGCAGGAGTCCAGAGCGAGGAATGAATTAGTTATAAAATTTACAATACCATTTATATATTCTAGTTCCAGAAAGCAATTGAACAGTGCTCACACTTCTCCTAGGGTGATTGGTCAACGTCTCAGACACCCACTTAGAAATGTTTTTTCCTAATATAATGTACACAAGGTCAGAAGATACCAGATATGAATGCTATTTACAAAAACCCTATCTATTGTTTACATAGCTTACACAGCAAAGGAAAAGTTCTCCCAGAATGAATGCAAGAAGAGAAAATTTCCCTGCTAACAGCATTTCAGCATCCACAGTTGGGTGATCCTGCAAAGGTGCTGGATGATGGGAACGTGGTGGCTTCCATGTTGTCTACCTCTAATTGCTGGAATTCAAACTACAGTCTGTTTGGAACCAAACCTGTGTCATTTTGAGCTATTTCTTGAAGGTAACAAGCCCCATGGTCTAATCTGTGTGATCACAGCCGGGTTAAGTTGAATGTGTCTGTGTGCCTGCGTGTGTGTACAAGTTTTCCATACTAAAGCCAGGTTAATTCTGTTAGGAAGTGGATCCTCGCTCTGGTGCAGCACAGGGCTGCTGTATTTCTATCTAATTACCCAGGTAATGCAATTAGGAAATCGGGTCTAAGCTGACATCAAGAGGAGAGGTCCCCAGGTTTGCACAGCAACAGGACTATGGCGATTAAATGTGCCACACTCAATTATTGACACGTGAAAGCGTCTTTGGGAAACTCCATCTCCATCCACATTCTCTATGATAACCAACAGATCTCAGCTGCAACTCAATGCTTTGTGGACAGAGAAAGATTTTATGAGGACCTGGAGTGACAAGACAAAGGGGAATGGATTCAGACTGGCAGAGGGCAGGGTTGGATGGGATTTTGGGAAGAAATTCTTCCCTGTGAGGGTGGTGAGGTCCTGGCACAGGTTGGCCAGAAAGGCTGTGGCTGCCCTATCCCTGGAATTTTCCAAGAATGGGGCTTGGAGCAACCTGGCATAGTGGAAGGTGTCCCTTCCCATGGCAGGAAGGTTGGAATGAGATGTGCTTTAAGGCCCAATCCAAACTTTCTGTGATTCTGGGAACAGAACAGGGAGCTCCTTCTCCCATAGTGTCAAGCTGAGGAGTTGGGAGTGGGCTGACTCCTCTTCAGGGCTTTCTACTTGGGCTCAGCACCTTCCTCAAGAGACCTTCCCAGGCAGAGAGTGTGAGGGACAGGGATCACCTCTAGCTGGGAAGGACACTGGAGGACAGATGGGGATAAACAGCAAATAAAGCTGCCCACAGTTACCACAGAGCCCCTTTCCCTTTTCTGCAGCACAGTTATTTCCACAGAGAACGACCAAATCCCTTTAAACACAAGAGTTCCTGCTGAGGTGAGGACAAATGATGGAGCTGTGGATCTCCTCACCTCAGGAACCCAGGCAGGTCCAAAGGACCACTCCTGGCTGGAAGCAGTGGTGTGGCAGGGCAGTGGAGGTGAAGAAAAGGTGTGAAGGTACCACTCCATGCTTAGCTTCTTGTGACCTCCAGCAGCAGCTGGAGAGGGTGGCTGGTCCTGTCTTTCTCTGAGAGTGCTGCCTGGGCAGCTTTGGCTTAATGCACTTGTATTTAACCATGTGTGTGCCAAACTTTAATGACAGAATCATTTATTTCTGTTTGAAGGAGTTGCGGACTGATTCCTGCTGTGGTTCATCCGGCTCTATGGCTCTCATCCCTTTCTATCCCTTCCTGAGAGCACTTCATCGTGTCCTTATATCCCTCGAGCTTTGCTGGGGGTACCAGCGCCCTTCGGCGGCTGGATGGACAGACAGGGACATGGAGTGGTCTCTCTGCCAGGGCTGTGACTGCAGGATGCCCCCACAAAGGCCCAGCCTGACTGCCCAGAGATGGGCTGGTCCAGGTCACTCCATGCCTCGTTCGCCCCCTCTAAAGCGGGGGTGCTGTCACACAGCCCTTCCTATCTTCTCCAAGCAGAGGATAAGACACCCTACAGCCCATTAACATCCTCCCACGCTGTCTCTCTGCAACATTTTTTTATTTTGGGGTCTTCTTAGGGGTCTCAATTTTATATTGAGATCCTGGAAGTCTTTTCACAGCAAATCACAGAATCACTTCTGTTAGAAAAGGCCTCCAGTATCGTCAAGTCCAACCTTTGACTGATCACCACCTTGTCAACCGGACCAGAGCACTGAGTGCAATGTCCAGTCTTTTCTGGAACACTTCCAGGGATGGTGACTACTGGCCAGCCCATTCCAATGCTTGACAACCCTTTCCATGAAGAAATTCCTCCTGATGTCCAACCTGAACCTCCCCTGGTGCAGCTTGGGGCCGTTTCCTCTCATTTTGCCACTGGTTGCCTGGGAGCAAAGCCTGATGCCCACCAAGATGCACCCTCGTGTCAAGGAGTTGTGGAGAGTCAGAAGGTCCCCCCTGAACCTCCTTTTCTGCAGGCTGAGCCCCTCAGCTCCCTCAGCTGCTCCTCACAGTCCTTTCTCTCCAGTTTTGCATCTCATGACAGGGCAGTGGGCACGTGGTCAACCCCATCAGCTCCAAACGTGTTCCAGGTGGTCTCTCCTCACTCCCAGCTCACTCAGGGCTTTGAAAATCCCCTTTAACTAAGCCACACCATTGCACAACCTCTTTCTTTGCGTTATCTCAGCACCTACCAATGCACTGGGGCCACCACACAGCATCCCGGCGGGAGCCCCTGAGGGCTGGCAAGTCCTCCATCCTCTGCAGCTCTCCCAGCTCCTGGTCCTTCGCAGGTTTCTTGGAAATCCCGCTGCGTTTTGTTTGGGTTTTTGCAAACACCCTCTTGCCTGGGTTTTCTTGCTCGCCTCCCTATTTTCCGCTCCCTCGGAAGGGGCTCGTGCGCCCCGCGAGCTTGGCACGCTCTGAAAAAGAGAAGCGTGAGTTTTCCATCTCCACAGGTGAGCTTTCTGCTCTGGGATCAGCAAGGAGCCCTCACACACAGGGAAAACATTCGCCTGATTATGCTCTACCACTGCCAAAGCTCTTGTTGGCACCGGGTACTCAGTGCAGTCAGCTTGAAAAAGGGGGAAAACCACAAAAATCGAGCAAAGCGAAGGAGGAGCGGAGTTTGTAGGACATGGGGCAGTGGGGGAAGACAAGAGGTGGTGCTAAAAGAGCAGCAAGACAGGGATGCTGGGCACCACGGGGCAGAGGATGAGGGGATAATTCCCTGTGGCAGGAATATGCCATCTTTAAAAACCCATTTTGGGCTGTTTTTATAGGAAGCGAGGTGGTAAAACTACATTTGCTAGCAAATAATTTAAATATTGCCAGTCACGTCACATTGTGGTTGTTTGGAAATAATTATATCCATATCACAGACAGTAAATAATAGATGTGCTTTCACTAACATTTTATTCATGTTCTGTTTTAATATGGCAAACTTAGAAGTAATTTAATCTCCCAGTAAATTGAACTGGTAGGGGGTTCTTCACACAGAAGATTGCAAGTTATTAATTCCAGGCAGTCTTCATCTTGTACAATTAGTCACTGTTTGCAGCTGGAAATGTTTTATTAATTTTCCATAGCAGTTGATTTTCCACAGTTTTCTCAGTTTAAATTAAGCAGTAAGAGCCGCTGTTTCTTCTTAAATAAATTTCCTTTCCACAAAAATACATGCCTCTGGCTATGTCAATTTTCCCGTTTGATTAAAGTGCCAGCAGGCAATTAATAACTTAATGCATTTTAAAGTACTTTTGGAAAAGTAATTTGAATAGCCAAACTTGTATATTTGAATTGATTGTTGCAGAAGATTTAACACACATTCTTAAATCACAGAACCTTGTAAAGGACAAATGAAGAGTTGCAGAAGCAGCAGCCACCGTCTGACGCTGTCTCCTAAAAACAGAGGGATCTTCTATGGCTCCTTCTCTTCTGGGATTGTCACCCAGATTGTGGTCCTGGGAGAGGGGTTGAGGCCTGGTTCATTGGAGGGTTGCAGGAGAAGGGATTTGCTGTGTTGCCTGAACTCATTGGAGATGAGGTCCTCGGGAAGCCCTGAGGAAAGGACCTGCTCTGGTAAATAATTGTCCCTTGTCCGCTGCATGGGCTGGGACATTCCCAGCCCCGATCCAGGCTCCCACTGCCAGCAGGCATCTGCTCTCAGGTGGGTCCCAGAGGGTCCTTGTGGTAATTCAGACCTAATTTCACTGCACATCCATCGCAGAACCACAGAATGGTTTGGGTAGGAAGAGACCTTAAAGATCATCTCATTCCCCCCCCTCCCATGGCAGGGACACCGTCCACTAGCCCAGGTTGCTCCAAGCCCTGTCCATCCTGGCCTTGAACGCTTCCAGGGATGGAGCAGCAACAGCTTCTCTGGGCACCGTGTGCCAGGGCCTCACCACCCTCACAGGGAAGAATTTCTTCCTAATATCTCATCTAAACCTACCCTCTTTTAGTTTGAAGCCATTCCCCCTTGTCTCGTCACTTCATGCTCTTGAAAAAGTCCCTGTCCATCTCTCTTGAAGGCTCCCTTCAGGCACTGGAAGGCTGCAATGAGGTCACACCGAAGCCTTCTCTTTTCCAGGCTGAACATTCCCAATTCTACCGGTCTTTCCCTGTTCAGAATTTCATCATTACTAACCTAAACTGCCTTCTCTCAATTTAAAACCATTCCCCTTGTCCTCTGCCTACCTGCTCCTGTAAAAAGTCACTCTCCATGTTCATGTCCACACCCATGGTTATATCTATGCCCATTCCCAGGTTTATCCAGGGCGAGGCTCAGCAGGAGCAGCTCAGCACGAGCCTCCCCTGTGATTCCAACCCTTCCCTCGCACAGAAACAGGGACCTCAAAAGGCCACCTCACCCATGCCTGGCTCCCAGGTGGGACCAGCAACTTCCAGACTGGGGAGATGTTTGTCTAACTGGCTCAGGAGACCCCAGCACATCCCCTGGGCACCCATCCAGGCTTTGCTGCCCTCCCAATGACTCCGTCACGGCTGTACCTCCCGTTGGATGCGCTTTCCCGGGAAGCTGCGTGCAGCCGAGGCCAGCGTGGCTGGGTGTGCTGAGGTCACGGCAGGCAGGCGAGCGGGGCGTTTCTCCTCTCACACCTGACACCCTGATCCAGCAAAGCCCTTAAGCGCCCTCATAAATATAACCAGATAAACACCCCCTTTGAGTCGATGGCATTATTCCTCTGCTTGCCTTAAAGCAGGCGCTTAAGGACTTTGTTGGATTGGATTTGAAATGCTTTAGCCCTTGTCTTTATCTGCCTTAAAATCAATCTTGGAATAGGGCTGTCTTGTATTTGTTATTCCTTCCAAGACATCAGCAGTTCTATAACGTTTCCTCCTTTTTGCAGAAGTTGAGGAACGCTGTGGCATTGCCCAGCTGCACCATGAGAGACAACTGTGGATTTCATCTGGTGCATCCACGAACTGGAAAGAGATTATTTTTCTTGATGCTGAGCTGACTTTTCTGACCATCTCAATGTAGACCTGGAGCCAAGTGTGGGGTGGCAGGAGGGGAAGGGGTGGGTGATTCATGTTGTGGCTATCAGCATTTCACACATCTGAGAGCACGGCGTGCCCCAGCTGAGAACTTCAATTCACTTAGTGCCAGATGAAATGGCAGCTGTGTTGGATTGATAAAAAATAATAATCGTGATGAAATAATAGGATTAATGCCAGCTAGTGCTGTTTAACCAAAAGGTCATTTTGACAGTGGTAACTTTTATCAAGAAGCATCAAAATATCAGATTAATTTTTGACTGTTTGAGGAGAGGGCACCAAGAAGACAAAGTGGGGATGTTGGACATGCCAGGACTTTTCTGGGCTGTGGCATTTGGCTGGAAGCAGCTCTCGATCTGCAAAGAGCAGGGTCTCAGCTCCAGGGACATCAAGGCCAAAACTCTGCCATGACCAGCACCAGGCTCTGTGTCCCAGCTTAGAAACTCACCCTCAAACCATATTCCTTTGGGTGAACTCTCAGGGGTTTTATTTTTCTCCAATTTCCTGCAACTGTGGGGTAATTTCTGATTTGTCCACTAAAAGACACTTTCCTGCTAGTCTGGAAAACCCAATTCAACATCAGTCCAGTTCCCACCTGCCCTTGGTGGCCAGTCTGGTCCCTGTGTGCAGCCTTGGCTCTCCAGGGACTGCTCAGGTTATGCCAGCACTCTGCCTTTCCTCCCTGGACTGGCTTAGTGCCCATTCTAAGGATGATGGGGCTAAAATATAAAAAAATTAAAAAAAAAAAAAAAAAAAGGTTGTAGAGCTCTGCTCCTTGCCTGGGGCTGTGGCAGAAGGAGAAAAGTTGATTGGGAGAAATAAGTCTTTAATTGTGTGTCTCCCTTCTGTCGGTGGCTTTGCTGGATCTCCACCTCTGTGCTTTCCCAACAAGCCTGTCCTGCAACCCTGGATTTGCCCAGTGGGTGTGATGTCCCTCTTGGAGGAGGCACCCTGCTGCCAGGGGACTCTGGGCTCTCCTCTGTCCTTGCTGCACCACAGACTGCGCTCTTCTCCTCCTCTGAAGGTCAGACTGGTGTCCCTGAACCTCCCGTGCACCTCACTGCCACAGGTACCGTGTCCAGGGATGTCTTCCCCCCGCTGGCTTCCCCACACCATGAGCAACCTGATGAGTTGTGGGTGTCCCCATCCATGGCAGGAGGGTTGGACGAGGTGACCTTTGAAGATCCCATCCAACCTACGCCATTCTGTGACTCCATGATTCCACGACAGCTTGCACCGAGCCGTGCTCTGTCAGCCTCAGGCTCCATGTTTTTGGAAGTCCCTTGGCATCCCAGGACCAGAGTTGGGGGACTGTCCCCTCCCTCCCTGCTCAGCCTGCCACCTCCCTGCTGCTGAGGGTGGTTTGTATCTTGCTGGGTGTGCACCCTCAAGCAGAGCCCAGTTAAAACCAGTGCACCCCAGTTCAGCGAGCGAGCGCTGGTATTGCTTTATTTTTTTCCTTTGGAAGTGAGAGGTGGTTTCCAGCAAATGCCAAACGTGGGTTTTCTCCTGGATTTGGCTGCTGAAGTGTGGGACTGTGCTGTTTCCATCCCAGGAGCTGCTCTCTCACTGCTCCCAGATCAAATGCAAACAGGAGCCGTGGGAGGCCAGCCCGTCTCTAACTGCGTGAATCCATCTGAAGGGAAGAGACAAAATCCCCAAATCTCGAAATAATGAAAACAAAGATATCCAAGTAATAAAATCTGCGAGAAGCACAAAGACAACATAACTCAGATCTCAGCTGGCTCAAAGAAAGTGTCCATTAACAAGGGATTAGCGGGAGGGAAGTACACAACCAGTCAATAGGAAGTGAAAACACACCACACAGTCACCTAATATCACAGCCCAGCGCAGGGTTAGGATGAAGGATGTGTTGGTAGCGTCAAAATAACAGCTACTCCAGAAATCTATCAAATGAAAAAACAAAGAAAAAAGACAAAAAAAGTGCAGCCAAACCTGCCTTTACTGTGGCGTCTGGTTCTTAAGAAACCTTGAAAAACAGAGATTTTGCTTATCTTGAGGGTATCTCCTCACAGATTTGGACCTTTGGGGTGCCTTCTTCACACAAATAGGAATAAAAAATCAGCGAGATTGATTATGTTCTCCCCCACTGCTGTTCTTCAGCTAGTCTGAAAGGGTCCCAAACTCTTCCTTCCCAAAATTGCATTGTAATCACTTGTTTGAAAGGCACTGGTGGCTTGTGGAGTATTTCTTCAAAAGCAGGGCAGGAGCAAGTGCTGTGTAATTAGATATGCAGAGAGCGTAGCGTGTGTGGGTGATACATTCATTTGGAGTAATTCACACACTTGCACTTCCATCGTTATTTAGAGATTAAACCAGTTCAGCTCCTTAGTGCTCACGTCTGCCCAACACCCCTGTGGACTGCAGGCACTGGGGTCCCTCCTGAAGCCACAAAATATTAAACCCCATCCCAAAATGCTGCTCTTACATGAGTGTTCACAAGCAAAGCCTTATTTTAGTAACTCAGAGTTTTAGCTGCTCTGTGTCAGGAGGATGGGGGAGAGGCTGGGTGGCACCCAACACCCCTCCACGGTGATTCACAGCCCCCTGGGGGGGTCAGCCCAGCTGCATCAGAAACAGGGCCAGGTTCTAAATAGGGGCTTAATCTGAGTTAAAATTAAATGGGCTTAATCTGCTCTTAATCTGAAATAATACCTCCGGTGTTCTGGATGTATCGGCAGAGGGCTGGCGGGAGCAGCGCCGTCCTTGACGAGCCCTGGGCAGTGCTGCCAGGCAAGCTGGCTGGCACAGCAGCATCCTGCTGCCCCCTGAAGTGATCTCTGGGTCTCTGTGGCCACCAGCAGCAGTGGTGATCGTGCCCTCACCTGATCACCCTCCGCAGATTGGAGACTTCTGAGTGCAAGACAGAAGTGTGTTGAATTTGTAGGTTTGTGGATGCCCTCGCAGTCCTGCCCTGGAGTCAGTGGAACGCCCAAAGCAGTGCAGGTGCTGTTGTAGGTGGCACACGGCTGTGGGCCCAGCACCTGGAGGTGTGCTGGGTGCGGCACGTGCCCCCAGGGCAGTGGTCACAGGGAAATGGAGATAAAGGCTGTGGGTTAGCTGCCCGTCCTGCTGGATGCAGGAGAAACCATTCACCTGAGCCTGGAAGAAAAGGCAAAGGCAATGGGTACAACGGGGAGGATGGAAAGGAAGTGTGACAGACCTCAGGGACAGGGTCACACCGGCAGCCCAAGCGCAGCAGGGCCCTGGTGGGGCTCAGCTGGCACCGGGATCAGACACTTGCACTTCAAACATGAGCAAAAGTAGCAGGAGGTTGTTTCAGGCGCAGATGAGAGGCTCTCCCACCACCAAAGTCCGTATATTCATAGGATATCCTGAGCTGGAAGGAGTCCACAAAGATCATTGGGTCCCACTCCTGGCCCTGCACAGACACCTCAACAATCCCACCTTGCCCCTGAGAGCATCATCCAAACTCTCCTCGAGCTCTGACAGCCTTGGGGCTGTGACCACTGCCCTGGGCACCCTGTTCCAGTGCTCAGTCACCCTCTGAGTAAAGAACCTTTTCCGGATACCCAACCTAAGCCTCCCCTGACCCAGCTTGATGCCATTCCCATGGCCAAAACCCAGTGAAAGCAAAAGGAGAGCTTTTAACTTCCTTACAGCTGCCTTTGGAGCCAATGTACAGCTGAGCCCTTATCCACCCTAAAGCCATGCCAGCACCCACCAGAGGCATCAGCAGGTGTGGATGCTGAAATGCTGTTAGCAGGGAAATTTTCTCTTCTTGCATTCATTCTGGGAGAACTTTTCCTTTGCTGTGTAAGCTATGTAAACAATAGATAGGGTTTTTGTAAATAGCATTCATATCTGGTATCTTCTGACCTTGTGTACATTATATTAGGAAAAAACATTTCTAAGTGGGTGTCTGAGACTTTGACCAATCACCCTAGGAGAAGTGTGAGCACTGTTCAATTGCTTTATGGAACTAGAATATATAAATGGTATTGTAAATTTAATAAATAATTCATTCCTCGCTCTGACTCCTGCCTCGCGGCATCTCTGAACCCCTGCTTGGAAGCCCACAAGCAGGTCCTGCTAGAGACCTTTCCCAGCTCTTCCAACATCCCCCAGAGAGGGTAGGGTACGCACCCAAAGCCTTGCACACCTTGCCAGAGGATCTGGGCACCGCCAGCTCAGAGGTTTCTGCTCCCTGGGTTTGCAAACTTAAAGCAGAAGTGTTTTTCAGGCTGTGTGCTCTGAATCCTGCTCCAGCCTGAAGGATTTAGGTGAGCATTGGTCTGAGTGGCATCATCTGACCTCAGCTGGCACCCCTGGCAACAACTCCTGGGTTAGGGGAGAAGTTTTACTGCTCTGCTTTGCTTTTTGCCTGGCAATTGCTGTGCAAACGCCTGCTCCCCGGAAAATAATGTACATTGTCCCGAGGATTTATGTGTTGCCAGCTGCAATTTATGAGATTCTGCAAGCTCTGCTGGTAGCTTTGTATACTGGAGGTTTCATTTTAGTGTCATCAGCCACAGATTATGACTGCAAGGGGTGCCTGTCTTTAATCTCATTTTTGAAGGAATTAATGTTATTAGTTTTGATGAATTAATGGTATTTAGGTGTGCAAGGTTAGCATGAATTAATGTCCACCTATTTCTGTTGTGTGGCTGACTATTGCAAAAGGACTCTGGTAAGCAATCTTTACACAGTCTCTTTTTTTCTTCCTCTTCATTCTTTTGTAATGCTCTTTTAGGAGCTTAAAAATAATGTTTGAGATGTTTTTTTTTCCTCTTTCTTTTTAAGTAAAAAGAAATATTGAAGATTTTCCCCTGGGTAGAGCTGACATTAACTTAGCCACTGCTGAGTCACGGAAGGCTAACAAGCATTTGGGAGCCCAACCAAAAGGCTCTGATTTATGGATGCTGCAGGTGGAGGAATAATTCATGGCATAGCTGAGCTTTCTGGGGAGGTCTGGCATTGCTGAGGATCGTGGATTTAACGGCTGAGGGAAGAGCACCAAGAGAGGAGTTGCAGTGAAGCTGCCACCTGCAAAGCGGGTCACAGAGTGCAGGGCGACACCGGATCTGCTGCCACGTGGAGCCAGGGACCACAATTCCCTTTGTGAGCTGTTCACCTTCTGCTTAAACCACTCTGTTTTAATTTTGCCTGAGAATCATTGAGTCACAGGTTTGGGTTGGAAGGAACCCTAGAGACCATCCCATTCCACCCCTGCCATGGCAGGGTCACCTTCTCCTATCCCAGGTTGCTCCAAGCCCCATCCACCCTGGCCTTGGACACTTCCAGGGATCCAGGGGCAGCCACAGCTCCTCTGGGCACCCTGTGCCAGGGCCTCACCACTCTCACAGCCAGGAATTTCTTCCGTATATCTAATCTAAATTTCCCATCTTTCAGTTTAAACCCATAACCTTCTGCTTAAATTTCCTTGTTTTCCTCTGATCAGGATCAGTCAGATGGATTCAGCCACTGATTTTGAAACTCATGCACAGCTCCACTGGATATCAAGTGTGCTTCTTCCACTTGTTTGAGATGATTCTCTAGATTAACATCACTTTTATGGTGGGGGAAAAAAACCAAAACAGTACAAATATTGCATACTTCATGTCCAAATGGTTGTGACAGGTCATGTTTTGAATTTCTCTGTGTGGGCTGAGAAGGCTTAACTTTGAAATGTGGGGACATTGTGTTGAAGGTCCTCACTGCCACTCCATCCCTCAAAAGTAAGGGCAGATGGATATATCTGGCTCTTTCTTTGCCCACCCTGCAGAGAGCCTGGCACAGGCATTTCACAAGGTTACTGGGAAAAGTTAGACTGGTCTAATAAATTTGGCCTCTTAGAAGGGGCCTCAGCACAGAGGTTTCTGGCAGCAGCTCTGTACTCGTGTGTACAAACAGCCTTTCTGAAAACAGGCAGCAACATTCACTTCCAATCCTTGAGGAAGAACTCTACCAGAAAAATGATTTTCTGGAATAAAATAAGCATAAAATTGGGTTCTGAATAGATGTGCCATGAACACCTGGACCAGATATTTATTTATAGATCCCTGCCAATGTTCAAGGCAGGTTGGATGGGGCTTGGAACAATCAGGTCTAGTGGAAGGTGTCCCTGCCCATGGCAGGGGGTTGGAATGAGATGAGCTTTAAGGTCCCTTCCAACCCAAATAATTCTATAATTCAATGATTGTCAACAACCTTGGGACTGAGAACACTGATCATTAAAAACCCTGAGATTTCCCTGCCTTCCCTTGGTCCCACCAGCTGGGGACTTGCTCTGTCACAGCTTATTTAATAAGATCTAAGATTGGTAGTGTTATCTGGATGGAAGGAACCTTTTATTGAGGATTTTTTTTTTCTTTCCTAATGAGGAGTCTTCAGGAACAGGCAGGGAATGCCTGTAGTGCTGGGAGGATCCAGGTTTTATCGTGCTTGCCTGTATGAAATGCTGCATTATCTGGTGACAGCTACAGAGCCTTCCCCAAAATTGGGTTTGTTACAGTGCATTTGCTGAAAAAAATTGAACACAAAAGATCTGAACCCCTTTACAAGGGAAGCACCTGTAGTATGTGATAGGCTTCTTTCTCCCATATAGGTATATTTAGGAATAACAAAAAGTCTGTGTAAAACTGCCTTGAGCTGTTCTTTAAGTTAATTATCACTTCTTTTGGTACTATGAATGGCTGTTCAATGACACTGTCAGCGAGTGGAATGAACCAAATTACTTTAATTATGGAGTAATTGCACAGAGTGATGGTAATTAAATCTTGATCAGTTTAAGTGAGTGAATTAATTGCTCCAACTTGGAATGCACACCGCGGCAAGAGGAGTTGTTTTGTAGTTTAATTAACACCAACCACTAAATTCTTATCATATCTGAAACGCAGACAATTAATGAGTTTGATTCTGCTCTCACCTTAATAGGAACTGGGACAGAATGCATGCTGAGAAAGGTAGTGGTGGTAACAAAATGACAGAAAACTTAATATTCCTGTCAGTGGTGGAGATACATTAGCTATACTCGCTGCTTTGCCTTCCAGTGAAATGTGCAAATAGAAATATTTCCATATAATTAGCTCCTGGCCCCATTTTGTTTCAATACTCACTGATGTGCCGAACAGGAGACATTTGTTAATGTTTTAAACTTCAGCTGCCTGTGTTTCCAGGTGATTTTTAGCCCCTTCTCCCTGTGTTGTCCAGCGTGCTGCTCCCAACCTGGATAAATGAGCTGCCTTCCTCGTGCCACATGCAAAGGTGCTGCCATAAATTTTGGGTGTGTGATGGTCACACAGACCACTCCTTAATGCAATGACCACCTTCTGCCTCACCTGACAGCCTCCCAAAAGTGACTCCTCTCATGGGGAGGTCTTTGCTTCTCTTCTTTTCACTCCTGACAAGATCCTCCTGAAGGGTCAGGGGACATAGAGGTTGTGATGTTGACATTGGTGCCAAAGGAGAAGAAAGCTGAAAATGCAACCCACAAGTGTTTGTCATGCTGGTGACACTGCTTAAGGGACACTTGAATATAAAGAAGAAGGGAGTTCCCAGCAGATGATCTGTCTGTGCATTCAGAGCATTAATTTTTAGCTTAATCGTGGAGATTAGAGGAGGGGGAAAACTCCCTGGACTGACACCAAATGAGGAAATTGGCTTAAAGGTGCTTTTAAATAGTAGAATATCTGTCCTGCACACCTGCCTGGGGCACTTTCACACAGAAGACTTTCACTAGCAGCGTGAGGAGGGGCTAATTCACTCTGCAGAGAAGCTGGTGGAGGTGTGACCCTGAGCTGGAGCTGCCATTCCCGAGTTCACGCCCACCACCAGGGCACTGATGGCCACTGGCCAACATTTCGGAGAGCAGTGGCCACAGTGGGAATGCCACGGCTTCAGCGGCACCAAGGTTCTACAGGCGTCGAGTATTTAATTGGAATTTGCGCCCCTGAAGTCTCCGAATTTGACCAAACAGGGTAAATTTTCCAATACACAAAAGCACGCAGCGGTGTGACCAGGGACGCTGCCCAGCTGGCAGTGCCAGAGCAGCTGCCTCTTCGTTAGCTCTGATTTCTGCTCCCTCTTTAATTGGCGCTCAGAGCCAGCACTGTCACGGATCTGCAACGCTGCTCTGCCCAAGGCCAGCTCTTGATCAAATTTTCCACATCTCGCCCTGACCTTGGTCACGTTCCCTCACTCCTTCCACACCCCCGCTCGGCTCCATGTCTTGGACACAGGCACAGCTACAGGAGATAATTCCCTGCTGAGTGATATCTCCGCTGATTTGCTGTCAGTGGCAAAACACCATCTTTTGGAAGCGAAAGAAAGAACCTGCCGAATTAGAGGTATTTCTCCATCCATTTGCAAGATTTCACGGAGTTAATTCAAATGCATGGCTCCTGTGGCTGCCATGACAAAATCAGAGCCTTATAGATGGCCAAAGAATTCCCATTTGTAGGGATTTTTGATCCCCTGAGGCACGCTCAGCTCCTGCTAAGGACTGAAGCCACACAAGGGGCTTAGATAGCAGCTTCCTTCTCCTCCAACACCATCAGACTCACAAACTCATTTTCATTTATTTCGAAGCATTTTCCTACTGTTTTCCCAAAATAACATAGCTGCACGATGTCTGGGGCTCACTACCCAGCATCCTAGATTTTATTTTTAATTTTTTTTCTCTTCCTTTTGGTGTCTTTCCTTGGGGACTGGTGCACAATGTTTGCCCGGGTTAACGGTTATGTCCTGAAGATATTTGAAGGCAAAAGGGTTTTTTCATTCTGAAAGCTGAGCTTCTTGAGTGAAAGGCCCTGTTGTTTGATTTTTGTGGTGCTGGAGTAGTTGGCCAAAGGACTTGCAGCAGCTCGAGGTTGCTGTGTTGAAAGCAGCATCACAACTTATGTCCATATCAGGAAGGGCTGCCTAAACTGTGTGACAGGCTGGGAAATGCCAAATCAGAGAGTCACAGAATTCCAGAATGGTTTGGGTTGGAAGGGACCTTAAAGATCACCCTGTTCCATCCCTCTGCCATGGACAGGGACACCTTCCACTAGGCCAGGTTGCTCCAAGCCCCGTTCAATCTGGCCTGGAACAGTTTCAGGGATGGGGCAATCACTTTGCTCCACATTTCCCTTGAAGTGCACGAAAACCAAATTTTGGCACTTACTCTAATCTATCCACCCCTTTCTCCACTCTTTCTTCTCTAGACTTTACACAGCAGATTTAAGCCCTGAATGAAGGAGGCTGTGCCAGACTGCGTGGGCCTTCATCCCTTTTGGGACCTTCATCCCCTTTGGGACCTTCATCCCCTTTGGGACCTTCAACCCCTTTGGGACCTTCATCCCCTTTGGGACCTTCATTCCACTTTGGGACCTTCATTCCACTTTGCCTTTCCCCACAAAGCACCACCTTCATTTTGGCCACACGACCACTCCACACAGACAGGGCCCTGTGCCACCCACCAGCCACCTTTGGGCACCTGCCTGAAAGATCAGTCACAATGCTTGCCTATGGAAAGACAGGGAAGCAGGGGAATTTACTGCAGGGAGGGTCTGGACCTGATGCTTTAGGATTTTAGCTTTTATACTTTCATAGATTTGTAATCCTGCTATTCTTTAGTGTGTAGCTCTGAGCTCCACACAGAGTGTTAGCTACTGCTCTTCCCATTTTCGTCAGACACAACAATTCCTCTCCAGGCCTGACAATCAAGGACACCTCACTGTCTCAGGCCCTGAGAAATGGAAACAAAAGTGAGGTGGGGGGGAGCAAACTGAGAGAATGGGACTGCACTGCCTGAAACTGTAATTGGACAATTAACCTCTGATATGCAAATGGACAGAACTTATATCTGTCCAAAAAATGTGTGGCTGTGTCCATCCTGGGTGCAGTCTCTGTGAGACTCCTGCACTGCCCAAGGTGTGCCCTGTGAAGGCCTTTCCATAAATCCCTGCCCTTTATCCTTTCACTCTGTCCAGCCTCTGCTCCAGATCAGCCTCTCCAAGGCATCAGACCCACTCAGACCTGCATTCCTTCCAGGTGCCCATCCCTATGGCTTTTCTGCTACTCTCCCTACACCTCCTGCCTGGGTCTTGGATGGTGCCAGCCCTCTCCAATGCCACTGAGATGAGGATGACCAGGAGTGACTTGCAGTGATGGTGGAAAGGTTTGAACACCCCTCACTCCCTGTCCCCTTCAGCAGTACACCCGTCCTGCAGGACCCTGGCTATCAGGAATGGCACAGAAATTCTGCTAATCCCATGCAGCCGTAGAGAGCTTTTCTCCCATTTGCTGAATGTACGAAATCCATATGTCATCAATCTCTTTCTGGTGGCTGGAGCCTGCTCCTGAAGCTTAAATCTCTGGCATGTGGCTGGGAGCACGAGGGCCAAGTCCTGGTGCCTGCCAGTGCAAGCTTCCACCTCCCGCTTCTCCTGCTGCCCTCTCGTCTCCCTCCCCTGGCAGCCAGCACTCCCTGCAGCGACTCTTGGATCCGTTTTAGGGGAACCAAATGGTTCCTGTGTAAAGCTGGTGGTGGAGCAGCCCACATGTGCTGTTGGAGGCAGAGCCGGGCAGCTGGCTGCGTGCTTTCCCCCGGGAGGGCATCACCAGTGCGCCAAAGTCTGCTTCCCAAACCACCTGCCAGCCCCCAAGCCCCCAATAAGCAATTAAACCCTGCAGCAGGGTCAGCTGCCTGGCCTGCACCAGCCTTGGAGAGCTGAGGCTGCTGAAAAATGACAGCTTTGCCAAATTGAGGGGCAAAAATCAGCCCTTTGTCGATACTGTCTTTGCTTCAGCGCCCGGCTTGGGCTTTCCAAATTCCTCTCCAGAGGCTGGGCAAAGGAAATGGGCAAAGGAGGCTGGTCTGGGACACAGCCCAACCCTCCACAGTGGGAATGTGTGGCTGAGGAGGTCCTGCGGTTGGCAAGGAGGAGCTGGCAGAGGCTGGGCACCACGGAGCGGTGACAGACCCGCTGGTGGGGACCAGGGTGCCAGGAACGCTGCCCCAGCACTGCCAAGCTGCCCCTGAGCCCCACACCGGTCAGGCACGGAGCAGATGTGGGAGGATGGGGAACGCTGCCACAGAGAGGTGCACGAGAACAGGGAATGAAGCCCAGGAACAGCGCAGGGTTGGGATGAGGGGAGAATTCACATGGGGTCAGAGCCTTTCTCCCTTTATCTTTGGGAGATTTGGGTAGCTTACTTTATTTTAGTCCCTTGCAATACATTTATATAAAGCTGCTTTGGGCTGAGTGCTTCTTAGTGCTGGTCTTTGCTCTATTTAAACATAAATGTTTTAAAGTGCACAGATAGGTTTTTAACAGGGAAAAAATTGCATGTGAATTACATTTATTTCTTGTTTACCCACACGGCTCCAGCCGACACTTATCGACAGATTAACTTTCACTAAACTTTCTATGTAATATGTTTTAAAAACCCACTTCAAGTACAGATTCTATTAGTTCCTGACCTTATGTTTTAAGAGGAAGAAAGTGGCTTTACACTCCATGAAATGTGTTAATGCATGGATAGAAGTCCTCTTATCCTCCTGCTTACATTAGGTCCAATCAGGAGAATGGATTATGTTTTTAATAATCTGACATTAGTATTAAAAGTAATATTTAAGGCATTAGGATCCATAACTGGTGCAGTGTGTTCAGAGCTTTCTCTTTGTGTGTGTGCGCACACGGCTGGGCTAAAACATATGTTTATGAAACAATGCATTAGCCCAAAACCTCCCCAAATATATGGGGATAAATTGGGGCAGCAGATTACTGCTGACATCACTTTTTCAATTAGAGGCAGCGGGAAGATTTGATGGCCATTTTAAAACTGATTATGGAGGGCAGGGATTAGAGGCTGTTAGGAACAGGAGGTCTTGCTCTCCTCATAGCCTTGGCCTCCTGGAGCTCCATGGACTTCAGGAGTGGGTGCTGCTTTACAGGGTGGAATAAGGCCAGAGGCACTGGTGGCACTGATTTCATGTACAGGTCATCTGTACATGGGGCTGGACGTCTCTGCCCGTCTTAGTCCCTTGGAAACAGGGAAAGAAATTTGGAGTCTTTATCCTTAAACTGAATGTTTTAGGGGAAAGCCAAGTCTTCCCAGCTGGTTTGGGTAGGTAAACACTGAACCCTGCTAGACTGGCTCTCTTCTCTCTGTCTTCACTCATGGTTTGAGGGACATTTAAGTCATCTCAAGCCCTGATGTTCCCTGCACCCCTTGGAAAAGACAAAAGGGAGCTGGAAAAGAAACGGGAACACCAAGAGGAGAAAACGATGCATGTGGCCATCACCATGCAGAGGAGTGCACTAGGATCTGCCATCCCAGCCAAATTTCTCCAGTATTTAATTCCCCCCAACTCAGAACCTTACTTCTAGGCGTAGTTTCTCTAATTGCAGCTTTTAGCACTTCGGGCTCACTTCAGCTTCGTCTGCTCAATTAATCATCCTTCCAGAGTCAGAAATCTTCTCCTCATGGGGCACTCACAGCCCACGGCCACGTTACTGCCCACCCTCCTCTCTGCTAAGCTGTAGATTGCTAAATGGAATTACAGAGGGTTTTTTTGCACCCCTACTGGTGCTCACAGCAAATTTTAGACCTGTCCTGTGTTTTAAGAATCCTGTTTGAGAAGCCTAACCTGAGCCTAATGCTTCCATCGGTGCTGGACGCAGATGTAACTCCACGACTGCTATTTCCTGTTGGCAAGAATTTGAGATTAAAATGCTTCAGCTTTCATTCCTCAGCTGCTGGGAGAGCATCCTCCCTTTTTTTTCACACACACACACCTTTCTCTCTCAGGTCTCTTTGGACAGCAGGACTCCCGAATTGCAGAGAGCCTCTGGCTTTTCCCCCTCCGATGGAAAACAAGGCTTTATCTTCGCAACATATGTGCAGTAACTGTTGTTTGGTGGCAGAAGGGAAATCCACAAGCTATCCAGCCACTGCACCTGCCTGCTTGGACCGAATTCCCCTGCCCGTGTTTGCTCACTGGAGTTAAGCAGGTCCTGGGCTGGGAGACCAGCTGGGAAATCCAGTGATTACAGGCACAAACAAACGAGCGAGGGGCGGGGATGGGCAGCCGCTCCTGTTTGACCACCACCGAGGGAATTTGGCAACGCACCTAACTCTTTATTTTAACTCCAGTCAGGAGAAATTCGAGCGAGCCAAAGGAGGTGGGAGACAGGATATCCCCCACCCTGCAATCTGGCCTGGTGACACCTCTTGTCTGGAGCGCAGGGGGAGCGCGGCGGTTCGAGGCGGCCACCCTGGGGTCCGCAGACTGTCCTGCCTTCCTCCTGCTCTGCCACGGCCTTTTCGAACTCCGAGGGGGTGTCTGAGCAGAGCCTCTTTGTCTCCAGCTTCCAGACACGACAGCTGTTCCAGAGGGCCCTCCTGGCAGCCTCTCACAGGTGTGGTTTTGGCGAGCACAGGGGTAGAAAGTGCCAGGTGAAAGGATGGGTTATGCACAATTCGTGGTGCTTAGCTGAAAACTTCCTTCCCCAAAAGTGCTGCACAGCTGGGTCATTTCTGGGTAGCTAAGAGGTCAGAGCCCACAGATGTCTCCATGCTTGGTGCCTCTCAGAAAATAACAGGAGCGACTCCTTGAACTCAACACCCAATGGATTTAATCTATGCGTACAGAAATTAAATGAATTTTAAAGGTTTTTCTTAGTTTTCCTGGTGTTCTTTCCAGTTGGTCAGCTACAGTGGACAAAAAACCAGCCCAGATAAACTGATATTCACGAATACCAGTGGACATTATTCTGCAGAAGCTTCGTTTGGGAAGGTCAAGTTGTATTTATTATCTTGTATTTATGACTGAGAAAGATCCACAAGGTTCCTAAAACACAGGAAAAAAGGGCTGCAATTGCCTCCTGTATTGCAGAAGAATTATCTGTGCTGATTAAGCTGTCGCTCGTTAGCTCACCAGGCTTATCAAGGCACCAACCCACAAGGCCTTTGACCCCAGCAGGAATGATAGCACGGAACATTTGGACCACCTTGGGTCACCATGCACACATTTTGCCTTTTTTCCCGCTAATATCATGTGTAAATATATGCACAGCTGACCCTGCTGGAGAGTCCCCTGTCCCCTGAAAGAGGCTTCAGTTCCCCTGCGCTTCCTTTCGCAGTGTAAGTTCAGGCAGATTTGTGGAAAGCAGGAGATTTTGTTTGCGCCTAAATCTTTTTGTAGGATTTTCCTTAAAGGCCTTAATGCCATGGAAAAACATCAAGAGGCAAATTCTGCTTCGGGTTACACCAAAAGGGGAGTAAATCAGCTGAAGGCAGTGAGGGAAGCTGGATTTATCCCAGTGGAGGCAGAAGCAGAGCTCAGCCCCTTGCACTTTGCTATTTTCTGCACCAGCAGTTCTGGCCTTTGAAAAATGAGATGCATTTTTCTCATTGTGGCTTGAGAGGAGCCTGCAAATGTCAAGTGGCAGAAAGCAGAGGAGGAGAAGTCTGAGGCTCCTAAATTAGAAGCTGTGGCAACTTCAGGCACTGTCCTATAGAAACTGCCCTTGGCTTTATGTTAAATGTTGTTTTCTTGTGATTGTCAGCATCTGGTGTTAAAAAGATGCTCAGTGAAGGCTCGTTCTACCTCAAATCCATGATTGGGCAGTGCCAGATTGGAAGAGATCTCTCTTTATGAGATGGGGTTTGGTGTAACTTGGCCTAGTGGGAGGTGTCCCTGCCCAAGGCAGGGGCTGGAATGAGATGAGCTTTAAGGTCTCTTCCAACCCAAACCATTCCATGATGATTTTGGGGTCCTTCCCACAACATCTCCCACAAGGCAGCTGGTTTGGGCATGGACTTCTCATGGAGTGCTCTGGCCACATGGGTGCTGAGCAACTGGTGATGTGAATGGGCAAGCCGGGTCTGGGAATACGCCAGGATTTAATCTGGATTTAACGTAATCCATTTAATCTGTTTCCTTGCCCAGCCTTCCACAGGAAATGGAGACGAAGCCAAAGTATCCTGATGCTGTTTTTGTGCTTCCTGACCTCTAAGGAGAACAACTGCAGGACCTGTGCAGACCTTGAAACAAGGGGATGGAGCGTGTTCAGGAGATTTGCCTGGATGTGTGTAGGGTAAAATTCCATCTGACCTCTGGGGATGCTGCTGAGCTGGGACACGCTCCTGTCAGCCACCAGCATGCTGAAGGAAACACGTCTGAGGTTTGGCAAAGCCTTGTTTTTTGAAGCTACGGAGAATCCCACTGTCCCAGCCTGAATTTTTTGTGAGGTTTGTGCTTCAATGCTTCAGCCATTACTGTGAGTGTAGAGAAGAATATTGTGTTCTGCTCCTGTGTAACAAAAACACCAGCTCTGGAACTGTCACCCCCTGGGACAGGGACTAAGGGGGCTGAGCCAGAGACCAGCCTGGGAAAAGCAAACCAGCCCCCTCAGCCTAACTCAAAATCCTGTCCATGGGTTAACCTCCCAACTCTCTCCCCTCCAAAACCTGGATTTATTACATTGGAGCTCTCCAGGTAATGTGAGCTATCCACAAAATGGCACGTCCTGCATGCTGACACACCTCTAACAGAGGTTAGAGGGCCATCAACAGGGCTGCTTGGATACAGGGAAAATGGGAATCATGCAATCACAGAAGGGTTTGGGTTGGAAGGGTCCTTAAATCTCATCTCATTCCATGGGCAGGGACACCTTCCACTAGACCAGGTTGCTCCAAGCCCTTTCCAGCCTGGCCTTGGACACTTCCAGGGATGGGGCAAGTCCACCATCTCTCCTCTATTCCAACACTACCTGCTGCCCAGCATCTTCACAAGTTCATTTTGGCCAGGTATCAACACATCACAATCCTTGTCTGTAACCTCATCTATGCAGAACAGCTTGGAGGAGAAAAGGTTCCTATTATAATCTTACCAGAATGAGATGAAAACAAAAACCCTGTGGGAGAACACAGGTTTTGGAACTGGCTCTGGAGCTGCATCAATTTCCAACTGGAATAAAAGATAGCCTGGGGGCAGCTTAACCACGAGTAGCAGCACCAAGGATTTGTTCAATGGAGGAACACAACAAAGATGTGGCAGGGCCAGGTAGGAAAACACAGGTTAAACCAGGTAAAGAGAGCAATTTTGGAGGGCACGATTCCTGTCCTGCTTGACATCCTGTGTGCAAATTCCCTGAGCATGATCCTCAGCTGAGAAAATTCTGGTAGAAGCTTAAAAAAATGGGAACGATACAGCGAGGACTGAGGGAATGTGAAAAATTCCTACCTAAATGAGTTCCTTGATGAGTTTTACTGGACCTGTAAACACAGGTGAAGAAATGAGAGTTTTAAACCCTAGAGGCCCCTGAACTGCTGGTACAGATTTTCAGCCATGTGCTATGTGTGGGCATTTCCTGGGCCAGGCAGTGAATTTGGCCACCAAGGTATGGGCTAGAAATTGATGTCCTACACCTGTAATTAAAAGAAGGATGAAAATGTGTAAACTAGTAAAAAAATAATTCCCTTTTTCCAAACACTTACCAGGGAGTAATGAAGCAGCCCAGAGATGAAGGGAGCAAGGCCCTCATGTGGTGCAGCAGCCAGAGAAGATGGTCTGGGAGATGGTGGAGTCACTGTGCAGACCAGACACCAGACCTGAGTCTGCCAATACGGCATGGGGATAAATAAATACTATTAGTTTAAGGAAATCAGGTGTGAAAACATAGAGATGATTGTCAGAGTTCTGGGAAAAGCAACTGAGACAAATGGGATCTGTGACTGCTCAGTGTGACAGAAAATCATCTGGGAGGATGGGAGGACTGGTGCAGGAAGGGACTGGAGTCTTCTGCAAGTCAATAAAGTCTTTCTGACAAAGGTGCAAAACTGTGGGAAACAAGATCTGCAAGGCGAAATTAGTTCAGTCCATTTTCCCGTTTGGGGAATAAAATGAAGCTGAGCTTTGAAACAAAGAACAAACTGTCCTGACAACAGTGGAACCAAGTCTGTTCTCCCATGGAACTGAGCCCCTGTCTTCTCCCAGACCTCTGCACCCTTCTCACCTGGCAGATCTTTACTTTTCTTTTGAATTTTGAGAGGTTCACATGGCACTGGGGGTATCCTGGTGGATGTGCAGTGCGTGAATCTGGGTCCCTCGGATGGCCAGGGAGAACACAAAGAGCCAGCACAGAGGTACCCCACGTGCTTTGGGTGACCAGCCACACCCAAGCATGTCCTTGATGGCTGGATGCACCTTGAAAATGTGCTTTTGCAGGATGGGGCAGAGAGAACCTCATGGCCAGGGACAACAGGATGCTCCCTGGACGGAGTGTGCTTTTATTCCACTTTATTCCCCTTGGAAACTCCCTCCGCACCACGTCTACCGCAGCCATGTTGCTGTAACTGGGATATGGGAGCCTGGTCTTGCCCCCCTCAACAAGGACCTCATAAAAAGCAGCTTATTCAAGCAACTTAAGAACAAATAAAAGCAGCATAACCTCCTTTCTCGTGCTTTGCGGGCGGCCGTATATCATCAGCGGAAATTCTGCCAAACTTCTTGTTTAAATATAGGAGCTGTGCTTATTTGTATTGTTGGTGGTCCCCACGAGGACCTGCTCTCCTTGCACGGGGATATTGTTTAGAATGAAGCCTGGGCTGGCCACTTTGCCATTAAAATTCCAGCCCAGCGCTGACGATATTGAAGCTTTGCTAAACGTGTGTACGTGTAAGTTCATTAAATGGGTGCTGACTGTTGTTACACAAGTACAGCAGTTGAGTGCTTTCTGTATTAACCTTATCACCTGATGGGCAAAAGAAAAGGTTTAACTAAAGCTTAGGACTAATTGAACAGTATTTCAGTATTTTCTTATGTAAAACTGGTTCTGGTCTATTGTTTTTATTTATTTGCAATAACTGTGCTCATTCAAGTTTGTAATGACACTGCCATGGGTGAATAGAATTTGCTTTAAGTATTATTCTGCCTTTTCCTATCTCCTGCCTCCTCTAAACTGTGTCTCTCAGGAGAAAATCTGCAACAGAGCCTGGTAAAAAGACAACTCTCTAAGTACACAGTCATTTTGGGGAGATACGTTCCCAAGCTGTGTTTTTAAAATTACTTTTAGCAGTTCCTGTTTATTTTCTCTGCCTACCTTGGGTATTTCCTGTCGGGCTGAGCACTGAGCGTGGAGCTGGAGGAGATAGGAGAGAAAAAGCCTCCCGAGGAAAGGTGGGAGGCGTCTTATCATCAAGACACTGCACAAACCAGAGCACTTTCTTTGCTCGCTTGCCACTAGAGTATGCTCTCGTGCTACAAGTTCCAGGGATTTTTTAAAAATAAATCACTCTGTGTAGCACGAGGATGTCTTTCAAATGCTTTCCACTTGCCCCAGTGTTTTTTTTTTTTCCTTAAGTAATACTTTTTCTTTTTTTTTTAATTGCTGTTGAGCACATACTCAAAGCTTTGAGAAACCCTGGAGGGTTGCTCTGTGGTGAGGTGCATCTAACTTGGGTTTGGGCAACTCCCAGCTTCCAGAGTGTGGGTGAAAAGAGCCAAAAAATATCTTACCTGTCTCTAAAAAAAACCAAAAAAAAGGTTTGCACGTCCTTCCTGTCTTGGTCGGAGCCCTGGGTCATGGCTGATGAAGAAAGGGGAGGCAAATCTCACGAATTAATAGATTTCTGCTTACAGAAGAAACATGTAAATTCCCCTTTTCAACATAAAGTGTGCCTGTAATCCCAGCCTTTGAAATGGTGGTAGTTATTCAGTAAGATAAAGGCTGCTGTGAGCCTGCCCTACAACATTACAGCAAAGTACTTTGTCACTGGCACCCTAAAAGTTCCAGTTTCTGCATGACAAAGATATAAAACAACTTGCGGGACAATTAAAGAACAGTTTGTCCTCACCCTATTATTACCAGCCATTCTTCCACGTTTCGATATTTGCCTGTAAATTGCTACCTCCCCCATCAATATAATTGTAATCAGCCACGGTTAACATTTGTCTTTGGATGCCTTTTCCAAGGGAAACACAAAGAAGGAAAAATACGGCAAAGAAAAAAGCCACGCTCTGGATAAAGAGCCTCGCCACCAGCCTGCTTTCACACACAGGCTGCGCACTTTGCTGCTAAAATTACATTTTAGGAGCCCCAACGGGTGCGGGAACAATGACCCCGCTCATTTCCATAGTGACAATGGCTGGCGGAGGATTGGAACATGTCTTTTTCCTCTCCCCGATGAACCGCAGCCAACAACGGCAGAAACCTGCCAAGGAGCTGAGTCCGTGGAAGCTCTTGGTCACCACGGAGCTGGGAGATTCCCTCTGGGATGGGAGGCAGCCACTGGGCCCAGCCATTCTCCAGAAGGTGTTCACACCCTCAAACCAGTTCCTCCAGGCAGCCCCAGTGACTTCTGAGTGGGTCGACAGTTCAGCTTCTTTTGCCTGCTCTGTGCAGATCATCTGAGGTGCACAGAGCTTCCCTAAATTCATAGAATCCCTGAATGGTTTGGGTTGGAAGGGACCTCAAAGCCCATCTCATTCCACCCCCGGCCATGGGCAGGGACACCTTCCACTATCCCAGGTTGCTCCAAGCCCTTTCCAATCTGGCCTTGGACACTGCCAGGGATCCAGGGGCCGCCACAGCTTCTCTGGGCAACCTGTGCCAGGGCCTCATCATCCTCATAGGGAAGAATTTCTTCCCAATATCCCATCTAAACCTACTCTCTTTTATTGAAGCCATTCCCTCTTGTCCTATTGCTCCATGCTCTTGTACAAAGTCCCTCTCCAGCTCCCTTGGAGCCCCTTCAGGCTCTGGAAGGCCACAATTAGGTCACCTCAAAGCCTCCTCTTCTCCAGGCTGAACAACCCCAACTCCCTCAGCCTTTCCTCACAGCAGAGGGGCTCCATCCCTCAGACCACCTCAGTGGCCTCCTCTGGACTGGCTCCAGCAGGTCAATGCCCCTCCTGTGCTGGAGACCACGGAATTCCCTCGCTGCCTTCCTTGGTTTCACCTTCCAGGGGTTTTGTGCTGCTGTTTCAGCAGGGCCCTTCGGCAGCAGCTTCTCCAGCGCCCAGAACACGACGTGCGTTTCCTCAGTTATGTCAGCCCTTAATCCTGCTCTTTTTTTCCTTAATAAATGCAAACCTAATTTTCTAACGTCTCCACTTAGATCTAATCCATAAGGCTGTTTATTATCCTCGTTACCCTCTTCTGTACCTTTTTCATTTGTATTCAAAAGCCTGTCTTTAATCTGTCTCAATTCTCCAGGTATGGCCTCGCCGCTCTTTCGTACAATCCCATAATGATTTCCACGGATGTGTTTTAGTCCTCTATCGATAGGTCTCGGGATGCTATTTGCCTTCCTTAACTGCTTCCCGCAGCGGGAATCGCTGCTTCTCATATTCCGAGCGCTGACACCTTCAATCTTTTCCTTCACCAGCATCTTGTGCCACCCCACCCAGGGGTTAAATCTTTATTATCTGGGTACGGGCACGCTGGGGCTGTGGTGGAGCGGCTGCAGCCTGCACCCAGCACTGTCCGAGGAGGGGTTTGATGTGTCTGAGAGCGGCCAGAAGGCGCTGATCCTTAAAAAACCTCGTCCTGGCAGGACGATCCCGGGCGCAAGCGAGAGGCAGGACGCGCTCCGCTCCCCTCCTGACCCCCGCCTCTCCGCGGTGGTTTCGCCCCGTCCCCCCCCGCGCGCGTTGGTCCCGCCCGGCCGCCCGGCCGCACTCCCCCTCCGCCGCTCCCTCTCCGGCTGTACCAACTCCTCTCAGCGGGGGAGGATAAAAGAGAGCGGGAGGCCGCGCTGAACAGCCTCTCCGGTTTGGCGGCTCTCTCTGTTCTCTTTCTGGGTGTTTAATAAGGAGAGCCCCCGGGAGGCGGTTTGGGGAGAGCTGGAAGGCGAGCGGGACAGGGATGCTCCCCCCGCGAGGCGGTGGATGGCACAGCCCGCCCGCCCCGCGCGGCCGAACCCGGAAGGTGGCGGCGCACATGGGCGCGGGGACCGGGACCGGGGCCGGGATCGGCACCGGCACCGGGATAGGGAACGGGGCGGGAGGAGTCGCCGGGGCGCTGGGCGCTGCCGTGGCTGCGCTCTACACGGCCACGCTGCCGCCCGCCGTGCCCGGCGGAGATGCGGGTAACGTACCGGGTCAGCCCAGCGGCGGCCGTGGGGACCCTCGGCCCGCGGGGGCTGGTGCATCGCGGTCAGCCTTCGGCGGGGTGGTTGGGGGATGAGCCCTTAGGGACTGGTGCGTTGCTGTCACCCCGTGGGGTTGCTGTCATCCCGTGGGGACAAGTGCATCAGTGTCACCTCTATAGGGTTGCTCCAGAGCTCCAGAGGAGCTGGTGCATTGATGTCACCCCTGGAGGGTTGGTGTCACCCCATAGGGTTGTCAACCCATAGGGTTGCTCCCTCCAGAGGAGCTGGTGCTTTGCTGTTATCCCGTTAGGTTGGCTGTCATCCCATAGGAATGCTCGTCCTGTAGGGGCTGGTACTTCACTGTCACCCCATACGGTTGCTGTTACCCTATAGGGACTGGGGCATCAGTGTCACTCCAGAGGGTTGCTGTCACCCTTTAACGATGCTGATCCTACAGGGACTGGTGCTCTGCTGGCCCCCCCATATGGTTGCTGTTATCCTAGAGGGACAGTGTCACTCCAGAGGGTCGCTGTCACCCTTTAAGGATGCTGATCCTACAGGGACTGGTGCTCTGCTGGCCCCCCCATATGGTTGCTGTTATCCTAGAGGGACAGTGTCACTCCAGAGGGTCGCTGTCACCCTTTAAGGATGCTGATCCTACAGGGACTGGTGCTCTGCTGGCCCCCCCATATGGTTGCTGTTATCCTAGAGGGACAGTGTCACTCCAGAGGGTCGCTGTCACCCTTTAAGGATGCTGATCCTACAGGGACTGGTGCTCTGCTGTCACCCCCATATGGTTGATGTCACATTGTAGGGTTTCTCCCCCTCAGGGACGGGTGCCCTGCTGTCACCCCATAGGGTTGCCTGTCCCATTGGGTCCCCGCAGTCACTGGTGCAGTACAGCCACTGTCGGCGTGCTCAGCCCACTGTGGCTGGTGTATCTAAAGCTCCCCATAGGGGCACTGGCCCCACAGGCGGGTGCAGCAGGGACACCCTGTATTGGGGTGTGCACCCCTCGGGGCCGGGGCAATTGCCCAGTGGGGTCAGCACAGCAAGGTGCCCCCTGGGGCTGGTGCCCTCGGGCCACCCCATAATAGTCTGCCTGTATTTGAGCCTTTCAGCGAAGGATTTAGCCAGGGGCCCTGGAGACAGCTGGAGACTTTAGGAGCCAGATGTGCCATCCTGCCAGATGTGCTGTCGTGCTTGGGCCGTCACTTTCCTGGCCTGTGCAGCAGGGAAATCTTTGGATCTGCCTTTCTGGAAGTGCAGCTTCCTGACAGTGTCAGACTGTCTGAATTTTTGTGTTTGGCACTGCTGATCCCACAGGTGGGACAGAGTTCCCCTGTTTGGTCCCGCTGTGGTTTTACTGATTTAACCTGTTCTTGCTTAAAAAATAATCTGGTTTTGCATTGTGTATTCAGCTGTGGTTTGGGGATAGGAAGGCTTGGATTTTCTTGGGAATGCATTGGTAATTTTTTTTTCGTGGAATGAGTGTCCAGGATACTTTCTTTCTTTGTCATCCCAGAACAGTGTGCAGTGGCTCTGTTTAACTCCGGGCCTCCTAGTCATCAGTGGTTTCAAATCCAAGCTGTGCATGAAATTCCTTCTAAATAAATGGCCTTTTAATGGATGCATGTATTTTACAGGCTCAGGATGTGTGGAGAGAGACATTGGCCAGGCTGGCCATGTGCATCCTGGTGGCTTTTGCTTCTGCTCCCAAGTTACTAAAAGGGCTGGGTTTGCTCCTTCTGGGTGTATCAATTAATATGTCATGGTTGATATATTTACAGTTGTTACCATTTTGTCTTTTGTTATAATTTTTGCCTTTTTTTACCTTTTTTTTGGAAAGCACCCTGTACTCTGAGCTGTTCATGCTGCACAAAGCCTCAGGAACCTGGTTTTCAACTGTGCTGGAGCCTGGATTTTGCCTCTGGGATGCAAATAACCATTAGCAGCCTTTGCAGAGAGGGATGCAGGTTCTCCTGATGATGTGATGATGAATGCTGGGATTCATTTTTTGTTTCATGTGAATTATCCCAGTAGACAGAGCAAGCAGCCAAACAGCACTTGAGTTCACCCCACATTCCACAGGTTATTGTGGTTGTTTTATCCCATTTTGGAAGCAGGAGGGGGGTTGCTCCTTCCTTAATTTCCAGAAGTGTCCTGGTTCTTTGTGCACCACTCCTCTGCCAGTAAATTTGGCCAGCGATATCGAGGACACCAACTGGGGCTGTGCCACAAACGGGGGTGCAAGCGGAGAAATCCCCCAGAGCGGGGCACTGGGGTCTGGGTGCTTTACCAGGCTCCCAGCAACCCATGTTAGAGGGAATTCTGTTAGAGGAAATCTCTCAGGACGGTGTCCCCTGACCAGCCCTGTGACCTCACTCCTTGTCTCTCCTTATTTATTTATTTTTTTGGAATTTTCTCCTAAATCTGCTGCCTGGCTTCCGTGTGTTCACTGAGACTGTGCAGAGACAGGCTCATCCCTGCTGTGTGCCTGTCCCAGCCAGCACTGTGTCCCATCACGTTGTGTCAGGATATTTTTGGCCATTATTCCCCTGATTTCTCATGGCTTGAGCATGGAATGCTTCAGCTGAAGTCCCTGGAATGCCTGTGCATGGCCCTGCTCGAGGTGTTTAATTTGCCTGTGCCTGAGCACGGAGCGCAAACTTGTGCCACCAAAAGCACTGAGGCTACTTGTGTGAGTGAAGAGCTGCTTAAGGATTTGCTGTATCTGCTTCCAGGCAGGGAGCCTGGTTATTTTATTTTATTTTATT